>JALMQS010000150.1:779287-1074569 GCA_024734495.1 Forficula auricularia
CCTCAAGTATTTGATGAGAATCAATCGCTATTTTTGGTTTAAAGTCGGTTCCTCTATGTCTTCTGCAAAGGTAAGGGATAAGAAAACAACGCAGTTGCTATGGTTACTTATAAAATTTCCTCCCAAATTTTTAGCATTTCACAGAGAGAAGCCTATCCATTCTTATTTAAGCAAGGCTAAATGAGCTATATTAAAAGGTTCAAATGAATAAATTTTAAAGAATTAAAAAAATTAAAAAAGTACTCTCTTACTCTAGAGTAAAGTACTTTAAAATATAATTTTACTAAAAACTTTATTTATCCTTTTTTGTGGTCCCCAAGGTACTTAATTAGGATATTAAATTTCATCAAAATTGGTTAAGTCATTTTCAAGATATTTAGAAAAAACTAAAAAAGTACTGAAATAAAGTACTAATGTTTGTGGGTCGATATGTACCAAAATCTAATCAGCGCTTCATTTTGTTCAAAGAATGCTAGGTTTTCAATTTCATTTCAATCGGTGCAACGGTGTGGAAAAAATCGTGGGCCAAAAAAACGATAACATACATCCATCCATACATACATACATACATCCGCACGCACTAAATGAAAAAATGGCACTTTTTGGCCTCTCGACGAGACCCCATGTAATTTTTGGCAAAACCGTCACGTGCTAAAATTCAACCTAATTGAATACTACAATTTGTGACTTTAATTTAGTCCATGGGTTCCGTAGTCTTTACCTGAGGACCCTTTGAAGCCACGCTTGCCCCGAGAGCGATTGCAATACTTTACCCATGCTTTGCATTGGATAAAGTAAAAATCGCACTTTTTAGCCTCTCGACGAGACCCCTTGTAATTTTTGGCAAAACCGTAACGTGCTAAAATTCAACCTAATTGAATACTACAATTTGTGACTTTAATTGAGTCCATGGGTTCCGTAGTCTTTACCTGAGGACCCTTTGAAGCCACGCTTGCCCCGAGAGCGATTACAATACTTTACCCATGCTTCGCATTGGATAAAGTAACTAGAAATTAGCTTTTCGAAGGATGGCGATTTCTTTTTTTTTGCAATAAAATATATCATTGACCGTGGAATTTACTGAGATATTTACTTTAAAAAATCACATAAATTCTATGTTTGGATGTAAACATAAACAGTAGAAATACAACGCATTGCCAAATCATACAACAGTTATTATCAGCTGATTTGAATAAATCAAACTAACTTTGGTAAGCTCATTGAGCGAAAAATGTCCACAACGCGCTGTGGCTGACTCAAAAAGACCACAATACGAAATCGCGTCGTGGCTCTCATAATATTTGACCACTACGCGTTGTGGTTATTAAGAAAAGCACCAACGCGTTCTGAACCTTAGCTGATGAAACCAGAATACGATGGACATGCTATAACTTGTCAACGGGAGCATCGAGTTTGTGTTCATACTTGAATGCCATTTCCGAGTGTGAATATCTGCGCCCTAATCATTTACACCAGGGGTGGTCCAACCTTTTGGCTTACCCGGGACACATTTGAAGAAAAAAAAAATGTTTGGGGCCGCAGTACTTGAAAAAGTGAAACGTTGTACAAAAATTGAAGAAGAGCTTCAATAAAAAAACATTGTCCAAAGAACTGTGAATTTTTAATCTATTATAATTCTATTATTTATTTTTAGCTAATAGTGAGCTTCTAATTTTACTTTTCATAAATTTTATACTTGAAAATAGCTTCTCGTGTATGTAAATACATACTTACATACTTACAAAAAGTGATATTATGTATTAGTATTTGTTTATATATTTTCCTGGCTAGATAATTAATATAACATTCTAATAAAGGGACAATATTCATTTTTCATTCAGATCGATATCTAATTGTTGTTCTAGAACATTCAATGAGAAAGTTTTTCAAAAAAAAAAAAAAAAAAAAAAAAATTAAAGGAATTTTAATTAACGTTTTAAATTTATGCCATATTTATTCGAATTTTAGTAAAAATTAGCGTTTATGCCAAACCTTCTATAACAAAATCTAACCAATATATTTCACTTATTTTTTCACCAATATATTAGTAAATCACATATCTGTGTTATAAGTCAAAATATTTGCAATAACTCTTAAACTTACTAACATCTATATAATGATTTAAGATAAAGAAACAATAATGAAAAATAATGTTTTATTTTCTTAACATCACCTTATTATTAGTTAACATCCAGAAGATGTGGTTCAGAACCCGTAGTGGCTTTTTTTAATAACCACAACGCATAGTGGTTAAACATCATGAGAGCCACTACTCGATTTCTTATTGTGGTCTTTTTGAGTAAACCACAACCCGTTGTGGACTTATTTTTCACTCAATGAGCATTTTCTTTCTTTTAGCCTTACATATACAGGGTGATTCACGGTCAATGGCACGTTAGACGTTTATGAAAAACGAAACGCAGGATTTTTCTGAAAATTTAGCTCCTTACATTTCCTTGCCTGTTCTATCGATCTAAAATATTTTCAGCATTGTGACGTTTCGGCTTCCATCGAAAAGTCGTAGCAACTTTATTTTTTTAAATGGAACACCCCTTATATTAACACGTTTTTAGAACCGCCCTTTTATTAAAATACTTTTTTGTTAATTTTGTCCTATTCCTATCTCTATCGGTTTTCGAGATAAAAAATAATTTGTGTTAAATATGGTCTAAAACATGGTCCTAATTAAACTTAATTAAATTAGTGTTCTCGATTCATGGAAAGTTGATATTTTGGTGGTAGTTTAGACACACCCGAAGTATAATTTACGCCGAAAAATCGACTCCATATTATACAGGGCGTGTTAAGATTCCTATTATTTCCGTTATTCATAAAAGGGATCAAAAGTTCGTTTTTTCAAATAAGACACCCCATATATTACTCAATAAATTGAAAGACGAATAAAAATGCTTTAAGACGATATATCATTTCCCTATACCTAAAACATCAAGTTTCCTTTAAAAAGCCGCTTTTTCGTGAAAAATTACTTTCTAATGAATTTAATTTTAACTAGCCATGGCAATATCAAGCCTATGGCAGTTTGTTGACTATTTATAAGTAATTTATAAACAGTTTATTGACGATCTTTAAAAAAATCTCCCGAAATGAGAGTAAATATTGATTTTTCAAACGAAGTTCTTATGAAACTATTTATTTTGTACTATATGAACTTCGTTTGAATTATCAATATTTACGGTCATGGTGTGAGATTTTTTTGAACACTGTCAATAAACTCTTTATAAGCTACTTATAAATAGTCAACAAATTTTCATAAGCTTGATATTTCCATATTTAGTTAAAATTAAATTCATTGAAAAGTAATTTTTCAAGAAAAAGCGGCTTTATTAAGAAAACTTGATGTTTCTGGTATAGGGACATGATATACCGTCTTAAAACATTTTTCATCGACTTTCAATTTATTGAACAATATATGGGGATCTCATTTGAAAAAACGAACTTTTGACCCCTTTTATGAATACCGGAAATAATAGTCATCTTAGCAGGCCCTGTATAATATGGAGTCGGTTTTTTGGCGTAAATTAAATACTTCGGGTGTGTCTAAACTATGACCAAAATATCAACTTTTCATGAATTGAGAGAACTAATTTATTTAAGTTTAATTAGGGACATGTTTTGGACCCTATTTAACACAAATTATTTTTTATCTCAAAAACCGATAGAGATAGGTATAGGACAATATTAACAAAAAAGTATTTTAATAAAAGGGCGGTTCTAAAAACGTGTTAATATAGGGGGTGTTCCATTTAAAAAAATAAAGTTGCTACTACTTTTCGATGGAAGCCGAAACGTCACAATGGTGAAAATATTTTAGATCGATAGAAAAGGTAAGAAAATGTAAGGGGCTAAATTTTCAGAAAAATCCTGTTTTCCGTTTTCATTAAACGTCTAACGTGCCACCGACCGTGAATCACCCTGTATATACCTATGTATTCAGTATACCTAATAGAATCTCTGAATAAATAATAATGTAGTTTGTAGTATTAATTTATATTCAAATATGTACAATGCAGCTATGGAGGTTTATTTTGAAATAAAATTTAATTATTAACTAGTTAGATTTATAATTCAACGCAGTTGTTTCGAAAATTATTACATTCCATTTTACATTCCGTTGACTTTCCCAGACAATTAATTTTAAATTCTATTTATACTGCATTCGTAGTAGAATGGAGACTTGGCTAATCCACGCAATCTGTAGAGAATCCTTCCAAATGTCAAGAGTATTTCTAATTATTTTACAGCTAGATTATTTGAATTATTAAATTTCCTTGCATGAGATTAGTATAAGAGAAATTAAAAATAATTTATAAAAAAAAAAAAAAAATCGAAATAATTATCCAAAACGAGATGTATTCTATTTGAGCTATATTAATTATGGTATAAGAAAGGAAAATAGCTAAAATCCATGTTTCTATTGAGAAAAAAAAAATTAAAATTGAAAAGAAATAATAATTAATTAAAAATAAATGATACTATAAATAAAAGATTATTTGTTCAATATAACAATTCATTCGGTATTATTGTATATATGATCAAAAAATGATATAGCAGTAGCAGTGGCGGTTTGTGACTTTTCGACCAGGAGATGCTGTACAAAAAACTAGCCTTGATTTTTTGAAATTTAATTTTAATTTTTGCTGTTTCTTGCTAATCTCATCGAAAACGACATTATTTTCGTTATTTTTCAAATTTAACATTAGATTTTTTTAAAAATATATTTTAGTTATTTCCGAACTTATATATTGAGAGTTCTTAAAAATGAATTACTCCAAAGATGCTCGAATCATTTATATTTATTCATTTTTTGTATTATTAATAGTTCCTCAGCGAGAACAATTTTTATCGACTAAAACTCGTCTGGACTTGTCTTTGAAATGCTTGAACTGGAAAATATACCAGGCAGGGACTTCAAACCTTCTATACGCACCCTTTCCGGAAAATCATTCATTTTAATTGTTCTTTGAAGCTATGCAACAATTCTATTTAATTTCGAGAACCAATTACTTTTCAAAACAAAAAATATTTTTTATAAAAATATACGAAATAACGGATTTTAATTTGAAAATTTAAAGATCCTCCTGAAATTATGAAGTCGACCTTATATATTTATGAAATTACTCTAAATGTTTGAAATTTTAGTGATGCGCCGCATCCACAGCATCCATGGACCGCACCGCACTGAGCAGTGGTATAAGTGAATCTTTTCAATGATATATTGCACAAAGAATATTGAAATTACTATATTATATTAGAAGAGGTAACTTTTATAATCGGAAAGATGTTTTTTTTATCAATTACGATCCTCTGGTGGGAAAATGAGGAACCTCTGTAAACAAGGTGTTCGACACTATTGGACAGCATATTTTATCAATGATATTTTCCTCTGCTTGATGCAAATATAAATATGTATAAGTATATTTTAACATAATTTATTTGTTTGGGATTATAGTTTCGAAGTTTTTACTTTCATAATCATCCTTTTTAACCGACTTCAAAAAAGGATGAGGTTCTCTATTCGACTGATTTTTTTTTTGTGTATGTATTACCTCATATCAACACATGATTTTTGAGTTTACTATTATTTTATTTGTTGCATTTAATTTTTTTAATTATAAATATGAAAATCAAGAGAAGATTTCTTGTCTCGGTGAAACGGTAGCATAAATCAAAATAAAAGTTTCCCCAGATATTTTGGTGAAACCAAGAGGTGAATCTCAATGCCACCTTTTCTTGACCCACAATATCTCCCGAAATTTATGTTTATAGCGTTATTTAAAAAGTAATACAAATAGGTCTTGAATTTCGGAGGAACTGAAAAAGAAATATTATTAATGAAATCAGAGTTATTCGACATCAAATTTTTCAGGGTATTACCCTGGTATCGCTGAAGCTGGAGGCCAATTACAGTAATATAACTTTCAGGTTATAAAACTCTCTCTTGGTATTCTTAAATGGCGGGCGGTGTCTTTTCAGCCACAGGATGCTATCCAAAAATAGACCTTCATTTTTTTATTCTTTACTCCTTTTTGCAAAATTTATCGATAACAGCATCATAGAATTTTTCGTTATTTTTTTCAAATTTAACTTTAGATTTTTTATCAATTGATATTTAAACAGAGCGAATAATCTATATTCACTTCAGCTTCTTCTGGTGATGTTTCAATTCTTTTCATAATTGAAAACTGACTAACGCGCTCGCAAAAGGCATAATGCAAATTAAATGTATTAAATCACGCATCAAAGTAAATTTTTTCTCATTGTACTTTAAAATGTCTGAAATGCGGATAAAAATATTTTTCAACTATGATTTATTTCTGTTGTGTGTCTGAATTCCGATACCCACGATAACCCAAGAACTGAAAGTCAAAAAGTTCTATTTGATCAATACTTACTACCTAAATAACTTTCTCATTAATATATCAAAGAATAATTAACATATTAACGAGAATTGTTTTTGATCGCGCTTTTTAAACAAGAAATATATCGCGAGACTACTGCTGGTTGAAGCTATTGGAGTCTGCTGAGTCTTAAGTCTGAACCAAGAAAGAATGAAAAAGATATGATCCATTTAGCTATAATCCAACGTCATTTCGCGTTTAGCCCGCATGACGTTTTTTATATCAATTACTGATATGGATCACCAAATGAATTTGAAATCTGAGATGTTATATATTCAATCTCCCCAATCCAGCGCGCTAGATTTGTTAACACCTATGTTAGGTGTTTGCTATTAATTAATCATAAGTTTCCTGAAATACATAAATTCAGATATTATTTTTACTTAATATTTGACAAAAATCATCTGCTTTCGATTCACGATCGAATCAAATACAGGAAACTTATGAAAAATACTTAGTACCCACTGATTTGTATTTGCAATATCTGTTTCAAAAGGTAGAAAATATTTTTTGAATTATTCTATTGAGATTTTAAGAGGATGTTATATAGTATAGCCATAAATGAACAATTTATATATAAGTTTATTGATAATTACTAAGGAAGCTCTATAGAGTACCGAGTCTTGAAAAAGCTTTCACTTTTTTATTATTTAATGTGCTCGTGAGCGATCTTTCATTAGAATCGAATCGATGAAAATAACTAAAAAGAGCGTGGATAGAATGATTTCTCTTTCTTTAGAGCTAAGGAGCTAAATACACCATTGCAAGGATGGGAAATACAAGTCCAGGCCTGTTTCAGACTATTAGAAATTAATTTCTTAATTTCTATTATTCTAGGAATGGCCTTTTGCAATCGGACCAAAACGATACTCGTTATAGATTGAGAGAGAATATAATTCAATTGGACTTCATTAAAGGAAATACTTTTGACAAAACATCTTTTAGTTAATCTTTCACTATTAATTTTTTTAATGCAATTTATAGATTTTAATTGAAAGTCATGGGAAGAGTACATTTAAATTAATTCACTTTTTAACCTGATTAAATAAAAGGATTTTCCACAAAATTGCTCAAGTAATTAAAATAGGAAATCTGAAATATTTTTTCATATTCTTTAAATTTGCTAACTTTAAAAGGCTCCGTAATTTTAAATTTTATATAACTTTAAGGAGGTCCTTTCGCCGCCAATGTTAAATAAAAAATTTTAGATTATAACTATAACTTAATTTTTTATAATATTTTAAGTCTACATCTATGCTTTGGTGAAGTTTCAATCACACATTATCGAGCAATTTTTTTAAAATGCTTAGAGTCTTATGGAAAATTAAGATCTTGACATTTTCTCTTGAATTATACTACTATTAGTTGAATTGATAAAGCTAAAAAAACTAAAAATTAGCTCTTTAAAACATGCAGGTTTCTTTTTTTGCAATAAAATAAATCATTGACCGAGGAATTTACTGAGAAATTTACTTCAAAAATCACATAAATGCTATGATTGGATGTAAACATAAACAGTAGAAATACAACTCATTGCCAAATCATACAAGTGTTATTATCAGCTGATTTGAATAAATCAAATTAACTTTTGTATTTATTTTTTTTTTTATAATTGTTTTTCTTTCAAACATTTACGGGCTTCATACTATTCATTTTTTAATTCTATTATTTTTCATTTGTTTTTTAACTTATTTTATTAAAGATACTACACTTGTTTTGACTCAACTGGAGCGAAATCATCATCATCATCATTGAGTATACAGTCCTAAGACTGGTTTGATGCAACAATCCGTCTCCACTCGACTCTGTCCCCCGCCAGCTGTTTGACCTCTCTAAATGTCTGGCATCCCATATCCCCAATTATTTAGTTGAAATATTCTAATCTGGGTCTTCCCCTTCCCCTTTTCTTTCCCTCCTCCCCCTCCAAGATATCCCTAAGCAGTCCCCCATGTCTCAGTGTGTGCCCCATCATCTGACCTCTTCTCTTCTTCAGACTCTTCCACAAGGTTCTTCTTTCTCCGATTCTTCCAAAAACTTCTTCATTTGTAATTTTATCCATCCATTTGATATTCATCATTCTTCTGTAGCACCACATTTCGAAAGCCTCTAATTTCTTTCTCTCCGCTTTTCTGATTGTCCAGGTTTCACACCCGTACATGGCTATGCTCCATACATATGTCTTCAATAGCAACTTCCTGTTTTCTAAGCTGATTGAGGAGGATCATAGTAGTTTTTGTTTTGAATTAAACCCCATTTTTGCTTGGGCAATTCTTGATTTAATTTCGTTTTTGCTCCTCCCATCCCATGTTATTTTACTTCCTAGGTAGCGGAATTCCTTAACTCCTTCTAGATTTTCTTGGTTAATTTTGATGCATTCCTGTCTCGTTTGTTCTTTTTGTGTACAAACTAGGACCTTGGTTTTATTTTTGTTTATTTTCATTTTGATTTCTTCTATTAGGATTTGGTTAATTCCATTCAGGGCGTCCTCTAATTCTTTTTTATTGCTTCCTAGAAGGGCAATGTCATCGGCAAATCTTAACATAGCGATCTTTTGACCTTGGATTTCGATACCTGTATCAATTTTGTCTTTGAATTCTTTAATCGCTTCTTCTATGTATAAGTTGAAAATCATGGGTGACAGCACACATCCTTATCTTACACCTTTTTTTATTTTGGCTTCTCTTTGCTCATCTCAAATATTTATAATTGCCGTCTGGTTTTGAAAATATACCATGGAGCGAAATGACATACTTAAATGAATTAGTTATAGAGTATTTATTGAAATGGTTTTTAAAATTTTACAAATTTTCAAATATATCACGGATGGAAATACTCTTGACATTTTGGAATTTTCGGGATGCGCCGCATCCACAGCAACCATGGACCGCACGGCACTGCTGCATATATCAAATCCTTATTAGGATTATCGTTTTTGCCCACAAGACCATCTGGTTGTAATGGTAGGGGGACATAGCTTAATGTTTCAATTCCAAAAGAGAAAACTCATTTTCAACTTCTTTTGAGACGCCTTTTTTTTCATTATTGGAATTTCAATTTGGTCTGCCAAAGCTTTGTGTCTTTCAAGAATATATGCATATTAATCGACCTTTGTATAATAATTACCATTTAAATATAAATAGACATCGGTTTTAGAACAAAGAATTTATGTGATCAGTGCTTATCTATATTTTCACCTTTTAGGTCAGACATTCATTAAAATTTTCTTTGACAAATTGTTTATGAAATTAGATTAGGAGATGATTATTTAGCATTCGAATCAAAAAGGCCAAACGAAAAGCCTCTTGATTTTGACTTTGTTTATATTCTTTTGATAAAAGAGATGAGAGAAAGTGAAAGCGAGCGAGAAAGAGAGGAGTATAGATATGATGAGAAGCAATGTGAGAACTCATAAAACAACAAAAAGACCAATATGGTATTTGAATGCGCTGTTGAGATCCGAGGAGAACAGAATGAAAGCAAATCGGATGAAACCAAGATCCTCCGAGACAAAATGAAAGACTAAAGAAGAGAGGGAGGGCGGCAGATGAATGGATAGAGATACTCATACTCCTACTCCTACTCCCTTCTGATGCTTTCAAAGAAATCCTTTCAAAATCACCCCCCAACCACTGACCAGTGGAATTTCATTAGAGATTTTTTTATAACTTGGAGATAATATTTAGGAAATAATGGATAGAGACAAAAAATAAAAATACTCAAATAGGATACCTTATTGAAATATAAATAGGATGTCGATGTTCAAGATTAACAATCAGGGGATATTAAAAATATTCTAGCGCGTCTTTCACTTATCTACCACGTTTTAACAACTATTTATTGATTGATCTATAGAAATTGCACATTTTTCGTCTAACTCCTCGCATCAATGTAAAAAAAAAGGATATATTGGGGTGAGACGCCATATTGTACAAGATGCCGTATCACCTGGTTCACCCACAAGCATGTGGGAAAACAGCTTGCCAATAAGTTGAAATGAAGGCACCTCCCCAGAGAGAGTATACAAATAGTTTTTATTGATTAATCACAGTTTTAAGTGGTGTTTTTAAATGATTTTGTCATCCAGATTACTCTGGTAAGTACCCGAAATCATATCCAAACATACTTTACTTAGTCATATTAGCAGTAGTTTTGATAGTAGAGAAATAACTTGGTTAGTTTTAGTGAGTTTGAAGTGTGGGATTTCTATTAGTCGCGTAATGACCCCCGCCTGCCACTGCTGTCTTGTCCGATGCTTTGGGGGAAGACAACGAACATTTTCTGGGGTAAGATGGCGTAGTTTTCGAGTTTGTGTAAGATGCTGGCTTGTATTACTATACATTTAAAATTCACTTTTGGAAACTAATCCGAGGGTTTCTTTCCAGAAATGCCTCGGACATACTTAAGAAAGTCTAATCGAGGACCATGGAAAAAAATGACCCCCAAAAAACTTTCAAAAGGAAAAAGGAGCACTAAAAAATAAATAAAAAGTAATGTTATTTAGATGTATGTACATGTAATATGATCATTATTTTTTTCATTTTTTTGGAATTGATTTAATAAAACTGTGGATTGATTCCCTAAGATTGGGGATGAAAACGTTAACAATTTTTTTTTTATGCAAAAAATTGTTTTTCAAAGTAAACCTTATTTTTTTATTAATCACAAAAGTACATATATTGTTAATAAAATGGTTGGGTAAAGATAAAACCAATATGCTATTTTATAAAAATAAAGTTAAAAACTACGGCGTCTTCTCCCAGTCTAACTATACAATTTTTGTGAATATTCACTACTCCGATGTGTAAAAGTACTGGATGATTAAGTAAAATGATATAATTTAATCTAAAATTATTAAAAAACATTTTATTAATCCCCCAAAAATTCATCTTTTGAGAAGTTGTGGATATAATTGAGTAAATTTTATTCTGATTCCTAAGCACAAAAACTGTAGAATTGATTGTCTAAAAACTTTCAATCACATCACAAATTTTTGGTTCAGGATCAAATGTACATTCTTTTTTACTTGTTCATTCATTTCAATCTTCTTTAACTTACCTACTCAAAATTTAAGATTTTACCATTTTCATTTTTTTTTTTTTTTTTTAATTCTTCAATATGCCAACAAATAGATATATGATTTAAAAAATGTTAAAAGAAAAATACACATATAAGAATATTTAAATGCCAAAATAAAGAAAGTCTCATTTCTACTGGTTTTTTACTTTTTAAATACCAAAAATTTAATCAAAAATTAAGTTTTTAGAATTTTCGCTTCTTTTTTTCTATTCTTCAATAAGCCGACAAGTCTTAGATGCTACTAAAAAATTAAAAATAAAAAACGATTTTAAGGGTCTATAACTTATATTGATAGATCTATTTTTTGACCCCCCCCCCCAATTTCGCCCTTCGAAAAAAATAATAACTCTTTTTTATTATTATAGGTTCGTTTTATAGTATATTTCATTTTTTTTGTTTTTTTAGTTTGAAAATTTTATAATTTTATTTTTTAACCCTCTTCCCTCCCCCATTTTAATTTTTGTTCGATTTCAACCAAAATCTAATCAGTTCTTAATCTCAATGCACCAAAACTACATATGAAATTTTGTTTTGATATTAATACTAGTGTTTGAACTAGACCTTGCAGGTAACATACTAATTAACGTACTAATAGACATTTTGACAAAATTATTAATATCTTGTAAAATGTTATTTTTTCGATTAGCTCATTTTTTTTTCTTTTATTAAAATAGTTTCAGCCGTTTTTGAGATTATTAGTATTTCGAAAAAAACTAAGCAAAAAAAAAAAAAAAATACTTTTTTCATGCACAATTACATTTCTTGGTAAAGTAAAAATAAATATATAAAAATTTTCTTATAAATATACATTTTTTATGAAACTTTTAGATAACAAATTACTTTTTATAAATACAGAATACCAATTTATTAAATTATTTTTTCCGAATTCACACTTTTCATTTTATTTAAGCTGCCGTTCCAGCATCAACTCTCCGTTTAAAAAAAATAGAATAGAACAGCTTTTTTGTGAAAATTGCAAAAAATTTAGAGTATAGGGTAGTTTCACTAAGTTGATTTGTTTGTAAGAAGCCTTGTTCTGATATTTTGAGCCTTTATGCCTAGCATTAGTTTTAAATTTAAATGCGAATATTCTTCTCTAATTTTTCTTTAATTTTGGATCATTCGAATCCTACACTATAACATTTTTCATAATGTTAAATTTATTTAACTATAGAGATATTTTTTTTTTCTTTTTCTTTCCTTTTCTATGGACAAGTTTTTCTCTAAATTTTCTCATTAAAAAACACTTTAAAACAGTTCTATTATGATTTTATATTATTTGATAACCTCTACTTTTATTAGAGTTCAGAATTTATTTTTAACTAAGCTAATAACGAATATTTTTTGCGTTGGAAAATTAATTTAAATACATGCTACGATTATACTATACGAATTCATATAAAAAATAAGTTCTCTTATTTTTCCTTTTTTCTTTGAATACAAAATTATTTATATAGGTACCAGTGGCGGTAGCTGACTTTTCAACTAGGGAATGCTGTTCAAAATACTAGCCTTCCTTTTTTGAAATTGTATTTTAATCTTTTTTTGGAAATTTCATTGAATACGGCATCATTTTCGTTATTTTTCAAATTAAACATTAGATTAAAAAAAAAATATTTTGGGACCTTCCCCATAAACGGATACTGCTTTGTTTGAGTGAGAGTAGGAGTCAGAAATTAATTCCTGTGACTTAAACTCCGCAGTCCCTGAGATGAAAATCGACCATCTTCCACAATGAATCAGCCTGTCCTATAAGAAAATCTTAAATTTCTCCTAATTCTATTGATATTCGCTCCATGCGCAACAGAGTCAGCGCCATAGGTGACGCTTTTAAGAACTTCGGGTACAATCTACCTCCTTATTTAGCATTCATCTGTGTATATTAACGTGTATTTTACTGAATCAAAAAGTGATTAATTATTTTACTTTAACTTATAAAGTGAATCAATTGAGGATGAATTCAAGTAAAAAAGAAGTTTTCAAAGTGCTCTGTGACGAACTGTAAAAACACTTCACTAAATTCCAACTATGCATTTTATTGTTTTCCTTCAGCTAACCCTAACTATCCACACAAAGTGCTTAGACGTGTGCATTGGTTGAAAGCTTTAAAAAAGTCGGAGTAAGTATAAGGCAATAAATAATCTAATTTTATTTAATTGAGAAATGATACTTAATATTCATAAATATTTTTGTTTATTTAAATCGATTGAATGGGTAATTTTTTCAAAGACAGTTTTAATAATTTTATCCATTAGGATCATGACATTTCATGAAGGTTAACCTGAATAAGGATATTTAAATATTTTTTTTTTAATTGAAAAATTATATTTTTCAAGCAGTTATTCTAATTGTTTTTTAACAAATGTATTTATTACGGAAATCTATGATTATTTTAGCTTTTAAATATTATATTTTTTATGAAATTAATTATTTTTCGTAAATGCTTTTTGCTTTTATACACTATTATTGTACCTGAAGTTGTTTTTTTGGCCACGGATGGCGTTAAGCGCGGTTGCGCACGGAGCGAATAAGCACGCTATGACTTGTCTATTAGCACTCTTAGTTATTTCCAAATTTATATATTGAGAGTTGTTAGAAATGGATTAGTCCAGAAATGCTCGAATCATCTTTATTTCTTTATTTTTTTTTTATTATTTCTATTTTAATAGTTTCTCAGCGAGAACAATTTTTATTCGACCAAAATTTGTCTGGATTTGTCTTTGACATGCTTGAGCTGGAAGTTATACCGAGCAGGGATTTCAAACCTTCTATCCGCGTCCTTTTCGGAATAATAATTCATTTTAATTTCTCCTTGAAACTATTGAACAATTTTTTTAATTTCGAGAAGCAATATACCTACTTTTCAAAACAAAAAATGTTTTTTTATAGAAATTTTTGAAATTACTGATAATAATTTGGAAATTTAATGATCCTCCTGAAATTTTGAAGTTGATTTTTTATATTTATGAAAATATTACTCTAAATGTGTTATATCTAATATTGATTATGGAACTGAACAATAATAATAATAAAAATTATCTTAAGATGAAAACAAGAAAATCAGAATTTGAAAACGGAGCATTAAGAATGCAATTTTGCTTTTATTAATTCTATATGGCTATTGTTTTATTCCATCGCCAGGGATTTTGTTATTATGTAAATAGGATAAGCTTTTGTATTCTTTTCAAGGAGTTAATCTGAATTTATTATATGATGATAGGGAGAATTCTAAAACAGCCTCCAAGTGAAATTTGGATTAAAACATAAACGAGGATTATATTATTATATTTTATTTTCATCCGTCACATGAAGATAATGTAAATATTCGCTCAAAATGTCCTTCCTTTTCATTTTGGTATGTGAAATTTGTTTTTGGATATTTTTTAACAATTAACCCATAATAGAATTTTATTAATTTCTCTTGTCATTTTTTTATAATTTTATTAAACTTTTATTAAGGATATATTAAATTTTTGCTTTAGTCTTCTAAATAATATGTTTGCAGAATAACTAAAAATATCAAGCCCTATAGATTTATGGCTACTATGATTTTTTCTCTCATTAATTTTCAATTAAAAATAATTTAATTCGGGATATATTATCTATATCCAGGGCAAATAATATTTGAAATTTGCTATTATCTATTGATATCAAAATGTGTTTAAAAAAATCACGAAAGACCATCATATCAAAATAATTTTTTTTTTTGTAAAATTATTATTTACTGAGTTATTTTCTAGGTCACTTGTTTCACGTGTAAGAAATAAAAGAGAGAGTTTTCTCAATATATAGTATATTATGTGTACAGATATATACTATGGCATTCTAAAGTTAAGTTAGTTATTTTCTGTATCTCCTGACGATGGATTGGCAGCCCGAAATATATATATTGAGAAAACTCTCTCTCTCTTTCTCTTTTATTTCTTACACCTGAAACAAGTGACCTAGTGAATTACTCATAGTAAATAATTATTTTCCGAAAAAAATATTTTTACTTTTCTTTTATTAAAATATGTTTCACATAGCACCAACACCAGACTTTATAAAAATCAGATAATTTTGATTTAATTTCTAAAGAGCTTTTGTCTCGAACCCAAGTGCCTAATAGCACAAGGTATAGGGCTTATAGAGTAATTTGTACATTTGGGTTTAAGAAGTTGTATTGCAGAAAGTTTTTTTTGGCTTTTCGACCTTTATAGCCAATTTACGATACTATTTATTTTTTCAAATTTGTTTCGGATTCGATTCCGGGTCCACTTGCAGAAAGTTGGAATCAGTGAAATAATTCCACTATCTTGAAGCCATTCATTCATTTGTTTTCTAATAAAAAATATAAAATAAATAAAAATAAATAGCAAATTCTACCGATCACATAAGAAAGTTTTTTATAATTATTGTTGATGTTCTTAAAGGTCCCTGATGCCTTCTTCCCGTATAGAGGTAAGATTTCATTGTAAGTTAGTTGGTTACTCACTGCCATCTTCAGGAGTGTTTTAATAAGATTAAAGTAGTTTTTGGAGACGCACTGATAAGTGAATTGAGTTAATTTTGATAAGGCAGTCCAAAATTCAAAATTGAGAGATAATTCAAGGAGGACCTCCTTTAATAAAATAAGTTAAAATACAAATTAAAAATAATAGAATTAAAAAATAAATAGTATGAAAGGCGTAAATGTTTGAAATAAAAACAATTATAAAAAATAATTAAATAGAAAAGTTAGCTTGATTTATTCAAATCAGCTGATAGTCTTGTATGATTTGGCAATGCGTTGTATTAATACTTTTTATGTTACGCAGACGACGCGGCTTTTGTTGCGGAAAGCGAAAACGACCTCCAACGACTCTTACATAAATTTGCACTTTCCTGCGAAAAATTCCAACTCAAGATATCCTCGAAAAAGACGAAAACTCTCACAATAGCGAGAGAACCAGTACGCTGTAAGCTACAACTTTATAACACCATAGTAGAACAAGTGTCATCCTTCAATTATCTCGGCATTCAGATTACCAGCTCCGAAAGTGTTAGCGAGGAAGTCAGGCTCCAATCTATTAAGGCGTCCAAAATATCAGGATGCCTGAATGAAACGGTTTGGTCAAACAAGTTTCTGGGAACGGAAGCAAAAGTTCGCATCTATAAGACCGTTGTGCGACCAATTTTGACATATGCGGCCGAAACAAGAACAGACACCGCAAAAACAAGAAAAATATTGGAAGTTTGTGAGATGAAATCGCTACGCAGAATTGCGGGTAAAACAAGGATGGACAGGGTCAAAAATGAAGATATTAGGGAAAAGTGCAATATACAAAATGTCAGCGTATGGGTCCAAAGGAGAAGAACAGAATGGAGGGCACACGTATTGCCAATGAATGAAGACCGGCTGGTGAGGAAGGTACATGACAACATCCCTACCGGGAAAAGAAGACGGGGCCGTCCAAGAAAACGATGGAAAGACGCTCTGGATTAAACAGGCTTTTAGCCTAACAATAAGAAGAAGAAGAAGAAGATGTTTACATCCAAACATAGCATTTATATGATTTTTTAAAGTAAATATCTCAAGTAACTTATGAGGAGAATTTTCTAGGTTAGGTTTCACAAAAAGTCTCAGTAAATTCGACGGTCAATGATATATTTTATTGCAAAAAAGAAACCTGAATGTTTCAAAAAGCTAATTTTTAGTTTTTTTTAACTTTATATAATCAATTAAAATTAGTATAATTCAAGACAAAGTGCAAAGATCTTAATTTTACATAAGGCTCTTAGAAAATCTTTAGATTTTAAAAATTTCATTTTCAAAAATTTGCACGCTAATGTGTTATTGAAACTTCACCAAATCATAGATAGAGACTTAAGCTATTATACAAAATTAAGTAATAGTTATAATCTAATATTTTTTATTTAACATTGGCGGGGAAATGACCTACTTAAGCTATTTTTTTTTATTCAAAAACCGACGTTTGAAGAAGGAGGGAGTAAACACACAAATCGTCGGGTTTTTTTAATAAAGTCCAAAAACGACTTCTATCTTATTAAAATACTCCTGAAGATGGCCGTGAGTACACAATAATATAAATATTTCGTCGCTTTTATTTATTATAATTGAGTTGATCCTAAGATTATTTCATATGATCTGTTTTATTTTAATCGCATTTAATTAACTCAGAGAAATGTGACCGTCAATAAGAGAGATATTTATTAGACTGTTATTTTCATTTGATTAAAATCCAATGAGGGAGATCGGGGTTCGTTTATAAACTGATTTCTGGATAGTGATTGTAGCATCCTTAGTGATCAGGAAGATTTTTTTTTTAATTTATTTTTATTTTAATTACTAACTTTTCAAAAGCATTGACAAAAAGAGTGAAAAATGTTTGTTGGAAAAAAAAACTTTGGTTTTAACTCCATTTATTAAATTAAGGAAACTCGATAATAATAAATTAAAAGGGTGAAAAGTTAGAGACTTTTACGCCAATATTTTTGGAATAGCTAAGGCTCAGAGCTTTCGCATTCGGAAGGAGATCAAATTTAGCACTGGGTGATTCTGAATCATTGTTTCATTCTTTACTGAAATGTCGTAAAATCTCAAATTTACTGTTTTTTTAAAAAACATTTAAATTATTTGTTCCTTAACTAAAGACCTCACTTAAGAAATTTTTCAAAAAATATGACGAAATATTTCAGTTTTATGTTTATCGTTCTGGAGTTTATGACGTTGGGCATAATTAGACCATACATAAAATTAATTTCCTTATAATGTTATAACTCAATTCTTGGAAACAACCTCGAATCAATGTAATTTTATGGAGTGGCAGCCTAGGGTAATGGACAAATAATTTACAAATAAAATATCATAATTTAAGTGTTCTTTTTACTGGGTACCACCCAAAATCACGAAAACTCACAATCCCGACAACACAAAATACTAACAGGCCAAAATTCTGGCATATAAAATTCAGGCTTAATTATGATTTTTATTAAAATTTTTGATATTTGCACAAATATATATCCTATCTTTATGTATTTGACTATATTAACCAAATATAGACAAAATCTATATATCAAATTTCAAAATAATAAATTAATAAAATAAATTCTATCAATCTTTTTAATACTTATTTAAAAAAATATATTTAACATGATTAACCTAATAAATATAAAGAGTATACATAATTGAAATATCAAAATAACAAATAAATTAATTAAATTTTACTAAATTTGTAAAAATACAAATTTTTTCCTCCTATGAGGATTGACAAAAGATTCTAAAATTCTTAAATTTATATTATGTTTTTATGGATTATTATTTTTAGTTTATTTATTTTATTATTTATTTACAATAAATAAGTTTTCATCAATCAAATATTAAAATAATAAAAAAAAAAAAAAAAAAAAAAATTGAGGCTAATTTGGACACCAAGACAATTTGTATAAAATATTTAATTTCTTTGGTGTTGCATTTTAAATCTTAGAAAAAACATCTTTTATTTCAGTTTTTTTCCACACGTTAATTAATTACTGATTTTATTTTATTGGTAACTATGAAATTAGAAAAAAAATTGTGCCCTTCGCACGTCGGAATTTTGGGGTGAACCCCTTTTTATTAACCTTGAGACTGGCATTGATTCAAATCTTTGTTTTAACTTGTTATTTAGCGATTTTAATAAATATTCTAAAAAATTGCTAAATTTTGACTTTAAGAAATGCTTCAGTTTTCAATAAATTATTGGCAATTTGATTTAATTTGGGGGCATAATCCGTGCCTCAGTCAAGTTCAACTCGAGCACGCGTGCTCTATTGCTTCGTCCTTGGAACACATTGCTCCATGCGATCTTCTTAACTAACACCAGGCTAATATTATTACAATAAAATATTTTTTGAGAAAATCCATTTTCAAGAAAAATAGTTGTGTTCTCATTAGGGAATAAAGCAATAATTAATTGTGCTATGAGTTGTGAAAATGATGAACTAATGAAAAAATACTTATGAAATGAGGCAATGTCATTAATACACGTGTAAACCAAGCTTCCATTTAGTTTAGAGCAGGTAAGCATAACATTAGGAATCATTAAACTCTCTGAATATTAAAGAAGTTATAGACTTTTATAGGTACCATATTATCATTCAAAATGTATTTTTAATGATTATTATAAGATCTCTATTTTTACCTTATCATAGCATACATGGTATGGTCAAGTATTGTAATCTTGCATGAAAAAAGTGTTTGTTTTTTTGCTTCGTTTTTTCGAAATATCTCAAAAACGGCTGAAACTATTTTGATATAAAAAAATTTGAACACAACCATGGTGTTTCGTTCTACAAAAAAGTTCTAATGAGTGAACACTGAAAAATTATATTTTACGAGATATTAATAATTTTGCCAAATTGACCTCCGTCGGCCTTGCACCGAAACTCTGTAAGTTGCTCGAAAGTTTTCTTTCAGACCGTAGTATTAAGGTTGTCATCGATGGAATATCATCTTCCCCCTTCCACACCAACGCTGGAGTTCCTCAGGGATCGGTTATCTCCCCTACGCTTTTTCTTATCTATATCAACGACCTTCTAAACTTGCCCTCCAATCCGGTACATTGTTACGCAGATGACAGCACCCTACATAACGCCCCTACATCGCAAAACCCTGCAGACATTGCCTCTTCAATTAATTTAGAATTATGCAAACTTAAAAACTGGGGATCCCAAAACTTAGTTAACTTCAATGCAGGGAAAACTCAGTGTTGCCTTATTTCTAGGCGCGTCGACAGAAACCTCCCAAACATATCATTCGACTCAAACTCACTAGAATTCAGGGATAAAATTTCAATGCTAGGCGTAACTCTAGGGTCTGACCTTTCATGGAATGACCATATCTCAACCACTGCTAAAGCTGCAGCGCGCAAGCTTGGTCTCCTATTTAGGTCTAGACGCTGTTATACTCCCAGTCAACTTCTTATGCTGTATAAGGCTCAAATTCGTCCCTGTCTCGAATATGGCTCTCATCTGTGGAGGGGTGCCTCCAAGCATTCTCTTGCCACACTGGACGCAATTCAGAAGCGAGCAATTAAACTAATAGGAGAACCGGCTCTAACCAACTCACTCGACTCCCTGGCTCACCGAAGAACCGTTTCTGCCCTTTCCCTGTACTACAGATACTATCACGGTGTCTGTTCAGCCGAGCTGAAATCAATTATCCCCCCTAATGCCCTCTTTACGCGAAACACGCGGTTTTCTAACGCTCAGCACCCCTTCGCTGTCAAATTGGATAAAATTCGA
Organism: Forficula auricularia; assembly: GCA_024734495.1. Taxonomy (NCBI): domain Eukaryota; kingdom Metazoa; phylum Arthropoda; class Insecta; order Dermaptera; family Forficulidae; genus Forficula; species Forficula auricularia. The sequence continues at coordinate 800,047 of JALMQS010000150.1, forward strand.
ACAAGCGCTTTCGCCAACTCTTTTATCCCTTTGACCTCCAGAGACTGGAACTCGCTCCCTGCTACCATCTTTCCCGCGACTTATAACCTTCAGCTATTTAAGACCCGTATCCACAGATACCTTCGACCCCCGCCCAACCCATAAAATTCTTTCTTCTTCTTTTCACGATGGAGGGGCCAACCCAGGCCTTTAGGGGTTGCACCTTTTTTGGTGTAACTCCTTCTCTCACCATTATCATAAAAAAAAAAAAAAAAAAAAAAAAAAAAAAAAAAAATTTGTCAAAAAGTCTGTGAGTATACGTTAGTTACCAAACGCTCTAGCTCAAAAACTAGTATTAATATCAAAATGAAATATCTCATGTAGCTTTGGTGCATTGGGATCAAGAGTTGAATAGATTTTGGTTAAAATCGATTTGAGGAGGGGGGGGGGGTTTAAAAAAGTCAAATTATAAAATTTTCAAGATAAATAAAGAAAGAAATATACTATAAAATGAACCTTTAATAAAAAAGAGAGTAATTATTATTATTTTTTTTTGGTGGGGATTCGCAAAAATAAAATTATCAATATACCTAAGTTCTAGATCAGGGCTGTCCAACCCGAGATTTATATGTAGAAATATATTTATTGCCTTTTTCGAAATATGAATGTACATTTGAAGCTTTTTTCAAGAATAAAATACACTAAAAGGAAAATTATAATCTCAACTATATAAGATAAAAAATAAAATAAAATAAAGAAGTTTCGAATATTTGAAAATTCTTCTGCTCATATTTTTATTTTCTAAAATATTTATATATTTCAGTAATTTATATACTATATACGACACTAACCAAGTCTATATAGTAATCATTCTAGTACAAGGAGACAAGGAATTGGGGTTTTCTAGAACAATCACAATTAATTGTTAATTTCTCTGCTGGACTAAAACTTGTCATTTAGATCTTTGCACGTTCTTCTTACATGTCAATTGATAATGGATAGTCAGGGATCCTTCTTTAATCCCATTTGATTTAAACCAGGGTTGTCCAACCCGTGACCCAATATCAAGTCATAAAATTCCTTAAAACATTAAGATTTATATGTAGATACTGAAAAACAGAACAATTTGGCCTGATAATTATTACAATTTCCTTGCGTTATCCACTTGGTTTCGACTCCTAATTCTCTAAAGTCAAAAACAATAACTCTGAGGAACAAATAAGAATTTCTTTTTTTGTCTCAGAAAAATAAAAAAAATATATGATTCGATAGTACCTACTTTTTCTCCTTAATTCAAATATGAAATCGGTTTTTCATTTCCGAGACAGACATTTATAATATCAAACATTTTGATACTTTCTAAATTATTAACTACACAATATTCAAACAATCACCTAGAAAGTAAGAAATGATACAACATTTCGTCTGTGGAACATTCCTCTTGATGATCCAAGAATAATCGGCGAGCATACTAGGATTCCATTTTCCTTGATACCTCTTTTCCAGAGCTGAAATATCGTGATGAAAGTGTTCCCCGAGCTCATCGCTCACTGTCCCAAGATTTTTATAAGACGTAAAAGATGTTATAAGATGTTTAAAGATATTTCAAGATGTTATAATATGTTTTTAAGATGTTATAACATGTTTTAAAATGTTATAGGATGTTTTAAAATGTTATAAGATGTTATAAAATGTTATGAGATGTTTTAAAATGTTATAAGATGTTTTAAGATGTTATTAAATGTAATGAGATGTTATAAAATGTTTTAAGATGTTTAAAAAAGTTTTAAAAAGTTTTTAGGTATTTTCTTGAGAAATTTTCTTCAGAAAATGATCATTAAAAAATTTTAAAAAAGTTTAAAAAAGTTTTAAAAAGTTTTAAAAGGTTTTTAGCTATTTTCTTGAGAAATTTTCTTCGTAATTGAGAATGATGATTAAAAAAAAATATTATTATTATAAAATCTACTAATAGTTCATGACAAATAAAATTTATTAAAATTATGGAATTTTAATTATTACTTTAAAACCCACTTCGCAGTCCAGAGGGCTTAGCCCGTTAACCAACAGAGGATGCAGTCCGAAGGCAAAAAGAGAAGTCGAGGAATTACCTACCTGTAGGCGTTTTCTCTGCTCGAAGCTCTGCTATGCAAAAGTTCTTCGGCGTGTGCAGGAATCTTTTCTGAAAAAAAAAAAAAATTACATTTAATAATATGTTGATATATTACAATTTATATCATTAAAGCTTAAGCTAAAAATAATTTAAATAAATAATAAAAAACATGTTTTCAAATTAAGCAGCTGGTTAAATATAAGAGAGGGGTATATGGTAAAGTGGTAAAGTCATGTGAATGGCCACATCAGCTTATTTTACTTTGGGTTTTCCTTGGCGAAGCGTAACTTAATAAATGGAAAGTGATTTTATTCAGTTTCGACCTAATAATTTTTTGTAAGAAAATATAAAAAAGCTCCCCAAGAGAACCAAGAGAAGTAGAATCCAAAATAAAAAATATCCCTGGAATATAAATTCTTTTTGACTGCTGATGGAGTTTTTTTTTTTTTTAATTTAACCATCTTTTTTTTTAATATTTATTTTTCGTTTATTATTTAGTTAGCGTTTCGTCATCCTTTACTTTCCTATCATCTATATCTGTAGCCTATAAATAACCCACAGAGAATACTTCTTTAAGACAAAAGTTGGTATATGGTATTCTTATAAGGAAAATGTTCATACCTAGATATATGGGTAAAAAAATATAAATTTACAATTTTTAATATTATTCACTTATTAGGTATAACTAAAAATATGTGATATGTAGGTATTTTTTCTTTTAGAAAAATTTTAAAAAATAAAAAAGTTATAATCGAAGAACGAGACGAAGAAAGTCAGCTTGAAGACTTTTCTAAAGTACAATAAGTATTTCCAAATAAACCATCTTGTTTTCTAATGTGAGAATTTAAAAAAAATAAATAGAATATTACATCATTCGTATCCATAGTAAATTTATAACAGGAATAATATGGAATTTGAAAAATTCAAAACAGAGTTTTTATTAAATGGCCTACGTTTTGTCGATTTATTTTGACTTCATCAGTGTCTCATTTTCTCACACTTTATCAAAAACAATTTCACTATATAGGATAAAATATTTCTTTAACATATTCTTGGCTCATAGAAATCAATAATCTTAAAAACCACTTTTCTTTAACAATTAAAATTTATCGTTTTTATACAGAGATAACATCTAAAAAATAAAAATTAAAAAAAGTCGTTTCCAAGATTGTTGATTATTGCATGAGCCATGAATATGTTAAAGAAAGATTAATGATGTTTTATCTTATAAGTGAAATTGTTTTTGACAAAGAGTGATAAAATGAGTCACTGAGGAAGTCAAAATAAATTGACGAAACGTCTGGCCCATTTAATAAAATCTATGTGTTTTTAATTTATCCAATTCATCATTGTTTTTTCTTCCTTTTTTTTTTTTTTTTTTTGAAATTCATTTTTTCTATTTGGAAATGCCTTCTGTAAATTATAATATGAAAGCATGTCTCTAAGCCAGTGATTCTCAACCTTTTTTTCGTCACGGCACACTTTTAATAATTTAAAAATTTGACTGCACACTAACAATAAAATAAAATTATAGAATTTTATTTGAAGGAGACAATAAAAGAGTGTGTCTTCTTCTGGAATTATAAATTTTATTTATAACGAGACTATAGTTTCTAGGGCTTTGACCTCTTAATCAGTCTATCACAATTGATTCACAGGAAATAAAATTTATAATTCCAGGAGAAGAAATAATTTTTTATTGTCTACTTCAATATATACAAATTCTGCTACTCTCGGTACAAAAATTTTCAATTGAATTTTATTTGGTTTATTGATTGATGTACTTATATAAATTTATCATAGGAAATTCTGCATCCTGTAAAATGTTACTACCTGTTCAGTTCAAATGATCAAATAAAAATTAGGATTAAATGTACTGTCCATTGATAAAGAAATGTAAAAAAATAAATAATTTTCAATTTGGGAGGGATCACTGGCTAGCAGTGGCTGCACACTTCAAGAATCTCGCGTCACACTAAAGATCAACGGCACAGTGGTTGAGAATCACTGCTATAAGCTCACCTTTGGCATTGATTGTGGTTCCGGTTATAACTTTTTATTTTTAAGTATTTTTTAATATAGAAAAAATAGTTTTAATTAAATTTGCAAAATTTTTAAAAATGTAAATTCTTATGTTCATCCCTAATCGGGAATATTTTATAGTAAACTTACTCACATGATTCTGGAAAGTCTTACTTACTTATGGTGATGTCAACGAAAAAGGTTAATGTCATTAAATATTAAATCCACAAAAAATATTATTATAATCTTGTTTTCCAGAAAAGATTACATTTTTATCGGGAGTTTTCCAGCATCTCCTGAAACAAACCACAAAATAATATCATATTATAAAAACCAGCTCCAGATCTAGTAACAGAAACGTTTACAATTACCATAACATTTCAACAATATTCATTCTAAATTAGCTCCTTAGATTTCCATTTAGAAACTTAATGCTATTCTCATTTAATCTTTGTTCTTATTATTGAAATAGAATAATATAGTAATGAAAATTTATAAAAAAATTAAAATTTTTTTTTAATTTAAAAATATAAAAATTCTAGGTAGGTTTCACAAAAATAAAAGGCAAGATGCTTATTAGCATGACTCTATATATATTTCGGGGCACGAGCTCATCTTCAGGAGTTCAAAGAGAAAACTTCTGATAAATTTATAGTGGGTTGAAGAAAACTTCTCTTTGAACTCCTGAAGATGTGTTCGTACCCCGAAATATATATAGAGTCATGCTAATAAGCATCTTTTATTATATTTTTGTGAAACCTACACTGAAAAATGATATATTTATAGTTAAGAAATTATATTTGATATGAATAGATGGTGAAGTTAATTATGGCGAAATCCATCTCTGTTCAATATGAATAAATGATACCTATACGTATCTTAAGTATTCTCATATTTTTGGATCAACTCTAGATATATTTCTAATTAAGATGCCGCTATTTGAACTAAGTACCATTAAGTAAATTATGAAAATATTGTTATTTGAATAAAATAGTAAAATATTTAAATTTAATAGTTGGGTATTTAAATGGAATAATACGTAATTACGACAAGAAATAATATAACCTTGATTATTTTTTATTTATAATAAATATAGGTATGTATTTCTGACTAGAAGATGAATATATTCATTTGATGTAAAATCTACTATATTCAATCAAATGAACTGTATAAATATTTATTTTAATTATTCATTTATTTGAATTAATTAGATAAAAATTTGAATTGTTATATTTGATTTAAGATACACGGTAATTTAATTTTAATATATATTAATATTTCTTCTAATCTTATAAGCGGTTTTAAAATTAAAAAAAAAAACAATTAATAATGTAAATAAAATTTTTGTTAATTTTTTTTTTTAAATATCTCAATTATTAAGATATCACTATTTTCAAAAAATCTAAGTCGTTTTATGATAAAAAAACATTTGTTTAGATATAATAAGAGGTTTCACTAGAAGTGAACAAAACATTCATTTAATATTAAGAGATTTCTAATAGAATAAAATAGATCACTCAAGTATATAATATATTTGGATTAAATGCCTAAAAATTTGGTCATATTTGGAATGATTTCGATATATCTTGATTATTAATAAAATATCTTTGGAATAAATAAGAGCTCATTAAAAATTATCAACTCTATCAATATACATATTTACTATAAAGCAATTGTTTTTTCCGTGTACCTAGAATTTTAATATTTATAAATTTAAAATTTTTTTAAATTTTCATTACTTTATTAAAATATGATTCACCGAGAACCTACACCATTCTCCATTAACAAAAAAGAAATAGAATAAGTTAGAAGTATTTCCTTTATGGAGAGGCGAACTGGTAGAATTTCAATTGAGAATTGGTGGAAAACAGCCCAAGTGAGAATATAAAATTCCATATAGGAAAAACAAATTTATTGGAAAGTCATTTTTATTCACATAAAAACCGACGTTTCTGAGTATCTTTCCTCCTTCTTCAGGGTGACTCTTTTAAACCCATAAGAAGGAGGGACCTTCAGAAACGTCGGTTTTTAAGTAGATAAAAATGACTTTCCAATAAATTTGTTTTTCCTTTATGGAATTTTATTTTCTCATTATCTTTAGTCTGCCTTCTATCAATTATCCATTGGTGTTTTGAAAGTATCACTCCTTTTTGTTATGAGGTTTGTAAATCTTCAAGGAAGCTGTTTTTTACTTTATAATAAAAGAAATGTTTCGATAGGGGCTATTGTGATTATCTAGTTAATTAATGCTATACATATATGATATCCTGTAAAAGAACAAAAATGGAGGGAAGACAAGGTAGTTCTCTTCAAAAGTGGATGAAATAAAAAGTAAACAATTTAACGTTTATATAAAATTTATTCAATAATTAACAAAGGGGAAGGTTTTATATCTGTGGAGTGGTGTAGATGGATCAAGAAGAGTGTTTAGGAAAGGTACAGGCCATTTGGAGCCTGGTTCCCGTTCCGCGATGCCTTGCGTAAAATTGAATACGCCGTGTGTGGGCTGTGGGCGCTCCTCAAGATATTGAGCGCCAAAATGCCCTTTTCTGAATCTGTTCAGAAAGAAAAAGGTTGGTTTCTTGCCGCCTGGGTAGGCAAGGGAATATATATATTGTTGGCTGCCAAGCGATTCGTGCGAACAAAACATACATTTGGCTAAGCGTGGCTTAGTTATGTTATTAATGAACCTTTCAGAATAAAAGAGACAAATAATTAAAGATATGAACACGTATAGGATATGAATTTTAGTTATCATAATATTCTTAACTTTCAGGCCCATACAAGTCTAGCGAATAACACACATAGAGTAATTCTAAGAGATATTTACCCTGTGGTGGTTGAGAGTATAAGAACTAGTTTGGCGAGGTCGCCAGGGTCTCGAGAGCAAAAAGGTGGTGGGGAGTGAAGTTGTAAATGCCGACAATAGAGTGTTGGAGTGCGATGGTGAAATTACTGATTTGACTATTGAAAAATTGTGTCAATTTTGAACAATTGGAATAGAATAAGTATTATTTTTTCTTTTGTTTGAGTAAAGAAGTCTACTTGATAATTTCAATTCAAATGAATGATCCTTTAATTGAATTCTTCAAATCGAAATTCACGAATGAAAAGACATTAAAGTAATTGAAATAATCAGTTTGAAAATTGAAAAACCCCACCCACCATGTTAGGCATGCTTTGATCTTTTGTCTTTGTCTTTATTTTATTGTTGATTTTCTAATTCCATTAAATTAAGCCTCCCTCTCTCTGGATCAGTACTTCTTTTCTAAGTTATTTCTTTTTATTATAAGAATTTCATTAAAATATATTTTCAATTCATTTATTATTATTATTTTTTTCTTTCAAGATGTTTAATTATTAAGCATATTTTCAAAAAAAAAAAAAAAAAAGAAATCAGTTTGTTTGATTATTAGTCTAATTATTCTAAATAATATAGCCAAACGTTGATTTTTTTACACTTGAATTTTTTAAATCTAGAAAAATCAATGATTTTTGGTCGATTTTTGGAAATACATTTATCAATTCACTTTGATAATTTGTTTCAATCTTGTAATCGAAATTTCGAGCACTTCTCGACTAGTAAAAGGTCTGTAATTTTGCACAAATGCATACATCGTAATGCAATAATATCAAAAATAATTATTAATAACCATACTGAAGACACGGAGGAATGGAGTTAAATTGCTATCTGTCCGTTTGTAAACGCGCTAACTGGTGGTCAAAATAAAAACTAACACAATCGGGTCATATTTATTTTTATTGTATAAAGAAAATTATTAAAAAAAAGCAAAACAAACAAGATAGATTATTAGTTTGTTGTTTACTATCTTATGCAATACTAGGGAGTTAAATTGCTATCTGTCCGTTTGTAAACGCTCTAACTGGTGGTCAAAATAAAAACTAACACAATCGGGTCATATTTATTTTTATTGTATAAAGAAAATTATTAAAAAAAAAGCAAAACAAACAAGATAGATTATTAGTTTGTTGTTTACTATCTTATGCAATACTAGCTGCAAGGCCCGCCTTTGGCGGCCCTCTTGCTAGCCAGGGGCTCCCTGGACCCCCATCCTCCGCGAGCAACTTTTCGCGGAAACCACGTAAACAGACAGACAGGAATTCTCTTGAAAGTGTTTTCGTTCATAACTTTGCTTGAAATGTGTGCAACCAAAATTTGGCGGGATTTGGACCAATGTAAAGACAAAACCTTAATTTTATACATATAGATTAAGTGCTTTATTTAAATACTTTATTTAAATCGTATTATTCGGCATCTCAATTTTGAAAAATTATCCTCGGCATGATTGATAACTGTGCAGCTTACCCGTTTGTTTTAGTTATTTTTGACCACGAGATTGCGTAGAAGCAAGAACCACTTATCAATAGTAAATTAATTAATTTTTTCAAAGCTCCTGGAATTTATGCAACCAAATAGTTCAGACTGGATAAGCAAAGCCTATCCTAAGACTCGTAAGGCGTTTTCATTTTATTTTAATATACGGTACATATTTATGGAATAAATACTCTAAAATAAAATAATTTTAAAAACTGTCACGTGCTAAAATTCAACCTGAATGAATACTATATTTTGTTGAGACCATGGACTCCGTAGTTTTCACCTGACGATCCTTTGAAGTCGCGTATCCCGCGAGACCATCAACTATCGATTCTCACCTATAATACTGGAGGAATATCATTTTTCATGTTTTACTCATTGTATAGGTAATAACCTAATAACCATGTTGGCTAAGATTTTTGAGCCATGAAAAATTAAACTGAGGGTTCTGAAATTTTCAATCTTATCCACGCCTGCTTTTGGGAAAACGTGACACTTTAAGTTTTTGAAAAAAAATAAATAAATAATTCTTTCAGTGCTGTCTCAAGTTCTTATCTGAGTTATCTGAGTTTCTGAGGGGCTTTCTAATCCATTTTCGTTGACCAATTTTTCTTCTCCTTACAGTTTTTCTAAGAACAGTGAAACCCCTCAAACCCGAACTAATTGGCGCTGTGGCCTGTTCGGATTAGGCGAAGGCTGGTGGTTTGTATATCTTATTGAAGAAAAGTTACAAAAAAGACCTTATTTACTGGGTTTCACAATCAAATACAAGTGTGAACTTACTTCGGAGATTTCGGAAGAAGCTTTGGCTTAGCCTCGAGGTCGAGAAAACACATACCCAAACTTATATTTGTCAAAAAATACCCATTTGGTTTTCCCGGGATTTCGGATTTCTCAGGTTCGGATTTGAGGTGTTTCACTGTATTCCTTTTTTTCTATATTCTATTTGTTTGTTTTCATTCATGAGAAAGATTATGGCCATCCTCGTCCCTAATCAACCAGTTCCAAGACCAAAACCAAGAGCATGGCCAAACAAGATTAAGATCAAGATTCGATTATGCAAGTAAAACCTAAAAAAAAAGATCAGGCCAGCAAAACACGGAAAAGAGTAAATCCAAACTTAAAAATTTTCTTACTCTTGTTACTTATTTTTCACAATATAAAGTTTTAAGAAGGTGCTGCACCAGGGAGGTGTAACGCTAATACCTGTGACAGGTCCTCTCACAGCGCACAAGGGAGAGAAGGAAATTTCACTATGTATCAAATATAACACTATATACCGTCTTTGTTTGGCTAATCTGCAAGATCAAAACTGATTTTAGACTAAAACTATGTCTTATGTCTGTCTCCTAAATTCACTAATATAGATATACAGTAGAATCCCGATATATCGTATCTTCAAGGAGACAAAGGATAAGTACGTTATATCGACATGTTCCTTATATTGAGAGTAAAAATTAAATAAATAAATATATATATATATATATATCGAAAGTTTTAATTTATTAATTAGGCTTGATATTGAGATCTTGGACTTGAGAAAATAATTAAAAGCTAAATTTCCAAAAGTTGCAACACGTTTCGTCGTAAATTTTTCGACTTCTTCAGGCAATTTTTGGGATCAGCTTTCTCGTTAATAGATATATACAGACCATTAGACTAGATAGCCTGTATATATCTATAAACGAGAAAACTTATCCCAAAAATTGCCTGAAGAAGTCGAAAAATTTACGACGAAACATGTTGCAACTTTTGGAAATTTAGCTTTTAATTATTTTGTCAAGTCCAAGATTCCAATATCTAGCCTAATTATTTTCAAAGATGGACGATTAGAACCCAAATTTAGTTTTAATTTATTTTTATTTTTTATAAATATGTAGGTAAATATATTTTTTTTTATAAATATGGTATGTACATACATACTTACATTTGGTTTTATACGAATTAACGAGATTTTCCCAAAACATGACTCTAATTCAACGGAAAAATACGAATTATGATCCGTTTTGTCGATCTTAGGAGAGGAAAAAAATACATTATACCGAAGATACTAAAATGCATAGTTTTAGTTATATGAATTAACGAGATTTTTCCAAGGGACCAGCACTTTCTTATGCTTTATCGGGATATAGGTATGATATATTGGGATTTTACTGTATTATAGAAAAAAATCAATAATAAATTAATAAGCACCTCAATTTCTTAAAAATAAGATTTAGCAAATAATTATACCACGAGGATATGGATAATGTATATGTAAAAAAAAAAATAACTTGAACATGAGCCGATCTTACTTCTTCCTGATGAATATATAATTAAATGCATTAATAAATAAATATTTTTGTCATAAATTTTGGCAACGTTAAGCGCTATTTGATATTGACAAAGAAGTAATATTTCATTTTAATTTATTAAAGGGTGAGGGTGAAATACCAAGCTTCTTAACCGGAAAAGAAAAATTTTGCCATCGCTAACGAAGTTTTTTATAACCTTAAAATAAATAACACGTATTCCCCTTTCAAGGGGTTGTTCCAGTAAAGAGGGAGGAGCATAACCTTTACTAGAGATGATTAATGTCTTTCTCTTATCTAGAGATATTAATTTTTTTCTTTAAAAAGCACGAGAGGTTTAAATTTATATTTTTAATTTTTTTTATTCTATATATGTATATTATTCAAAAGAAAATCCTCCCTTCTATTCTACGTTTTTTTTTTATAAAAACTTAAGTTTATTCAGAATGTCAGCCAAAAATAATAGCTTATAATGAGAGAATTATTCAAATGAAAGCGCAGTTTGTAAAAATTTTCAAATTTATTTGGATATATTTTTGTTGCAGATTCGACACCAATGGCTGTGCCTTTCAAACCACAAATAAGTCAATAATTATCCCACGCCCTCCAAAAATTATACTTTACTAGCAGCACCCAATTCAACGATCCTCAACGCCCTTCATGATCAAATTGGAGAAGCGCCGAACCAAACCATTCGTCAATATCTATGTTTATTCCCATGCTGGGGCATAGCTAAGGGGGGGGGGTCGGAACTTTAGAACCCCCTCCCTAAGGGCAGGGCTCATGGGATAAGTAACGTCAACGACAAACCGTTTCTTATGGCAAACTAACCCTAATTAAATATATTTCATATGTTTTATCAAGAATTATGTTCTTTTTTAATTTCTTGAAGTACCTATTTGTTTTAATAAAAAAAATTTACCCCCCATGAAAATTTTCTGGCTACGCCACTGTTCCTATGACGTACGTCTATGGACTTGACCTCCCTCTTTCCTAAATCTTAGAACTTCAGAGGTTCTTCATAAACACTTTCGTCTTTACCTCTTCTGCTGAATACCCTTTTCTTTTTAGTAATAATACTAAGGTTTATCTGGAGCTATAGTTCCCACACCTACATCATTAGTATTAAAAAAAATTAGATCTTCTCCGCTATAACACGTAGTTTAATGTAGAAATCTGAAACCGGACGCAAAAAGGTGAAACTTATTAATAATGGAAACTTTTATACCAAATTTTCAGCTGGATTTGATTTTCTGAATTTCAGCATTTTACATCTAGAACTTCTAAAGGTAGAAATTCGAAAATCATATTAATTTAAGAAATATAAACATCATGAACGAATTTTCTAAGAATTTATGTTCTTGAGCTATTGTGAGCAGAAACACAGAGGAGGCCCGGGGCTCAGCAAATAAAATCGAAATTTATAAAAACAATAAAGTTTTTTTATAATGTGATATATATATATATATATATTAATTTTTATTTTATTTTTTTTTATATTTTTTTTTATTTATAACCAATTTTTATTTAGGTGGGGGGGGGGGGGATAAAATACAACTCCGGGGCCCGGATAAACTCTTTGCGGCCCAGATCGTGCGGGTATCTATTCCATACACACAGATATATATAGAGAAAAAAAAACAATGCTTGAAAATGTTTATCTACATTTTTCAAACATTTCTAAAGACTAAATAAGAAAAAAAAAATTTTAATGGAATGCATACACGCTAAGCATATCTATATGGAGGAAAATAAAATAAAAAATATTTTATTTTTGACTACATTGATTTAATTTAGAAATAAATTTTCTCTCTCTAAATAAGATATTCAGTAATCTATAATAAATTTTTTCATATCATGTATAATGGATGCTAAAATTTGACTACTGCCATTTTTTTTATCAATTGGCACAAAATACTTTGTAATTAGATTTTTTTTCTATTAATAAAATAAAACAAAAATAAAATAAAAATAAAATCAATATTGATCATTTGGATTTAGTTGGATTTCAACGAATTAATTTAATCTTTATTTGTATTAGTTAATAAATTTCGAATTTATTCCAATTCGATCGACGCGGGGTAATTAAGGGCAACATGCATTTTATTGTGAAAAATCTCCCTCAAGCACAATAAGCTATGGATAGGTTCTGAATGGATGCCCAGCAGGAAGGTATCAATTTACAATATCGAATGGATGAAGCTTCACCAACGAGGTATATATTCCGCAAGGGGCATCAGCGTGGGTGGATGAGGGCTGGCTGCCTACCCAATTCTAGGAAAAAATTATCTAAATCTATATCTTTGATCATTAACTGATATAATTCAAATTGCTGGCTTTATTTAATTGTCATCATCAACCGAAGGTTTTCTGACCGCCCCACCTGGAAGTACTGGATTATTATCGATCACCCCAACAAATCAATCGGGACATTATTAACCAATTTAATTTAATAGATTGAAATATATACATATTCAATAGAGGTTGGAAAGAATTATTAATTAGAGCTCTAAGTACACTCAACTAAGATCCAGTCATTTATTAAAACTCAAGATCTATTTTAATGAAGTTGTTTAACAGCTGGATCAGAAAAATTTATTAATTATTTAAATGTCTTGCCCGAAAAATTTGATTTTCAATCATACAATACACCCTTGTGATTAAAATAGATAAAATCGCATCACCAATTCGTTTATCCCTATGACTTCCTGATTTCGGCTTTCATCTTTCTCATCACGCCCTACAATGTTCAATTTCTCAAAGCCTGCATCCACTACTTACTTTTGACTCTAACCAAACCCCTGCAATTTCTCTCTTTTCATTTGAGACATAAGATTCGACTCATAGGTACTGTACATCCCTGATTGTTCTCTGGTGGACATATTGGCTGAATTACCGAGAAGGCGGAGGCCAGCCAAAAGTCCACGAGTAATACTATTATGAAATTCTTAAGAATAAATAAAATATAGGAACGAGTTGTTTTCGAGTCGATGATAGATATATTTGGGATTTTCATGGATTCAAGGTTTTAGGACTCCAAAAAGATAGAGAAACAAGTATTTTGCGATCGTATTTCGCAGTTAAAACAAATCTTTTACAAGAGAATTTTTGGAGGTCTCTCTCCCACGGCCCAAGCTAGAAAGCAAATTTGGCCCTTATAAAATGTGGTAAGTTGACTGGGTTTAAAATAATGTTTAAACCTGAATAGAAATCCAAATTTCTTGTAGACGAATTTCATTATAAAGAAAATTTCATATCCTAAGGGCTGATTTGTCTTCTTTGGATTCTTTGACTATAAGCTAAAAAAATAAACTGATGGTCAAAATTTGTATCCAAACACCTTGGCTCTTCAAAATTGTAGAATTTTGAAAAATATTATGATATTAATGTTAAGTTTACCTCAAGTCAAGTTTAAGACTATCTGGACATAAGATAGGTCAGGTGCATTTGTGACTCAAAAATTGATGTACCTACTAACACTGAGTTTTATTAATAGTTTTTATAAAAATGTAAACAAACTGTAAAATTTTTCCAAAAAATATCTTTATATCAAATAATTATGTCTAATTGAATTATATTACTATTTCAAAAATATTATTCGCATTTGAAACTAATATAGAATTCAATTTATTTTTATCAAGGCTTAGGCGCTAAATTGGAGATAATAATATAGCTATATATGTATATATATATATTTTTATTTAAAATCTGATAATTTGCAGTTTTGCACAAATCAACCTGATATTCATTTTTAGTAGAGATTGTGGTGTTGGTGCAAGGTGAATCTTGATATTCATTTATTTATTAGCTTAGAATATAAAAGAAATTTTCGAAGTCTCTTCCAGTCAGCTTTGAAAGGATTCTTGAAAGGGTTTCTCTAGAATGGAATTTTATATGCAAGTGGTAAGGCCCAGGTCATGGAGCAAGTCTCCCTATTTTCTCACTATAAAGGTCGTTGAAATCTCCAAAGGAAAGGTTACAGGGTCTGGACCATGAGGTCAGGGGATGGTCACAGGTCCGAGAGGGCACGGAGCAGCCAAGTCACAAAAAAGGTCATGCACGAAAGAACCTGGGAACCGGTAGCGAAGAAAAGACGGGTCGAGGGTTGCGACCTGAACGCACACGTCGCAGGGCCAGAGGGTCCGGGACCCCAAAAACGGATCTTAAGGCCCTGAGACCTGCAGTGAGCGCACTTTGCAAAAGGGAGGAGCTTTTGCAGTTCGCCCGTTGCACACTTGCAGTCTGCAAGTTGCACTGTGCAAATGCGAGGTGGCATTTGACCCTGGGAACTCCACTCCACTGCCTGCCTCGCAGATTCTTCCTTGACCTGGTTGCTTTGACCTCGGGAACAACCTGGTCTCCGGTCATTTACTAATCATCCATCCATCCAATCGACTCTTTTTCCGCATAATCCATATTCACTCCAATTAGGGACACATTTTATCATTGAATCATTTGAATACGTTGAATAATGATAAGAGATATCAATATTCGATTTGCGTCATTGAATCTATTCGAAAATTTCCAAACGAAATTTTTTGCAAAAATCACTACAACAATTCAAAAGCCAAAATTTTTACTCACGTTTATGAATAAATTGATTGATTGATTGAAGGATAAAGCGTAGTGCGTTATAAAAAAAAAATAATATCAAATTCATCAAACTTACTACTTTTCTATTCATTTAACAATTGAAAAAAATTGTATTTTTATTTATTTATTTATTTTTTTTTTATAAAAAACAAAATTCATTGACAATAATTAATGATACAGTCCATGAATTCGAGTGACTGTATGATTTTATACATTTTGAAATTTTTTTCAATAAAATCACTTGTTTTAGGGGTTTTTAATAAAAATACATTCTTCTATCGATTATATTTGTTTACGTAGGGGGTGATCCAACAAGTGACATGAATTCAATTCCTCCTCTCTTGCTGATTATTTATTCTTTGTCAAATGTTTTTTTTTTTCAAAAATGCAAATTAAACACTCCAGTCTACATGAGCTATATATAGCGTAATTTTTCAAAGTTGGATAAGCTCATTTTTGCACTTTTCTTGCATCTGGCCCACTACAGGTACAGATCCACTACTGGAGTGTTTACCTTAATCGGCCTCTTAAGAAGATTTTTCAAAAATTTTCAAAGTTTGATATTTATTTTCAAAATTTATATTGGAATCGTTTCATTTATCTTTCAAGTACCATGGATTCAATTTTTCTTTTTGTTATTCATTTTAAACAAAAATTAAATTCACTTTCCTATATATATTGATTGGAACCTAAAGAAAATTTCCCAAAATTTATATTTTTTTTCAAATTGTTAAAATAAACTTCTTCCACATATCCCAAGAAATAAATTCAATTTAATTTTGCTTTTGCTCTTCTGTGAAAAAATTTCCTTTTGAATAAAAATCAAATTTTAGATATTCACCTTTCACAATGCTTCCATTCTCTTGTCCCGCAAAATTCCCGGAAATTTGAATATGAATAGCCTGCAGGGTGCATATTCAAATTCGCCGAAACGGCGGCTCCTCTCGGTGATTCGCACTGACCACCTTGGCCCTTGGTCCTTTGACCTCCCTCCTCCCCCAGGACCCCCCCCCCCCTCCAAGGCCAAGACATAGTTTCTCAAATTTCTTCAGTTGATCTTCACGTGTTCGCGAGCTTTGTGATCCAATTTGTGCAATTAGTGATTGTGTTCTGTGTGCTGTTTGTGATGTTCATTTCGGTTTGTTTTATTAATTGTCAAATCATTTAATATTTCTATTGAGTGAAAGTGAAAATGATAATTGAGTAATTAATTGACCTGCTAGCCAATGTTGCTATTGTTTATATGATAAAAGTGAATTTAATTGGAAAATCAAATTCCTGAAATATTATTCAAGTGTTTGTTTGTGAAAATATTCAAGTTTCAGTGATGCTTCATAATAATCGGCTTATTTTACTCATTATTTGCTTTTAGATAAATAATAAATCATCTAAATTTGTATACTAATTAAAGGTAAATGTATCAGAATGAATTTTCTTTTAAAATTTCGAAACAAAAAAAAAACAATTTCATGAAATTAGATGAAAATGATTCGTTTTTCAAATCTTCAAACCAAAGAATGCTAAATTGTTCTATATTTGTTTTTTTTTATAAACGATTTTTCAATTTTATTTTTTCAATAATGATTTCCAAATTTTATAGAATTTTTTTCTATATTCGTTTTTTTTTTAATTTTCGATATAAAATTAGGATCGGAATTTGATAGAATCATCTATTTTTATTTATAGATTAATTGCATTCTGTTCAAAATCAATATTTCAATAGAGAGGACGCGCGGTTCCAATTCGGCGCTCTGTCCGTCGGACGTTACATTTTTTAACTCAATTCATATAACTTTGTGGATGATGTACCTAATATTTATTGAAACATAACATGCTTTTAAAAAATTGATAAAGAAGAAATTTATTTGAAAATTTCTTTTTCTATTTTGAAAATAAATTATTTACTAATTTTTCAATAAAAAATATTATTTTTGAATTTTAATTTCTCGAATAAAAATATACATTTCAATTTGATATATTTTATTTATTTTGAATTATTATTACTTCTATTAATCAAGTAATTTCAAGAATAATTGAAAACTGATTGAATTATATACAAAAACTTTATTTTTGATCAAAATTAAAGGAACGATTTCTTTTCAAAAAATAAAATCAAAATTAATATATATATAGGTAAATATGATATAAATAATATCTTTTTTATATGGATTATTATTGAACACACTACTTAAATTCACCTATTTTATCATTTTAAACTATTTCTTAAAAAAAATATTTTTTTCCTCTTCGAACGTAGGCCTAAAAATAAGGCCTATAAATTTTTCTAAAAATTTATAACGATGAATGTAGGTATATTTTTAGGGTGATAATTTTTGAATAAAAATTTTCACCAAACATTTTTATATTGATTTTAATTTTAAATATTAATAAAAAAGTTATAGCTAGTTTTCATAAATTAATCTCAACATAAATCCGATCAAGTTTTCAGTGATATATGTTAATTAAAACTTGTTTTTGTTAATTATTCTGATATCATTCAATAGAGAAGGATTTTTAGAATTGATTTAATTCATTTCCGATAGTTTGACTGTTTCCAATCTCGGTATATTAACGTAAATGTCTGATCGTCGGCGCTTGCAATGGCGCCCGCGGCCTCTTTTGCCCGGCCGGCCGCCGCCATCGCGGTTCCGCCGCCGCCAACCCGACCTTCGAACTCAGCCCTTATTTAGCTCGCAAAACATTGCAAAAGGATTTTTCAAAATAAGAAAATCCATTCAATTTAATAATATTATTTATAATTATCTATATACCTATAAATTCGCGCAGGTATATTTGTTTATTTGTCGTAAATCAACTCAAAATTAATTTTACTACATTTATTTGACTTTTTCAACCTTTTAAATTTCTTGTTTCCCTTTTATTATATTAAACATTCTTTATTTGCAAATACATATAGTTAATCGATCAAAAATTGGCTAAAACACTTTATTCATAAAATTGTATTTATTTTCTTAGAAAGACGGACTGTTAGGCAAAATAAGTAGGTTATAATGAAAGGAAGTCCATATATTATTTAAATTTTATTCAATTTCCTACGTTTCGGGGCCTTTTTTCTCTCCTTCTTCAGGGTATTGAACAGTTATTGATGGGTGAGTATAACTCGGTTCCCCCTGAAGAAGGAGACAAAAAAAGTCTCCGAAAAGTCGGAAATTAAATAAAATTTAAATAATTTATGAACTACCTTTCATTATAACCTTGTCATTTATTCATAAACATTAATAATTTTTTGATCGATTAACTATATTTTTAAAGAAAACATTTTTACAATAAAAAGGAAACTAACAATT
The DNA here is from genome assembly GCA_024734495.1 of Forficula auricularia. Taxonomy (NCBI): domain Eukaryota; kingdom Metazoa; phylum Arthropoda; class Insecta; order Dermaptera; family Forficulidae; genus Forficula; species Forficula auricularia. Next base: position 818,689 of record JALMQS010000150.1, read on the forward strand.
TAAAAACTTAGAAAAGTTTCAAATAAAGAATAAAATAAAAATCGAAATATTTTATTTGCTATATCTTATTCAATAATTTAAAGTTGTTGTAATCATTTTTTTGTTTTCAAATTATTTATCAAGGATATTGGAATCCAGACAAACTCACATTCACACATTCAGAAAAGAGTTTCGTATTAGAGGTCATTTTGCATAACAGATTTTTTTATAAGATTTAAAATTAAAAAATTTTCAAAATTATTTACGTGTATCAAAATATATCTTTCATTTTTCCTATATTTCAATTTAATTTAATTTTTTATTTTGATTTACCTCAAAAAAAAAAATTTAGTAGATCAATCTGATTATATATTTCTCAAATCTCTGAAAAAAAGTAACATTTTTTTTTGGAAAATTAAAAAATATTTTGCTTGCTCCTTGTTCATTGAAAGATGAAAAGTTAAGATTGCTCAAATTTTAAGGACAAAAGCGCAGGATTCTAACAAAATAATTTCGAAACCTCGCTGGCACGTTATCTTCATGTCTTTCATTGAGATTTCAAATCCCTGGCATGAAATGAACTGACCACACGGCCTTTCTAAGACCTCGCCAGATAAGATGAATAGCTAAGCATCACGATTTCCGCCCGCGAAGCCTTTACGCCTATATTCTCCGTCCTAGCCAGAATAGAAAACTTTTTTTCACCTGGATTCGAGCAAACTCTGTTCCATCTCGCAAGCAAACAACGAGAACAAAACGTCCCTCATTTTCATTTTCCTTTTATTGGATTTTTTTGAATTTGATGTCGGTATAAAATTATACTTGAAATTCTAACTAAGATAACTTGTGTAAATAGCTCGTGACCATAGATTTTAAATTGGATTTAGCCATTTAAATTTTTTTTTTTTATTTTACACAATACAAATACAATTCCACTTAGAGAGAGTCTAATATTGTTTTGGCCTTAATTAAATGTAATTGGTTAATTTTTTTTCGAGTTTTTTTTTATTTTTTATTTTTTTTTTAAACACTTTTCATTTAATGTCTTTAATTTCGAAATGAATTTTCTACTAACAAGTTGGCAATGTTGGACTAAATGAACAAAAATAAACTATGTTCTATAATTGAAGAAAATAAATAGCGCAGCGGCAAACGCTCATCAAAAAGACAAATGATGCATTGGGAAAGTAAAAATCCAAGCAACGTTCGGAGAGAAATAAACGACTGCGAAATTATATATACAGCGAATATCTAACGAATTACTAATTGAAAATTACAATCAACATCAGAAAAAACTATATTCGCATTCGTTGCGTTTGCTGCATACTAGTATCTCAAAAAAAAAAAAAAAAATAAATAAAATTGCATTTTATATTCTATATCAATATAGATATAGAAATTGTAAGCTTCTAATAGAAAACAAATTGAATCAACTTAGAACAATAGTAGATAACACAATGATTGATGAAAATATAAATAAAACATTCATTATTATTTGAAAGGACAAAAAAATAGCAAGGTATATAAATTAATAATAATAATAAAAATAAAATAAAATAAAAACAAAAATTAACCACGAGCATTTTGTGTTGCAAACTGACATATGGAACAGTCAAACAATAAGAATCTTTCAATGCCATTCGGATAAACAACAACAACAAAAAATAAATAAATTAAATCAAAAGAATGCACTTTGTATAGTAGAGCAGACAAATGATACAAATCAACCAAATGCGCAGATGCCAACAAATGAAAATGGGCAGTTCGAGGGACATAGAACACCCTGAAAGCCAAGTTCTTCAAGTATAATATTTATCTAGAAAATCAAAATCAAAACATGTTTTTAAAAAAAATTTCTTCTTTTATTTATTTTTTATTATGTGGGGCAATTTTTGTTTTTTATCGTAATTTTTTTTTTTTAATTATTATGAATAATCCAAAGACAATTTTCTGCCGACACCCCCTAGATTCGATATTTTTTTCCATATGAGAATGCACACCGTTTCTAAATCTATATTCTGGATTCTTTTCAAATTCTTGTGAAGTCATTCCAAAAGATTTATTTATTTAGATTTAAATGTACTTTCATACCTATATATTACAATTTTAATACTACATAATATCACACATTCTCACAGTAAATAGTACAATCATTTTCCAATAGAGTATGTATACAATTATAAAAACAAAATTTCCTCATAAATAATTTCCCACAATAATATAATATTTCGTTTGAAAGCTGTTCAGAATTTAGTGTCAAAAAAGTCTGTGCAATGTCTAATCTTAGTGGATTCTGCTGAAACTTCTCTTTTGATAATAATCAATTCAACCATCGAAGCTTCAAATCTATGAATATTATGAATAATTTGATTTTTAGTACATTAATTTAGTTTTAAACTAAAGATCCTGGAAAAATATTTTTAATTTGGTTTACAAATCTATATAGGTATACCGATTACTTGATTAATATTCTCTATGCCTTCTGATTTTTTATTTTATTTGTTAATTAAATTAAAAAAATTTAAATCAAACTAATAATAAATAGTAAAAGTACAAATAGTAAGTCATCTGGCAACTTAAGGGTAACTAAGTTGCCAGATAACTAAATATATTTACTTACTTTTGCCTCTATAAAACACTGTTAATTCAAAATAATAACTATACCAAAAATTATTTTAAGATAATTTTTAAATTCTTTTCTTGATTTAGATTATAAAAAATAACTGAAATATGTTATATTGAATTTTTTGGATGGCTAAATAAAAAAATTCCATAACCTAAAATCTAATTTTTCAAAATGAAAATACATTCAATAATAAATTAATTATAATAAAAAATCATTTGGAAAAATAATTATGTAATGCTAGAACGATATCTTTGTATTTTCGTGTTTACCTATAAGTATTTAATGTTTTAGATATATGACCATTATAACTTCTCAATTATCTAAATTTATTTTTTCTAGTATTATAAAAATGTACTTTGCCTATACTTAATTACTTACTGTTTTGAATTTTTATATTTAATTAAAACTTCAATAGAAACTGAATTTTTTCAATATTTATAAAATAAATAAATAAATAAAAACTATTATATATTCAAATTAAAAAAAAAAATGCAATTTCGATTTCTTTTTTTCGAGAGCTTATCAAAAATAATATAATTGATATTTAAATCCACATAATTTTTGTTCATAGAATTAGGTATAAGGAAATAATTCTCATCTTGGAAAAATACAGTTTTCAAATTTAAACCTTTCATAGAAAACTTCTTAGATTTAATTTTGATTAAATTTTTTTTTTTTAATTTTCGATTAATGATTTAAATATTTTGGGGTATGTGATTTGCCTTTTTTTCATGAGTCTTGTAATTCAATTAAAAAAATAAATCAAAGAGTGTCTGTTCTGCTTGACTATATATAATAATTGGCATATTTCAACCCATATAAAATATTCTTATACTAGAACTGTTATAATAAAAAGGTAATATATTTTTGAAATGATATTTTTATTATTTAAGTTATAACTTTTCTGATAAAAGTATAACAGCTTTGTTGATTATCAACTATATTCAAAGATTAAAATTTTAGTACAACTAATTATAATTATTATTAGGAATTATAGAGGATAATTATTTATATTTAATTGTATTTTATTATAATTTACAAACAATATCTTGATTTTATATACTTTAATAATGATAAACTATAGTTTTTAATTTTTAAAAAGTGTAACATAAAAACATAAGTACCTATATATTATGGATAATAAAAAACAAAAGAAAAACTAAAATAATTAATATTTTTTTTAAACATATTTATTCCAAAGATCTAAAATCTCTTCTCCCGAAACCTTAAAATAATTTAGATACAAACACGTAATTCATAAGAAATAATTGATGAAATAATTACCTATATTTTATTTACAATATAGCTATACCTAATAGGTATATAGGTTTGATTTATAGATAAAAAACTCTGCTATTTTTTAATTTTTAAGTTATTAAAATTTTATTAATTACACTCTTGAAAGAAAATGTGATATGATTATCAGAGATATGAAAATTTCAGTATTCAAAAATATTAGGTGTCTATTAGTTCTTGATTTGTTTCGATTATATTGTTTAAAATATCATATGTTTGAGTGGGTGGGTTTTTGTTTGAATATATTATTGGGATGATTCCCTGAATACCGGAACCATAATCATTTGCTTTGAATTTGGGAGAGCGTTCGTTTGGATTGTCCTGGAGGTGGTCAATTGCCCACCCACTTGCCTATCATCTGAATGATTTGGGTTCAACTGACTGGTCCACTACTATCTCGATTGGCTTTTTTTCTTTTTCCCATGTTCATTTTTCTCTCTCTTCATTTTCTTTCCTCTCGATCCGTAAATAAAGCGGCTGCTCTGGAACATTTTTCTTCCACGAAATAAATAGTTTGCTATCAAGTTGGTTGACTTGGCGATTCGGTGTTTTGTATGCCGATATAGGAAAAGGGAAAATAGGGAATTTGAAGAGGATGGCGAATTTCCGAACGAGACGGGCAGAGATTGATGGTCCAGAAAGCCCCGTCATCTACTAAACAAAAACAACCCCTAGGGCAGCAGCAGCAGCCGCATCTCCAGGCGAAAAAACAACCCCGGGAAGAAGTTTTTCCAAATTATTCCCATTTATATATTTTTTTCTCTATTTGGTTTATTAAATTAAAAACCCCTTGAATTATTCTAAATCTGTTTACAAACGGAAACGACAATAGAATGGTAAAAAAGAATGCGTTTAATTGTTACGTTCAGATAATTAATGGAGAAACGCGCAACTCTTTGGACCCTCTATGAATGATCGCCTGATCCACAAAGTTTTATAAACATTATTCAGATAATAGCGACTAATGTATTTCTTGGCACTCATTATGTCACTCCAAGCCCTACAATTAATTTTTAACATTTTATGCATTTTTTTGAAAAATGTGTTTCTGGAAAGCGAGCGAAGGGAGGGGCGCAAAGGAGAGCGCCCTTTCGCTCGCACGCGTGCAATCCGTCAGCGAATACGCCTATTGAGCTTTTTTTTGCATGGAGATTTTTTGGATTTTTCCAGCACCGCCCTGCGGGGGAGGCGCCGCAAGTAAAAATGGTTAAAAATGCTGGCGTGGGGCGGATCCGAGTTGGCCTGATGGGCCAATCAGAATCCAGGCGCCTCGCCACGCCCCCGCCAAGCCCGAGCCCCTTTTTTTCCCTTCTCTCTTTTATTTCCATCTTTTTTTATCCCGCCCTCGCCCACCCCCATAAAAAAAGCCACCATGCAAGCAGCGCGCCTGGCGGCCAAACGGCCAAGTAATGAATGCAAGCCTGTGCATATATACTTCCACGTCCACTATATATTATTTTCTGTGATAAAATTCTTCATAATCAGCCTAGGGTGATGTTAGCCTCATCTAGAGGGGATTTCAAATATAATTCAATGCAGCCATGTTGTGTATGCAGAGGCTTTCTTCCCTTTCGCCCGCACTGATTGCACCTGCGCCCTCTATCGATATCAATAGTCATTAACATAATGCTTCATATATCATAATTTGTTTCTCCAAGGTATTTATTTATGATATACGCCTCTAATGAGAATATGAGAAGCCACCGCTTTTCCCCTTCGTAAGGGAAGATTGAATATGCCCCTTAAGAATTTGATGGGGATTTCACCCCTTGAGATGATCATGATGAATCATTCCAATTTACATTTAGAAAAAATATCGCTTCGAGCTGAAGTATACATTGCATACAAGATGAGCAAAGAATAAAAAATATGCAAAGAGATCTCATCTATACTAATCTGGAGAGGTTGACACTTTAAGTAATGCAATATTTTACTTTCATTTAATTATTATTTTTTTATTCAACAAATAAACATATATATAGCATCATTTTTTAAAGTTAGCCTATACTAATAAATGAGTAATTGTCGAAGAATTTAAATAAATCTAGAGTTAAAAACCAAAGTGAATGATTTAATCTAGCACAATTTCTCCTTCTCTAAATAACAATTATATTTTATTAATCTCCATCATATACCTATAATACTACTATTATATATCTGAATTCTATACACTCTTCGGCTGATAATAAGTTCCAAGAAAAATAATAACCCTTGAGAAATTGTTCCCAGGGTGGTTTCCTTTTGCCTTTTATTGTATTTTAGAATTATATATTTATTTTATATTATTTTCAACTATAAAAATTCGCTGTCTGGAGAGCACGAGATTCGATGGTGTGCAAGTCAAGCGCTCTAGCTACTGCGCAAGTGGCGCCTCTATTAGAAATACTAATAATTATTATTATCCTGTTCTTAGGGATGTAGACATAACACGTTGTAATTTTCAATAAACAGTGTTTCATATCTTTATTGACCCTTCATCAGATTCTAATAAACTTGATTAAATGTCAATAATGAAGTTGAAGAATAAGAAATTTCATTTAAGAAAGTACATAGCCTTATTATTGTTCAACTTTTTAAGACAGTCTAATTATATAGAAACATAGATTAGAATATAACGAACTATTAATATTAGAATAGAATTAAAATAGAAAATGGATTATAGGTAGGTAATATTCCAATTTTTAGACATCTTAGTCTAAAAGATATAAACCTGACAAAAGCATTTCTAATAATAATCAATTATTATATCTTTTTTGTGAAACCTACCTAGTATTTTATAATTTAAATTTTAAAAATTTTCTTTACTTTAATTATCTATTATATCAATGGAAGTTGAATGGACAGGCTTCGGATTTATATATACTTATATTTTTTTTTTTATTAGACCACATTTGGAGTCTATAGGTATAAAAATTTATTTAATAGGAAGTTTTGGGTTCTATTTCGGGAGTATTTTTCAAAGTCTTACAGAAAACCCCCCATCTATTTATTGAATTGATAACTTCATCCGTTATTGAAGACGTTGAAAAGAAGCAATATTGCAATCAAGAGCTAAAATATATGTAGATACTTCATTTAAAATATTAACTCAATTAAGTTTATGACCTAAAACTTTTCAAATTTGAACATGACCATCAAAACCTCAATATAAGAAAATGACAACTTTAAAATAAGTAGATAACTACCATGGAAAAGAGTCAAACGGGTGCGAGTAGTTGTGCCAAACTAATTTTAGTACTGATTATTATTTATTTGATTATTCTTTGATCGTGATGATATATAAACATTTTTCTTGGAAATAATTATTTCAATTGGGATGCCATCTTTTCTAATAGATAGATATTCAAATTACATATTCAACCAATGCAAATTCAGGATATTTTCCCCACTATTTAAAAAGCAGCTTTCCCTCATTAAATGTGCAAGTTCATTAGCATTGATCACTGTTTTCATTGAATCATTAATTGAATCCAAATTATTACACTAATCATTATTTCTACTTTTGTTAAAAAGTCGTTTTTCTACAAAATTTCAATCATAACTCAATATATACCTACTATATTATATGAATATTAAAATAAATATATATTCCTCTAAAAATTTTAATGAAATTAATCATTATAATTATAAGCATTAAACATACATATATTTAAATATTTGATGATAAGGGAAACAGTAAAGTCCCAATATCCAGTTTATTTCAGAGGGCAATCCACCTCTAGAACAAAAGACACTGTTATCTACAATGACAAATACACACGATTATTGATTAAAATGCACTGAAATGATGTATTATACCAAAGGTATAAATTTAATTCTGAAAGAAAAAAAATATAAAAATTCTCAAAGATTGTAAATAAATGCTGTAAAACTCTAGCTAAATATTTCATGAAACTTTACCATTTCACCTCAAATTTATTAAAATATTTTTATTTCTATCACACAATAAATATATATAATATAATATAAGTGTAATAGTGGAAAAAATAATTATATTTTTTTTCCTAAATAGACATTTCCCAAACGGCAAAAATCATTTTAATAATATAATAAAATAAACAATATACGACATTAAAATATTCGAAAAAGACTTTCTAGTAAATATCGAAGAAATTATATTTTAAGAGATAAAAGAATCAAATATTTTTAGAAAAATCATAAAAATGCAAATATAAAATTTTGTTTTGAAGTCCTATTTTTCACAATACTTGACCACACTAAGTTAAAATAAAAGTATAATTACATTTATAAATAAGGACAAGTATTCACGAATGTTCGTTTTGACTTCACTACTACCTACCCACCTTTCTCCAATGGTATGGTATATGTTAATTCAGAAAAATTTAATATATAGTTTATTTTTATCTAGCTTATCTAATGACAAACTACTTACAGTAAATTAATAAAAACTTTTATTTTTTAATAAAATTTAAATCTTCAAGGCAAAATGTCTCGATACTTGCTTCTTAGGTATTTATTAATAATTATTTTAGAAATAATACAGTTATTAATAGTATAAAAATATAGATATATATTTAAATCTCAAATATTAAAATAATTATTAAAAATTAAAAAATGAATTTTATCGAGGAGAGTTGAATGAAGAGAGGTGATTATATCATTATCAAAATTGATCCCAATGGCTATAAATATATTATATATTTAATATTAATAATATAATATTATGTTATATTATAATTATACAATTTTATATCTAGTACATACATATAACAACAATTTTTCATTATCGAATTTTAATGAATAATATTTATAATATGTTAAATAACAAATATTTATAAGAATAAATTATTAAATTAAATTTGAAATATTTTTGTGCCTATGAATTTGAAAATAAAATATTTTTTAAGAATAAGTATAATTTACTTTTTTTATGCAAATAACAATATTCCTTTCTTTTCCTTTCAATTTGAAGAAAGAATCCTTGATAAGTTCATTTAATCCCAATCACTTGTGTAAATTTATTGAAAGTAAAGTAAAAATCGAGGGGTGAACCGCGACCTAATATCGTGTACACCTAATTCCACTTTTATTTCCAAGTAGAAAACAATAGATGAAGGAGAAATTATCTAATGAATTCCAAAATAATTCCACATAATTCCAAAGAGGTGTACAACTAATTCTAATCACAGTTCACCCCTCGGTAAAAATTGAAATAATATAAAAAATAAGTCAGATTAAAAAGCCAGATATTCTTTATGTGTGTGTGGGGGAGTGGGGGTGGGGGGGTGTAATTCCATTTATTCTAATAAATATTTTTATTTTTATAGATTCATAATCGGATTTTTGAAAATCAGAACAAAAAAATATACCTACATATTTTTGTCGATGAACTTGACACATTTCTTAAGAAAAAAATTAAATAACTAATTCGGAGCCTAGTAAATTTTAAGTTTTTTTTATATCTACCATAAACGGATGAAGAATGAGCTTTAGAAGAATAATCATTGATGCCTGAAAAAGAATCGAAGAGAGCCAGACGAGCAAATTATTCAAATATTGATTGAAATCTCTAGGATAATTTATCTCAGGGAAATCCCCCATCTTTTTTAGAGAAGATTGCTTCTGAATTATTTGGAGATGGATAGCTTTAAAATTTTTAAAGGATTTTATTCTGGGCATTTCTAAAATTGATTTCATTTTCTCTTTTTTACCTACTCTTATATCTGATTTTGAAAAACAGTAGACAATACTTTGAGCTGTCTCAAAGAAAAAAAAATGCAGAACTAAGAATAAAAAAAAAAAAATATTTGATTTGATTGTAGAAATAAAATTAAAAAAAATACTTTTCTCTAATTCCTCTAAGAACAAAGACGCAGGTTGATTTATAAAATGACAGAAAATATTTTAAACTGAAAATGATATCTATCAAAATAAAATAAAATTCAATAATAAATATCAAAATAAAAATAAAAAAAAATTTTGAAGGTTCAAATAATGATTCAGAATTATGCACCAACACGATGTTAAGTTGAGTTTTTTTAATGCGTTTTAATTCAATAAGGTGCACTGAAGAATATGCACTTATTTAGGTCTTGAGTTAGCGAGAAAAGGGAAGAATTTTTAAGAGAAAGTGTAGAGTTCAAAGGTGCCCAATGTCCATACAGTCGTGTCTTGAAGGAGTGAAAATTGTAAGACCCAAAAAAGAGAGAGGCAGTGAGAGAGACCGTTCAATCGCTATAAGTCGTGTGAATAAATCTTTGGCCAGATGAACTGGTTTAACAGATTTGCAATTTCAGTTTTTAATAAATCTTAAAGAGATCACTAACAAAAAAGCTAGGTGAAGTCAGTAATTACCCCCAAAGTCTGCTTTTTACCGATTCTCAAAATTATTAAATTGAAAAAATGCCGAACCAGTTCATTCTCCAAAACTTTTGTCTCGATGACTTCAAGGACCTGGAATTATATCACGACCGACCACCGACTTTTACAATCTTCAAAGATTCAAGACACGGGTGCACAGACATCTACGACCCCACCCTTTCTCTTGAACAATTTCTCTTTTTTTCAGAAATTCATGGTACTTTCGAGAACCATAAGGGCTGCCACTTCTTGGTGCGCCCCTTCTTGAATTCGATCTCATTAAAAAATATAGACAGATTACCTACTTACCTATCTATTTCTTAGACCAGAAAAATTCCATTATTCAGAAAATATAGATAAGGAATTTGCAACAAATGAAAAACAAACTGGAAACCACCGGAGAGATATAGAGATCAATTTTCTCAGGGAATTATTATAACAATATAAATGGACCAGTTAAAAACCAATACGATATAGTTGGAGTTATGTACTAGTGATGATGTTAGTCTATTTAAATTTGTAAGAATTAAAATAGAATAAAGAGTCCAAATATTAAGAAAATAATCAGAAAATAATTTCTAAATATGTTAGTCTTAAAAATTTAGATACAAAATTATTTAAGGGATTTTGACAATTCTACCCCAAGACCGTTGGTTAACTAAAATACAATATCAAATTGAACTTGTATTATTCCTCCAACTCGATTCTAAGTTAGCAGAGCTGATCCAAAACATTTACTTATTTAGCACAGGAGAATTATATGCCTACATCAGGTTAACTTTATTGAGTAGGAGTTAGAAAAATATTTAAAAATATCCAAAACAGCTACAAATTGCTTTCCACTGGAGCCGAACTCGGCTAATCGAGGGATCTCCAGAATTTTATATAAATTCAAATTCAACAAACGTATGTTAAGGCAGAAGCTGACCATCAATTTGCAGTACGTTAATTGTACAAGCAAGAGGTTTCTAGTGAGAAATATACTTTTCTTAAATGTCTAATCAGCAGGTATACTGATTCCAAGTCTATTATGAATTATGATAGAACAAATTGTCCAGAATCTCTACATTTTTTCACATAAGAAGTTGAAGAATTTTAAGAATAAATGGTTAGACTATTTTTTAAATTCAATTCATGAAATATTCAAAAAGCCCAATTTTTAATTTCACAAACGAAAATTAATGTAGCATGAATAATAAAAGTATTCTCCGGAGATAACAGTCATTTTATATACCTATATAGGTAGTATCTTTTAATTTTTCAGAAAGCTAAAAATAAATCATTAACAAAATTAGATCTTATTACACTCATACATATCTATATTATCTGCGCTGAGTACTTTCGAAATGGATTTTCTCTTCAGGGAAATAGACGAAAATTCGAAACAAGATTTAAAAACATAATATTTTGCTATAGAAAGAATGATGAATATTGAGTTAAAAACAATATTATTCTGTATTTATATGAAGGTTATTAATGAAGCCGATCCATTTCACAAAAATAAAAATTCAAACTGTCATATAAGTATTCAGTGTTGTTTAATATATAAACGTTATATTAAAGTTTTTATAAACATTTCTATTGAATTGAATACGATCGGATATGGATCTGAAGTGTCCTGGTAGTAAACTGTTTCAATTGAGAGTCACAAATGCGTCTGACCTCTCGAAATTATTTTTTTCTGGTGAAAACTACCTCTGAAACTTGACTTTCTATTTAGTTCGAAGCATTTTCACTCTTTCTTCTATTCAAGAATGTAAGATAGACATGATATAGGTACGACAGGACTTATTATAAAAGACCATTTATTACATTATTGCCACTGTGCACCAATAATCCTAGTATATAAAATATCTAATAATTTAAACAATAATTCCTCCTCATGTTGACAGTAGTAACCACCATAGTGTTTATTGTCTATCAAAAACAACAGCGATGAAAATATTTCTTCGATTAATTATAACCATAACTCTTTTATTGTCTCCTTCGAGAACAGTATAGTTAGGTTGAGAGAATTAGCAAAAAATCTCAAATGCACCAGTTTCAGAAGTTTTTTAGGTATGGAAAAATTGAGTGATTTTAGTGCAACGTTGCCGAATTGCAATCTCTCGCTTACCATACCATGAGAGAAAAAACGAAAATCATCAAAAGTACCTAACTTTTAACATTTTTCATAGAAAACGAATACCGCTTGATACAATTATTTTAACAGAAAAATATTTGTTATAACTTCAGTTAAAGATTCTCAGTTTTTCAAAATAATTTCAAGAAAATTACGATTGTTATTTAATGAAACAATCACTTTAACATCAATCGGGATAGAGTTGGCGTGTTAAATATGCAAATTTCAATGGTCAATATTTGCAAATTTAGTGCTGCAAAGACTATTGAAAAAAATGTCTACGTATGAAGAACACTTATAAATATATGTATTCAAAGTTTTAAAAGTATTGCAAGAAAATCGATTTATTAGGGAACGTCCTTAAATGCAAGGGGTGCCTAAATGACACCATGCTTCTAATTTTATTAAGATAATATTTCTATTCGATTTAAACTTATCTAAGATAACATAATCTAAGGTGGTTTAATTTTCACTACAAATCAAGTAATAAGTGCAGTGAGGTCAAAATATGGGTTATTTTATAAAAAAAAACAAAAAAAAACGAAATTTTTCTCTCTACTTTATACACACTGGACTGGAAAAACATTCCAAATCATCCACCGAATCGCAAGATTTTCAACAATACTATCCAATCACAATATTGGATCACCAGAAAACAAAGCGTTCTCTGACCTAAAAGAAGAAAAATAGAACCCCATAAAATCAATGTTCATTTGTTTTCTAGCATTTTTTAAAATTAATCACACTTGTCGATGTTAGTGGTGAAAGTGGCATAACCTCCCATTTATGTATCAGGTCAGTTCACAACATTGCAATATATGAAGCAACCAACCCACCTTGACCATTTCATATATAAATTGGATTTATAAATAAATATATATATATATATATATATAAACAATTCCCATGGAATATAAAACGCAATAAATAATTTCACCCCCTCCCGCTAAATTATTTATTCTATTCCATTTTTTAATTCTATTATTCATCCATAAAAACTTTTATTTTTCATCCTATATTATAATAGCCAATAATCATCATTGGGAGAATTTATTTAATACATTAATTATTAATTATTATGAACTTGAATTGGATTAGATTTACCAAAATTCCCTTTCGAAAAGAGACAGAGATAGAGAGAGAGTGAAATAATTGATTGGACTTTGATGTTGCCAAAAATTCATAAATTTTAATATTTTTCTCGCAAATAAATTTTATTTCATCTTATTGTATCTCATTATTTAGGGATCAATTTCTAAAATGTAAATTAATTTCAAATGATATTTCATAGTTCTAATTAAATGTATAAACAAAGCCTATTGATAAAATCACTCCACTTATTAATTTTAATCTTAAATCATGTACTTATAATTAATCCAAAAGTATGTAGAAACAAAATTCAGTCAAAAATGGACTTAAGTTTTTTATAACTATATCTCATTAATCTTTGTTAAGGACAAATAAATATTTTAATGATTGAATATTAAATTTTCTAGATCAATTATTGTTTATCATATACAAGAAATCATAAGTTGGTGTCATCTATTAAATCAGTCATTAGTGACTACATTTTATGTTGACCAGCTCCTGGTTATACTTACCAGCCCAATAAGGAGTATATAGCGAAGATCGAGGGTTGAAACTTCCAGTGTCTACTTCTAGGCCTTCTCAATCTATTCCAAAGGGATGCACGCAAAACAACTGGGATTGTAAAGACTGAATACAATACAAACTGAATATTACCCACAATGTCTGTACTAGGGTGGTCCTTATTTTGGGTATTTTCGAATATTTTCGCTGATATAGGCTCATATGCTTCGAATTAAATAAAAAAAAAATATCCCCCAAGTTTCAAGTCTTTATCTCAATTTTAACCTGTGCCGCACCGCGATATATGTTTTCCATCTAAATAACATGGGGTTTTTGGCATTGAACAATCAATATTTTAATCCTGTCAAAGTAATCATTCAAAAATTTGAAACTCTGTAGTCTTTATCCTTATAATAGTAGCTATCGTCCAGAACGTTTACAGATTTTTAGCTATTATAATTTTGGAGTTACAGCTAGATAAAATACTGCTATATCTTAGTGTTAGTAAGTTTTGCACTCCAAAACTATAATAGCTAAAAATCTGAAAAAATTCTGAAGGATAGCTACTATTATAAGGATAAAGGCTACAGAGTTTCAAATTTTTTGAACTATTACTTGAGCCCGAATAAAAAATTGATATTTCAATGCCAAAAATCCCATGATATTTAGATGGGAAAATTGCATCGCTTTGCGGCACTGATTAAAATTGAGATAGAGACTTGAAACTTGAGGGAATTTTTTTTTTTATTTATTTTGAACCATATGAGCCTCTGTCAGTGTAAAAATTCGAAAATCCCTAAAATAAGGACCACCTTAGTACACACGTAGCATAATTTTGATGAACGCTTGGTTCTTTGAACATGTTAAGGCATGTGGCTCTAACTAATAATGATGGTATTACATTGTAAATAGTTATAACCGAATCCATATTTCGATATAAACTGTTCATACCTAGAAAATTGCCACAATATTGAGAGCCAAAAGAAATAAGCTTATAGCTCCAAGAATCCAAAAGAATCGACTTGGAGTTTCATATCAAAGCTCCAAGATATTGGATAATGGTGTATTATACTTGACTCGAGGTTTTAAACAAGTTTCTATGAATGTAATTTATTGTCTCCTTCAATTTATAAAAATTCTGCTACTCTCGGCAAAAAAACTTTCAATTTAATATACTGTTCTCATTGGGAATTTCGCATTGAGCTGTTTCATAAAGTTTTTTTTTTATTCTTTGTCTTTTACCCTCGGTAAGAAAGCAATGTTGCCAGATCTGAGAAACGTCGCAGTGAAAATATTTTTGCCTTCTGCACATGTGAGAGTTGGGGAAAGAGCGAACTGCATCTGAACTATATTAGGGAACGTCCTTAATATAATAACTATACACCCCTTGTAAACAGTTTTATTTCAATTACTACCCAGCAAAAATAATTAAAATCGAATTTGAAATTTTCCGGATTTAAACTTTTCTCGAAAGTCTAAAAAAGTGGTTTGTAAAAATGCCCCCGAGTAAATTTTTTTTTGGTTTCGATCATTCAAAAAAATTTTAATCAATTTTAAGGTTTTGACTACTATTGATGCAGTTCTTTTTTTTAAGTTTTAATAGTCCATAATTAAATAGTGAAGGAGACAACTTAGAGTGTGTCTTCTGCTGGAAAAATAAATTTTTAATTTATTTATAATGAAAAATTTTTAATTTATTTATAACGAAAAATTTATTTATATAATAAATTTTTAATTTATTTATAACGAAAAATTTATTTTTCCAGCAGAAGACATACTCTTTTATTGTCTCCTTCAATTTATAAAAATTCTGCTATTCTCGGCAATAAGAAACTTTCAAAATTAAATAGCCTATATTTTTTTTTTCAAATTTCTCAAAAAGAGCCGAAAAAAATTATGATAAAAAAATTTAATTGAAAATAAGATCTATTAAAATGGCTTACTTAAATATTAAGCATAGTAAAAATGATATTTTAAGAAATATTAGATATTTTAGAAAAATATCAAAAGTAAACATTAAGTTCGTGTGATTGGTTTCATTCAAAATCTAATCAGCTTTTAGTTAAAATATATACGCTTAAATAAAAATTTCGTTTCGACGTTCTTATTATAGGTATCTAACTACAGACGTATTCACTGACAGACAAAAAAAAGACTAATCAAAAATTGTTGTACGATTACAATACTTTTACTAATAATACAATGTTTGATAAAGTAAAAACAGACTTTATGTAACTATAACATATGGTAACTACGAAAATTTCGTAAGGTAAAATGAATAAAAAATTTATAAATTTATAAATTAATATTTTTCTTTAATAATCGTTTAGATTAAAATTTTTTTAAAAATAAATACTTAAGTGTAATGATAAATAAATAAAAATACTTTAAGTACTTGTTAATTTTTTAATCAATTTATTTTTTATATTATTTATAAAATAATAAAATAAAATAAATAAATATGTATATTATCGTTATAGAATGTGCAGCCGATACTGATGGAGAATTTTTTTTTAAAAAAATCAACACAATTTGTTTTTTAATAAAAAATAAACTAACAAAAATTTAAATATTGCAATGGAAGCTTAATTAAATAATATTTTAGAATATATTTTATAATAGTATTTGGTAGATTTTTTTTAATGTCAATTAGATGATTTTTGGCGGCACCATTGGTCCTCCGGGTAAGACCCTGTTGTTTTTTACGAAATCTCACCTTATTAAATTAAATTTTACCTAATTTAAACTAAGAAATTAAGTTTTTAATTATCTCATATCGTAAACAGTTTTCAATTATGTACATAGTTTAAATTTTTTACTCTATTCCACCTTCACCTAAGTAATTAATTTCCTAATACAAATAGATAAGTAACAAATTTAGAGCTAAATCTCTAATGGATGAAAATTATTGATAGCGTCAAAAATAGGACTACATTAATAAACGGATTCTAAAATAAATTGTTCCCACAACGATTTATTTAAATTAGTTTTCGCAATAAAAATAGATGCTATTTAAAAACTGTTTGGGAAAAATTGAATTAAGTACTTGCATGAAAATACTCGAATAAAAAGCATCGCGAATAAGACAACAAGTGGCGGTGAAATATTCTTAAACAAGGAACATGACAATGCACTCAGGCGGGGCATTAGCATGCCATCATATATTGAATATAGATTAGTAATAAAACTGCCAATATTTTGATGAATCCATTTTAAAAACACTTTTAATTGAATCATAAACTAGGCAGGTTAAATACGTCCGACTGATAAAGTCTTGGCAGTTTGATTTCATTGATCATAAAAGAAAAAAATTAAAACAATCATTCAAGTCACTTTCTACAAAAATAAACTTTCGTTACATAAAAGAGAAAATATGTCAATTAAAATCCACTATATAATTATAATTATAATAAGAGATAATTATTTTTTCACATTATAATACCAAGGGATAAAGATTAAGTATACGAAAAATAATTGTTACCATATATATAGTTACTTACCACATACCAGATAAGTAACCATAATTTTTTCAGAATGAATGCTGGTAACTCTGATTTATTTAGTATATATCTAAATTGAAATCTTGTTTATACCTATTATTAGCGTAAGAAATTCATTTTATTATTCAATTGATACTTTGTCTAAAAATGCACGTGGAACGTAGATGAATACATTGACTAGTCACTGTCTACAATGAGTGGAGTTTATACTTTAACTGTAACATATATATACTCTGAAGGCACTTGGAACGTAGATGTATACATTCACTAGTCACTATATACAATGAGTGGAGTTTATACTCTAACTATATATATTCTCCTTGTGAAACACCACCAACTCCAACCTAATTTAATTTTAATAATATATATTATTCTCTGAGCACGTGACATAAAAAACCCAAGACATCAAATCATTCTTAGCTTTCTATCTGCAAAATAACTTTTGCTCTATCGCTTAAGAATTTATTGACATTGTCGATTCAGACAGAAGTTAGTCAATTAGAATTATTTTTATAAGCTTTTAATATCCAAATAAATCGAATTTTAAACTGTGCTAAAATACACCAAAAGGGTTTTTCTGGTTTCAATCAGATTTTTTTTTTAAATTTAATTAATTTTCTTGTATACAAATCGTTGTCAAAGCCGAAAAATCTCAATTGAATAAATCAAATTAGTCTCATCGTTCAAAAAGTATAAATACATACCTATTTCTTTCGATAATAATAATAAAATTAATAACACAATGTTCTTTTTATCCGACGTGAGTTCAGATTTAAATAAAATATCATAATATAGTAAAAAATTAAATACCTACTAAAAAGTCGTCAATTTTCATGAAGCTTATTTTTAAAAGAAGTTTAAATTAATAAATAAACATTCAAACAATCAATACACTCATCAAAATTTTATCTAGATTTGATTTATTAATTTTCGGAAAGCTTTTCTGGTTGTAATTTAGGAGGTGTGGTGACGATATCTTTCTAATGAACGTCACAAATTCTAGTATTCATATTTAAGCCTCTCCAACCAGACGTGATTGGGATTGGGTAGCAGAAAACTGTAAAAATACCATCACCACACAATGATTTTATTGGAGCCTTACCTATCTAAGAGCTGTCCGTAATTTAAGTTGGTTAAATTTGGACTTGTAATAAGTGGGAATGGATAGCATATATTAATAGATAATAAGGGGAGTCGGGTAGCTGCGCGCGCTAGAGCTACCGCTTCTTCATCCTTAAATTGATGACGATATTGTAGCGAGAGGCCCAAGTTCAGACCTAGATCGCGACTGAATAAAACTCTTCTCCCTCACTAACACTACTAACCAATGATAAAAAGTATCATATTCAAAAGAAACTGGCTAAATGGACTTAGAATCCGAAGCCACCCAGTAAAATAAAATAATCAAGAACAAATCAGTTCAATTTTTAGTCACAATATTTATTTTATTTTTTCCAATGTTATGTTTTTCAAACGTTTTAGGGCCCAATTCAAAAGAAAAACAGGGCCCTATTATGTGTCAATAAAATGTATACTTCTATCTGTTTGTCTGTGAGCTTATTCATCTGTCATTGTATGTTAGTTTGTAAACCAAATAAGATACAAACTTGGAATTTACAGTTTATAAGTATGTTTCATTTTTCCTGAAATCAAAAATCATATTAAAATTTTAATCAACATGAAGAGGGTTGAATTTTTGTGATCTCGAAAATTGGCTTAACGTAAAATTATACAAAAATTCCTGAAATTCGTTTTTTCTCTTCTTATCAACAACAAATATGAACGAATTTGATATCTTAAGTATTTTGGAAGATATAAAGTGCGATGCCCTCGCTGTGCAAGTCCGACTCTACTCTTGGCCACCATACCATAGTATAATTCAACATAATTAGATCAGTTAAAAAAAATAATAATAATAAAGACGAGGGACATATTTATATGAACAAACATTTATATTCAGATACGTAAATCAGATATATCATAAAGCTAATATTTGTAGAAGATGACAGCTTCTGAAGAAACGTCACAAAAATATATGTAGGTACGAGAGGTGAACCACATTGGAATTAGGTGTACACCGATTTTGGAATTATGTGGAATTATTTAGGAATTCATTAGATAATGAACCTTAATCTATTGTATTTTACTTGGAAATGAAAGTGGAAGTGGAAATAGGTGTACACGATATTAGGTCGCGATTCACCCCTCGAGTAGGTACCTAATTATATTTCAAATAAAAAATTATTAATTGATTGTATCAAATATTAAAATAATACAAATCTTTAAACAATCAAAAACACGTTTATTTGAAACCAAACGTTTCGGAAGAATTTCTCCCTTTTTCAATGGTAGGTAAATTTATAAAAAAGAAAAAAAAAGTTGCTTCCTCTAAAATTTAGAAAGCAACACTAAGATATTAAATATTTTTATAAATACAATTGTACATACGTACATATTGTTATAAATATTTTTATTTTTATTTAAAGGTAATCTGGTCACCATGACAATATGTACAATTGTCTTTATAAAAATATTTAAATTCTTAGTTTTATTAATTTAATAACAGCATTTTCCATAATTAATTATTTAAATAAATAATATTGTTATAAAGCATGTAGAGGACATCAAGTAGGTATTTATTTGAAATTTATATTAAAAAATATTTATTTTAAAAATAGTGTGTGAATTGTTAAGAAATTTTTGGAGCACGATTCGGAAACTAATTTATAATAAATGAATCTCGAAAAATTTACTAACAGTTCAATAAAAATAAGCTCTTGTGATTTTGCAAAAGCTTTTCGATATAAAAAGAGATCCATTAACAATTGGAAAAAAATCAGCTACCATTTGCATATTTTGGGGCGCAAAAATGGTTAACAATAAAAATGCAAATTGTCCCTCTCGGCTGGAACACGAATTGCAAATTCCAAGCAAAGTAACCCACTACCCACTACCTAAGATGAGCTTGTCTAACCTGATATTTCAGCATGAACCGGTTTCAATTTCGACATTGCCATTTGATTTTTTTGCGAAATTTTTATTCAGTTGCCGGGTAATATTGGTCGGTGCGGTGCATGACCTTGAATTCGAGCCCCAATGTGAAGTTGCAAAAGTGAAGTGAAGTGTAGTGAAATAGTGTAGTGATCAAGAAAAGTCTTTTTTTTAGTGCTCACTTCTATTGTTTTAAAGAGCTTTCTCAAAATTAATCCCCATACGAATTTACTCATAAATACAATATTAATCAAACATATTTATCATAAATACACAACCTAAAAAAAAATTAAATTATAAAATTTACCTATATCTTCAGCTAATATTCATACTAGTATAATCATAATCAAAAAATTTGATTCGAAGATACATTATCTATTATTAATTAATATATAGTCAAGCCCGAGACGCTGCAACCCGATTTTAATATGATCCCTACATAATTGCAAAAAAATTAATTAATATATAGTATCGTAAAATGGCTAATGGTTAATTCCGCGAAAGCCAATAAAAAAAATTAATATATCAAAAATCATAATATTGGGAATCCAATACAAATTTAATTAATTTATAGATAATTTTAAAAAATCTACAATAACCATTTAACTCTTTATTATATACAGGGTATTTCAGGAGGAATAGTAAATATTTTAGGAGGGGGTAGTATAGACGAATTGCAATAAAAAATGCCATATAACATGTGTCCAATTTTTATTGAGTGCAGAGATACAGCTGTATGTAACCCAAACAAACTTAAAGCAAAGGCAAATGAGAACGTTCAAAATTGAAAAAAAATAAAAATAAAAATAAAAATTGGACACATGTTATATGGAATTTTTTATTGCAATTCGTCTATACTACCACATCCTAAAATATTTACTATTCCTCCAGAAACATCCTGTATAATTATCATTTAGGTGTAAGTAGAATAGTTTTCATAGAATATTTTTTCTTAAAATTTTTTCAGATCGTAATGTTTCAAATTCTTTTGAGTACGAAAAAGTTTTTTTTTTAATTTCTCTTAGTACGAGGTCAAATTTTGTACGAAATCTAGCTTAAAAAGTTAACTATTTTATAAAATATCAAAACCAATATTTAGTTAACATTTGCATTGAGATTTAATCTAATATTATTGATCATTAGAAGCATTTCAAGTTAAAAACGAGAAATTTTAATGTATCAGATATTCATGCATTTAAGAGAATTTTTTTTTTTTTTTAATTTCTGGTTTTCGAAAAATTAATAATTCAATAAATCTAAAAATTTGAGTATATTTTTTTGAAAATAAATAGAATTTTTTCAAAAAACAAATCGGTGTGTAAGAACCAATGTATAATATATTAAGAGAAAAAGAATTTAAATTTTTTAGATCAGAATCTAGGATTTTAGTTGAGAATATTTTCATATGAAACGCAATATAAAAATATTCTCTATTAAAATCCAAGATTCTGACCTAAAAAATTTAAATTTTTTCCCTCTTAATATTTTAAGTTTGAGGTTTTAGCCCGTATATATTTCGCATCATACTTGACGTTTACTAAGAATATTATATTATCCAGTGAAACCTCATTAATTTCTTAACAACCCTGTTTTTAAAATAAATTTTTTTGTTAATATAAATTTCCAATTATAGTTTTGTTTTTTCACAAATATCGTCTGATTTGATTGGTTGCGAATTTACCTCCATATAAATGAAAATATCTCGATCCATCGTTTCCCCGCATGTCCATTGTTTTTTCAAAGCCTCATCCCCTTCATAAACGATGCATCCAGGTTTCACTGGAAAATGCTTTTGTAGGCCTTGAAGCCTGGTTTTCATTTAAATTTTTTATCAAAATCTTTTTATTTCTTTATAAGAAACTTTCATATACTATGATCTGATTAGGGATTATTTAAGGGCTAGTTCTATATTAATCAAAACCTCGATATTTATTGTTTTGTATCTAAATGTTGGTCAACTATTTTAGTTCAAAAATCATTAACATAAATACACCCTGCACTGTTAAAAAATGGTAAATTTACTATATGTTTACAATTGAAATAGATAGGAAATTTAGATAATTGCGTATAGTAAAAATAAATACTACCTATATTATATTGGTAAAATCACATTAACTCATTGCAAAGATACTAAAATAAATTGTAACTTTACTTTTTTAGTGTTAATTAAATACGTATTAGCAAAAATATGTTCTAATATTACGATACTGGGTAAAATTACTAAAAAATTTTGAGGCCGGACTTCCCATTTTTTATAGTGAAATTATATAATAAATTTTTAATAGTGTCAAGCATTTTTAAAAACCACTTTTTAGACACCTGGGAATACAATATTTCGATTAATTTATTTCTTGAATAGTAATAGAATTGAAATTATGTAAATATTTGAGGGGAGCGGGATTATAGTAAAGATATGTGATATGCTTAAGTCACGATATTTTATTTAGTATTTTTTTTTAAATTTGAAAATTAATTTTTATAAAGTTTTTTATTGGTTTATAGGAAAATCGCGAGGACGTCTTTGAGTGAATATCCGAGATGTTATGGATAGATAATTTAATAAAAACATTCACTTGATTTTTCTATGAATTCTAATTCTGCGTCAATCGGCAAAAATAATTTTTCCGATTTTAATAATTTAATTTAATAATTTAATTACTAAAAAATAAATTAATAAATAATTAAGAAATAAAAAAAGTATAGATTTCTGCCCTTGTCTATTTGTTTTTATGGAATTATATCTCTCTGCAAAATGAAATTATTATTATCTGTTTGCATTGGCCGTTCACAATTCACTATCTGATTTGAATCCGATGACCAATTTCATTACCTCAATCATATTAATTTTATCTTTTGTTAATATTTATAATAAAATCTATAAAATGGGTTATGAATATTATGAATGCGACTATTGTTCATCAACTTGTTTTTTAGTATCCGTCATAGGGATGCTAAAAAATTCAAAAATCTTTCTAAAAAAATCCCAATTTTTGTTTTAATCCAATTCTTTATTGTTATTTTCTTGAGGAAATTATGAAATTAAATTTTTTATTTATTTATGATACTAATGTATAAAACTTAAAAAAATGAGTCTAGTATATAGGTACTAGAATGAAAGGGAGGGGGAGAACTATGCAAATATTCAAGGGCTTTGAGTCCGAGTCGATTTATTAAATTTTAATTTTAGAATTCTATAAAAATGAGAACCAAGAGCAATTTCAATTTTTAGAAGTCATAAGAATTAACGAACTGACGAATACGCCGGAGGCTTAATTCATTGTTATAATTTGACCTTATTTAAATATAAAAATAAATAATTAATGATATTAAAATAATAATAATTATTATCAAATTTACCATATTATCAAGATTATTTTCACATTAAAATTGATAATCGAAATTTCATAACACGAATAAATAATACAATAAAACTACGACGTTTCGATCGACTTATTCTGCGATCGTTCTCAAGTATGACCAACCATTCCGATTTTACGTTAACTAAATACATTACTTTAAATGTAAGTAATAAATTCAATTTTGTAACCTTAAAATTTAATAATCTTTTCTTTATTCTAATTAATGGATAATATATATCTGATTGTGTAACCTTTATATATATTTTCACTGCCGATAGAAAACCTACATACATATCTACATTTTATAACCATAGCCTCGATCTTAAAAATATTTTTAAATATTAAATATGAACAAGTTGGTTAGGGTGTAGCGTGCTTGTTTCAACATATCGTGATGATAAAGCTGCGTTCATGTCAGAAATTTAACCAGCTATAATCTGACTTCTGTACTAACACTAGCAACACTTAAGGTAAACATCACACTAGTTAGAATCTGGCTAAATGTAACCGAAGACAAACAAACTATAAATAAATATGACAAAACTCTGAGGTTCTTAATTTATTAAAATTTTTGATTTTATTATTACCTTCAATATAACAACATCCTGGAAATATAAATAAATATTTTATATAGGTATTTCTTTGAATTCACTAAATATATAATTGATTAAATTATTTGTATTTTTACTGATGAACCAAAAAAAAAAAAAAAAACTAGCTATAAATAATCTGTTAAAAATATACATAGTATTTAAAATTTGTATTTAATATTTATTTTTATTTTAAATACAATAGTTTTTGGAAGCGTCAGTGGCTGCAAAGATAACTTCGTTTCTAAATATAGATACATATTACTTATACATACAATATTTTAAACAATTATTTATAAGAATTGAGTATCTTTTTTTGAAAATTAAATGGAAATTTTTTTTCAAAAATCAACTAGATGGTTATATATTATTAAGAAAGATTCTAAATTTAAGGTCAAAATTTCAAAGATTTTAGTAGAAATAATTTTATATTGCTTATCAGAGGGGGTTCATCCCCTCAGGAGTTGAACCTGAGAACTAACATGCTTTCTGAGAAGTTGATCTAACATTGAGATAAAAATCTCTCCGACTCGCAATATAAATATAAGAAAACCTAAAATTCTTCACTCCACTCATTAATTTACAATCTTTTTTAATAATATATACTTATTGGTTTTAACCACCTAGTTGATTTTTGAAAAAATTTACCATCTAATTTTCAAATAAAGATATTCAATTGTTTCGATTTATTAAATAAATGAATGGTCAGCAGCCGACAACTTTTTTGGTTAAGCTTTATTTTTTGGTTTTCGGCTTGAATTGAGTGTAGTCAAGAACTTTGGCTTTTCATATATTTATATTGCAAGATTTTTGTTTCAATGATTAGATCAACTGCCCGGAAAGAATGTTGGTTCTAAGGTTCAACTCCTGAGGGGATGAACCCTCTCTGATAAGAAATATAAAATTATTTCTACTAAAATCTTTGAAATTTTGACCTTAAATTTAGAATCTTTCTTTATAAAATTATTTATAATATTCAATTCAAAATTAATATGAAAAATTTTCTCTCTGTCTTAGAATATTTTTCTTAGAAAAATAATTTAAGGACATTCCCTAATATAGCTTAGATGCAGTTCGCTCTTTCACCTACTCTCACAAACGCAGAAAGGCAAAAATATTTTCACTGCATCGTTTCTCGGATCTGGCAACATTGCATTCGCTAAATAAATATACAAAGAATAAAAAAAATCACTTCATAAAACAGTTCAATGCGAAATTCCAGACGAGAACAGTATAGTTAGGTTGAAAGAATTAGCTAAAAATCTCCAATGCACCAGCTGCAGAAGTTTTTTAGACATGGAAAAATTGAGTGATTTTAGTGCGACGTTGTCAAGTCGCCAACTCTCACTTGGCATGTCATGAGAGAAAAAATGAAAACCATCTCAAGTACCTAACTTTTAACATTTTCAGACAAAACGAATATCGCTTATTTCAATTATTTTAACGGAAAATTATTTGTTATATCTTCAGTTAATGATTCTCAGTTTTTTAAAATAATTTCAAGAAAATTACGATTATTATTTAATGAAACAGTCGCTTTAACATCAATCAGGATAGGGTTCGCGTGTTAAATATCCAAATTTCAATGGTCAATATTTACAAATTTAGTGCCGCAAGGTCTATTGAAAAAAATTTCTACGTATAACGGACACTTATAAATATGTGTATTCAAAGTTTTTAAATGATTGCAAGAAAATCGATTTATTAGGGAACGTCCTTTTATTAATTCAAAATTCTCTTCAGATACATGTAGATATATATATACCTATTGCATGACTACGTCTGATTTATAAATATTTGTTTTATCTTGGTTTCTCGATTATCATTTTGTCTAAAAAGTTATTCAATTCAACTTGGCTATTAAGTTAATAATAATATTATATGGAATTAATTCTATTCAGTGAATATATATATAATAATATTCATCATATAGACATATATTTAGATGATAAGTTTTAGCTTTTGATTAAAAATGGCTCTGTTGAATTTATATAACTCTAGCAAACAATATGTCGGCGTTATTGTTTGCAAAGGCCAAGAGAAAATAATTATGAATTCGGGCTGCAACTGTTGTTGCTGGCCAGGGCTCCTCTTCTTTTCAATGGCCAATGGCGCCATTCAAGAAGAGGATGTCACACAAAATAAAGCCTTGCTCTTTCGAGTTAAAAAAAAAAAAAAAAAAAAAAAACAGCCATTTGTACCCGTCTGAATTAACGAACGTTTTTCATTCGCTTTTAAGATGATTTCAAACGATACTTGTTATATTTAATCTGGATGCTATACAAGTTTCAATTAGTCTTGCTCTTTAATTAAATCCAATGTTTCCCATTTTTAATTTCGTAAAAATAAATTAAAAAATCTGAAAAATCAATTGAATTACAATTATTCTTGACAACTAAATTTTACACTCTTTTGAATAAAATTTAATTAATATTTGTCACGATTAAAATTCTCAAATTTTTAATTCATTTGTTATTATAAGATTTTAATCAAGCCCCTATATCAGTGACTTTAATAATATTTTGGGCTTGAAACCCTACAAAAAAAATGCAAACACCATTCTCAAATTATTGAGGTTCTATTAAGGGAGAATGGTGTAGGTTCTTGGTAAAACATATTTTAATAAAGTAATGAAAATTTAAAAAATTTAAAAATATAAAAATTCTAGGTAGGTTTCATAAAAATAAAAGATACGATGCTTATTACCATGACTCTATATATATTTCGGGGTACGAGCCCATCACATGAACTCCTGAAGATGCTAATAATTCTTTTATTTTTATGAAACCTACCTAGAATTTTTATATTTTTAAATAAATTATAAAGAAAGGCAGTCCATAAATTATTTAAATTTTATTCAATTTCCGACGTTTCGGAGACTTTTTTCTCTCCTTCTTAATGGTATTGAATAGTTATTGATGGCTGAGTATAACTCGGTTCCTATTTGTTTCTCGTTTCAGTGATAGGATCATAATTGTACTCAACCATCCATAACTATTCAATACCCTTAGTAAGGAGAGAAAAAAAAGTCTCCGAAACGTTGGAATTAGAATATAATTTAAATATTTTATGGACTGCATTTCAATATAACCTACTTATTTCGCTTACCAGTCCGTCTTTCTAAGAAAATAAATAAAATTTTATATTTTTAAATTATTAAATTTTTAAAATTTTTTAAATTTTCATTACTTATTATTGAGGTTCTATTGAGATTTCTTAATAGTTCTTATATTAAAAACAACTTCTATAAGCCTGTTTTAGTTTGAGTAACGAAGCGATCAATTTCACAAAGGTCGAGTGTGTCAAAGCCTTTTATAAAACCTGCATTTCATATCATTTTTCCTATTTCGTTATTTTAGTTACATTTATTGGGCTTAAAATTAATATCAGATTACTATATTAACGAGCATAGATTGGCCAAACGTTTAAACATGTTATCAAATAGAATTTTTATATATTTGACCAAAAAACCAAAGCTGGTCATTTTCAGATTAAGAAGGTGTGAAATTTAACACATTCATTTCAAATCGAAAAATAAAAAAATAAATAATTAAAATTTTTTTATTAACTATGAACACAAAAACTGATTGATAATTTCCACCAAATAAGTAGTACAAAAGTTGTACTGTTTTCAAAATGATAATCACCATTAAAGGGAAAGAGCCTGTCGATTTAAATATTTCATGAAAAATACATACAATAGAAGAAACTACTGAAAAATTTTAGAATTTCATTTTTGATATAATATATTGTGAGCGATTTCTCAAATAATCATCAATTTCAGATGACACTGTGAAATTCATTTATTGATTTTGTTTTTTTATTACATATTTTTGGTTTGTGAATAACCTATTTCATTTTTTACTTTATTTAAGATTGGTATATTGTCAACTTTATTTTTTATCATTTGTTTTATTTGTCACGTCATAGGTACTAAAACATCTAATTGGTAATTTAATCATTCTGAGATTTGCAATTTTTTTTTAACAAATATTCTCTAGTTACAAGTTAAATTAATATCTCAAGTCTGTCAGCTAAACTTGCTAATTATGTCTCTAGCATAGAATCTTTGTTACTTCATTACTTACATCCTGTGGCCAAAAAACATTTCCAATGTTTTAGCCCCTTTAAAATCTTTGTTCAAAATCAAAAACAGCTAAGAATTCAGCTCAGTGAAAAATCACCAAATATGATTTAAGAATTTATAAATTTTCTATTTTATACAACTCATAAACAGTAGATATATATATCAGTGGTGGTTGGTGATTTTTCAACCAGGGAATGCTGTCCAAAAAAGTACCCTTCATTTTTTGAAATTTTATTTTAATCATCGATTCTTTTTCTATACAAATTTCATCGAATACTGCATTATTTTCGTTATTTTTCAAATTTAACATTTTTTAAAAATATATTTTACAATGAATCAGCCTGTCCTACAAGAATATCTTAAATTTATTCTAATTCTATCTCTATAAACAAGTTTTGATTTGTCTATATAGTAAGTACTCTTAGTCATTTCCGATCTTATAATTATATTGAGAGTTCATAGAAATGGATGTCCAGAAATTCTCGAATCATCATTATTTATTCTTTTTTTCTATTATTAATAGTTCCTCAGCGAGAAGAATTTTTATTTGAATAAAACTCGTCTGGACTTGTCTTTGACATGCCTGAACTGGAAGATATACCAGGCAGGGACTTCAAACCATCTATCCGTGCTCTTTTCGGAAAAATTACTCATTTTAATTGCCCCTTGAAATTAGGCAATAATTTTATTTCATTTCGAGAACCAATATACTACTTTTCAAAACAAAAAATGTTTTTTATAGAAATTTTTGAAATAACGGATAATAATTTGCAAATTTAAAGATCCTCCTGAAATTTTGAAGTTGACCTTATATATTTAGGAAAATATTACTCTAAATGTTTGAAATATTAGGGATGCGTGGCATCCACAGCATCCATGGACCGCACGCCACTGATATAAATGTACTCTATAGTAAATTTTCATTAGTTTTCTAAATGAATGGATTACCCCGAAAAAAATACTAATTCATCAAGTCTGACCATCTAAAAAGTTTAAGTAATATAATAATATAAATAATCTATCATTTTTTTCTTTTTTTATCAATTGGTTTATACCTATAGTAGTATAAAATTTTCAAAAAATATTAAAAAAAAAAAAAATTACAAATTATATTATCTATTTTTATATATTTTTATTTAATAGTTTAAATTTTTTTAAATAATTCTGCTTCTATATTAAATTAATTTCTCTTCTGGACTGGCTCAAATGAAAATACATTTGAATAATCTTGTATGTAAATGCTTACCTATTTATAAGAGAATTTTTATCATCTGACTATTTAATTAAAAAAGAACTCATTTTTTTTTTCATTTTGATTTGAAATTAATTAAAAACGAAAAAGATAAAAATTTAATTCATTAAGAATTAATATATTTTTTAGAATATATATTATATGATAGTTTTTTTAATTTTTCGAAATTCAATATAGATACAAGTTTATAATTTTAATACAAAATTTAATAAAAATATATTTTTTAATATAATTTTGATTATTCAATTAATATTTAATTTTTACCACTGTCAAATTTAATGAAGACTATATCATAGGCAATACAATTTTATTTTATGACTTTTGATTATAATCGGTTATATATTTCGGTATTAGAGAAAAAAAAATATATATCAACCAATGGGCAATTATTTATTCGTATGGAAAATTAATCCAATGCTTTTTATGAAAAAAAAAAATCTTGACATATAGGTATAGGTAGGTGCCAAACTGTAGGGGTAGGAAATATGCTGAATCAGAACATTAAAAACAAAGACTGGAATATTGGAGGGAAATTAATCTAGTCTATCATATTCAGACAAATTAATCTTCTAGATTTTTAAGATTAATATAAGTAACTTAACAAGCAAAATTTAAAATAAATATTTTTTTAGTTTATTTTCAACCACAAACCTCTGGAGTGTACCTAATGGTTGGATCTTGGGAGCTATTTTAGTTAATATCAGATTTGAAGCTATAATGGTTCAGTTGCTTATTAAAAAACATGTTTCTGCTGGTTGCATATTTTTAGTCAAATAAACTGATGAGTTAATCTCATTAAAAATATTGATTAAATAATAATAATAATTTAGAGAATCATTTTTAAATTTCTATTTGTTTTTCATTTCCCTCTAAGCATCGATAATATTTTTTTAGCTTTTGGACAACTCAAATATGTTTTATATATTTACGATTGTTAAATAATATAAATTAGAAAAAAAAAAATAATTTCACGAATGTATTTGAATTTTTGATGTTTTTATACATTAATATATAATTTCCATTAAGATCTTCAAATATTTCAAAAGAAAAACTAATATGTAATTTTTATCATTAGATGTTCCAGAGGAGAAAAATATTTTCTATCAATTTTTACTGCTCAATATGAGAAAGTGCGTAATTAATAATAATAAAAGATAATAGTAAAATCAATTCATATAGATTTCTTTTTGCTGATAAAATTATGTGTCTCGATTCAAAGACTTAATGGTTGGATGGTTCATTCGGCTGTATTTTCAAAACAATAATTTTAGGCTTTCTATCTTCAGAACTTTAAGTTTAAAAATTCCGAAAATCAGAAAAATTGTCTTATGGAGAGCTGTATAACTAATTAACTAAAATCTGGTATATTTGTTTTTGATTAATAAACTGCACTTCTATGCCAAGTTTCAGCATTCTAACTCAAATCAATTGCTGACAAAATATTACAAAGCCACTAAAATTTGCGCACGATCTTTTGAAAAAGTTTTCCCTTTTTGGCTGAAAATTTTTATTTTTCCTTCACTATTAGTTAATTATAAAAAATTAAAAAAAAAAAAGATAATTTTTCAAAATCTATAATAATTTTTATATAACAAATTACTTATATTGTGATAAGCCTTTCTCTAAAGAATAATCCACATATCTCCTGAATAAAACTTAGGCCATTCAATTTCTTCTTTGAAAATCCCCACCAATAGTTATAAATTTATTTTTAGAAATTATTAATTTACAGAGCTTAATTCTTAAAATAATATTGATAAATAAATAGAATCTTTGAAAAGTGCTCTTTGATTTTTAGTGAATTTTCATCTTTAAACAATTTGTTCATTTTTTTGTTAAATGTCTTTTAGAAGTGGTCAAAATTAGCTTATTCTTCCAAATCTATGAGAAATTAATAAATATTTTGTTAGATAATTAATTATAAAGAAAATCTTTGGCTGTGGTCAAAAATTGATAATCATAATTGTTTGACTTGATAATAAATGAAAATACTATTTTCCAAGAGAGCTGAAGTTTGAATATCTATATGTAGATGTTTATTTGTCAATATAAATTCTTAATGTGAAACCTACCAAGTATTTTTTATCCAATAATTTTAAAAAATGTTTCACCAAGTACCAACACCAAATTCCTTAAAAACTATTAAATATCTAACATTATTATTTATTTGAAATCATAGTTCCAAAATTTTTGAGTCTTATATAAGTAAATATTCAAATGAATAGTAGAATTTTTGTAATAATTCAATGTATTTCTATCTGCAAAAATGGGAATAGCTCAATATTAGGAAAGTATAGTAGTTTATTAGTATATATTAAACGAGACTGAATTTCTATTAAATATCTATTTGTACCATATATTAACTATGGAATAATTCTAAAATTAAAAAATACATATAATATGTTCAACGATGTTTCCACTTATATATTTCTTCCAACATTTTAAAAAACTTCTCTACCAAAGCTTCCTCATAAAAATATGTAGGTACATAAAATTTTTAGGCCTGAAATTTTCAATATATTATTATTTTTTTAACTAAATGGAAATAATTATATAATAGTATGTATTTAATATATATTTATATAGTGTTTGTAATTACTTTTCATTATTGGATAAAAGTATTTAAATATCCTTTTTCTCTTTTTCTAACGCTTCATTTAGATTTATTAATGGAAATGATACATTAAAAATAAATGACTCTTGATTCGTAAAAATTATTTGAAAAATGAACATATAAAAAAACAAACAGCGATTAGCCAAATCTCCAGTAGACGATCAGCTTATTTTGGTTATTGACTTTTAAACGATCTCTTTAATTTCATATTTCATTCAACATTTGATCTGAACCTCGAGGACTCGACACTTGCCATATTTGCTTTCCCTCAAGTCAATAAGACTGAAAGAGAATAAATCGGGAATATTATTGGTGTGGTTTCAAAAAATATCTAACTTCAAGTGAGAATTGGGCTTAAAAAAAAAAAAAAATAGAGAGAGAGAAAATTCGCTTAACCAAATCTCAAGTGTAAAAGTTTATTCTACTTGAAAAGATTTTGATTTTTCTAATCCAATAAGTTACAATTTATCAATCGCAGCGGAGATGAGAAATTTAATTGAAATCGAATGGTCGTGTGAGGGGGTGAAAAAAGGCGAGTGGAGAGATTTTCATTCGAGAAAGTGATTTGTCCCAAGAACGAACGTATCCCCGGTAATTATTTCTTTTTTTTCACTTGTGGAACTTTTTTAAATACTTGTCTAAATTAATTGGCTATTTCGGAGCGGCCTGATGAGCGATCGAAGGGAAATGGAATAAATAGGAGTCACGTGAAAAGAGGAGACAAGATGGTCGCCGATTCGGCGGCGATCCGTGAACGCCGATAATTAAATTTATAAACAAAAAGCTTCCAATTTGGATGTCGCTAGTCTCCCGCCCCAAATGGAAATTTATTCTCTCCGATACGACGTCCCGCGATATATTATTTACGTATTTCCTCCTTTGACACTCTCTCTAGCACACAAGCTCACTTCAATCGATTGAAATTCTTTTTTTATTGTATTCTATTTATTTTTTTCAAAGTCAGACTGGTTTAGAAATACCAATTATTTCCAATTCTTAAACCGCATATTTTTTCATCACATACATTACAGTATTTATATTTATATTTTTCATATATATATATATTTTCATTGAAGTACTTTCTCGATTGTTATAACAAAGAGAAAGTGAAATCACTAATACAGAATCTTTTTTAATTGATTTTTTTATTTATTTTTATTTTTTTTTTTTTAGTTACCATGTGCAAATTTTTATATTAAAGAGAAAATAAACGATAAATTTATGTATGCTTTTTAAGAATGTTTGTATTAACATGATAATGGAGAAGGTATTTTTCCTAGATTTCCTAAAATAATTGGACGTGGAAAAGAGAAATTAATTTTTGGACATGACGGAGTTTTTTTAATCAAACGCTCGACACAAAATGTAAATTGTGTTTATATTTCGCGGTGTCACGTGATGCGTTGCGCGCGCAGAACCCCGTCGAACGTGACGTCGCTTAATTATCCAAATATTAAAAATAACCAAAATTTCATTTACGTGTTCGTTCTTCATCCCCCCACACGTTGACAAGTAAACTTTATGGAAGCTAATGACGTTCAATTTAGTAATTAAAAAATCCTATTTAAAATATGCTTTCTCTACGAAACTAAAGAGAAACCATTAAGATAAAAGAAGGGAAATGAAATTGAAGGCGAAAAATGCTAAAAAAGCAGCAGACGGTATTTCACTAACCGATTTGGGGTTCCAATCTGTGTGACCTTAGACAGGTTTTGACCCCTGGTCCGATATACAATCGCAAAAGTGCAAATATCGTTGAAATAAAAAAATACCCTTGTGAATTTTAAACATGTGAACCAGTTTTAGGATAATCAAAAGTGGGGGGATGCTCAATCGTGAGAGGTTAGCGTCGTTTTTTCGTACATTTGCAATTCTAAAGAAAAGATGAGTCGCTATTTGGGTTGGGGTATTCCATGGCGGGGATTCAAGCACTTTTGCTTGTATAAGAGAAAAAGATCGTGCTTCGGACAGGAGATGGATTTACGAGACCATAGGGATCTCGGCTGGATTTCGGGAGTCTACACAAGCCTTCATTCAAGAAGCACGTTCACTGGGGCGGGTCTCTAAAAAAACCACCTACACTCGTCTCAGAGGATAGGGTTACAAAACTTTTTTATTTTTAGAGCCAGCAAAGAGTTAGCAATTTCAATATCTGATGAAATTTTTATCTAATTACTCCCTTGGGCTATAAATGTGATTAGCAAAGGGTTGAGAGAAATCTAGAATCACTGAGGCTGGAGGCTGCACCCCTACAAAGACAAGATATTAGGATGCACCTTTTTAAGAAGTGACCCTTGGCCTCGACCCTTGGGGTCACGGTGCAAGTCTCCTGCTCTCTGACCCTGTGAACCTAGACTCAGGTGAATGCAAAATAGGTGATAGGGTCGAATTTTTGAATTCGTTAAGATTCTATTCATAGATTATTGCACCAAAAAAGGGAGACAGATATATGGAGGTATTGCAACGTCCACAATATGAGATGAACGCTAAATAATTTATTCTAAGAATATGCAAACTCAATGTTGTCAGAGTATCATTTCTCAAAGTAAATTTTGAAACTGTGGGAAAAAAAATCCGACATCTGCATCTCTAGTAAAGTTTCTAGTTAAATTTATTTCTAAATCATTATGTTCTTCCTTCAAAAATAGTTGAATTTTGACTTATCTTAATCAAGATTTTATTTTTTTAAATATTTCAAAGATTATGTTTGATATGTGTAATTTTTTCTTTCCTCACTACCTCTGGGCTGCCTTCTATTACATTCAATTAAAATTTTGTTTTTAATTTTGACAATATTTTAACATATTGATTTGGAACATATTTTTTCTTTAAATTTTATTTATTTCTCTCTAGTTCAGATTAATAGTAGCATTTCAGTAAACTAGTCAATTTTGTATAAAAATAGCTAGTCTTAAATTAGTAGTTCTATTAAAATTGAAGTTTTATGAATCCATGTATCAATTAGTATAAACTTCTGAAATGAAGATTAATTTTTACATTATATCTTTTCTAAATTTAATTACTTAGAAAATCATGAGAGAGTGTCATCTCTTAGATCCGATGGAATGGATTATTTTTAATTATATGTCAGAAGAGCTGTTTTTCACCCCCTCGGGAACCGTTAAATATTTTACTCAAAGATTGTTATCTTAATTTGTAAAATTTTGCGATCTAGTGATTCTAAATTTAAACACATAACCATGCCATATAGTTTAAATTTATATAGTTTTTCGAATTTTGAAGAGATTCAAAATTATTTTTATAATTACTTAGTTCAATTAGTGAGCAATGTCTAGAAAAAATTGAAGATTATGATATTAAATAAATTATTAAATAATTAAAGAAAAACACTAAAAATTATTTCCAAATAAGTCACATTCACATTAAAAACGACTATGCAGCGAACACATATCAAATGGAAATAGAAAAAATATTTTTGAATGAAAAAAAATTCTTGTAGATATCTACTAGTATAAAATAAAGAATATATCAGTGAACTAAAAAAACATATCGTAATTGTACTTTGGATTCTTAAAATTTCATATTTAATATAAGATATTAGTGATATATTATTGTCTTTTATCCTAATCTATTAAAACATTTTCATAATATATATTTTAATAATAAATTCATGATCCTACTTCTATCATAATATGTAATTTAATAATTTATTTATTTAATTATTTATGGATATATTTTTTATTCAATTACAAATTTTCCAGTGAAAAATACAAAAATTAAACTTTTCAAACAAGTAGCTATAATTATTATATATCTTTATTATATAAATTATGTATCACTAAAAGCTTATTTAAAATTTTGAATTAACAAATCTAAAATGATCTGACGTTTAATAAATTATTCCAAATATTTCTCTAAAAAAAACCCTTTCTAGTTAAATAACGAGTCCTCAAAAACTTGATGATTAACGTGAAGATTATTTAAAATAATTTATGACAATCCCCCCTCACTTTTCCGGCGAATACTTTAATTTGATATTCTCAAAGTGAATTTTTTTTATAGATTATTTTTATCTCAAATTTCA
Organism: Forficula auricularia; assembly: GCA_024734495.1. Classification (NCBI taxonomy): domain Eukaryota; kingdom Metazoa; phylum Arthropoda; class Insecta; order Dermaptera; family Forficulidae; genus Forficula; species Forficula auricularia. Next base: position 855,061 of record JALMQS010000150.1, read on the forward strand.
TTTTTAAAAATGGAGCTTCTTCAGATTACTAGAGTGTACTTTGTGTATCATCAAAATGATGGCTTTCCATTTTTTTTTCACCCCAGCCCATGACAATTTTTATTATATTTCTTTCCAGTTCGAAAAAATAAAAGGCGAAAAAAAACGGAACGGAAATTTGATCTTGCTTTTCGTATGTGCAAAGCTCTTGTCTATTTTATAGCTGAGCAAATTTCATTTATCTAAATAGAACGTTGATTTTTCTTTTTATTTGAAACAACGTTTATTCCAAATAGTAGCCAGTGTGTTGATTTAGAGTAGAGGAGCAAGTAGAATTGGTGTCCAAGAGCAGCGGGTCATTTTGTGCCGGCGGAGACTCCTCCATCTCCGGGCTCGTCTTCCACAAACGCCCCCGACAAGAAAAAACCCATATTCTCGAAACATCTCTCGAATTTTTAAAAAACAAACACAAGTTTTGCTTTTTAATTGAGTAACTAAATGAAAGCTTAGTAATCAATGACAAATAATAAGTATTTTCATTAGAATTTTCCATTCTTAGAATCAAAAAATGATTTTCGGAAATCCAAAAACACCTTTAAAATATACATTTATTGTTTAATAAAATAAATTAAATAATAATTATTTAATTTATTTATTAAATTAATTAAATTTATTTAAAAAATTTAAAATTCATCGAGATTTCTCCTATTTATCGAATTTTGGATGTTTTCCATTTTTTTTTATTTATTTTATTAATCAAATTAGTTTATCAAATTGCGATTTGTTCAGGAAATAACTGCCATTTTCTATTACTTTTTGTAATAATTACAAAAATTAATTTAGGAAATAATCGCCATTTTCAAATCTTTTTTATAATTTTTGTAATTATTACAATAAGAATTACAAAATGGCAGTTATTTCATGAACAAATCGCGATTTGATAAACTAATTTGATTAATAAAATAAATAAAAAATTGAAAACTTTTCCAAACATAAAAGAAATTTCGATGAATTGTAAATTTTTTTTATTAAACTTCAAAGCTGAAACTTGATAAAAGGATCAATTTTATTAGAATGAATTTTAGTGCAAAATTTCAGGCCCCATGTAAACTAAAGATTCATATTTTACTAATTTTCTTTATTTTTCAATTATAAATTTCTAAAGTTAGTTAGCTAATCTAATCAGTAGATCGTGTTTTTCAAATACAAACATTATGATCACAGAAAGAACTTTCTACGGCTTTCCCGCCTATAATATTGTTATCCTGACAAAGGAAAAAATTATTCTGGAAAATAAATTTCCTCCAGGTATTCTAAATACGAATAAACGAAAAATAAATAAATAAAAATAAAAAACAATCCAAAATAATAAATACAAATTTTTGAGTGAATTCAAAATTCAAATAAAATAATAAGTATTCTAGAAGGACTCATGGAATTAGATTTTTTTAATAACTAATAATTTTAAGAGTAAAATATAATTAAAATTTAAATATTTTTTCTAAATTATGAAAATATCGTGACTTTTATTGGAAAATTTTTAATAGATATTTGAACTGATTTTTACTTATTTTGATTTTTACTATACCTATATTAAATTAATTCATTTACTGAAATGATATATAATAGGACATTTTTTAAATTAAATTTTGATTTGAATTCAATTCAATGCTATTTTAGAAATATTAAATATACCTAGGTACTTTCAATCAAGACAAATGCCAATACTTAATTTTCGGTGATAAAGAAAAAATGTTCCAGTTAGGCCACCCATGGGAAAATTTGAAAATTTGTTAATTAATATTTAATTTAATATATTTCATTAAATTCACTATGAGTGGTTCAACTCGAAATAATTTTTCAGTTCATCAACATGATAACCAAAGGCTCAACGAGCAGATTAATTTTCAATCTTTAACTTTAGAATTCATTTAATTGATTTTTTATTGTGTTCTATTATTATTTCAAATTAATTTATTTTTATTAATATAATTTATAATAAAGGATAATTTTGATTTCAAAAATGATAGGTAATAATATCTAAGATTATAACACTAAAATATAAATATTAGTGATTGATTGGATATAAAGAAATTCGTTTTGTTTGTTATAGTAAGCTAGCCACAGAAAATTTGTTATTTAGCTAGCTTGCTATAACAACAAAAATAATTTTCCATATCCAATCGTGTAATTGACCCCATGAGAAATAATAATATTTTTTTCTCCGAAAATATGGTAAATCAAATAAAACTATATAAAAAAATTGTAGCTAAATCAAATTTAGTTAAAGTGAGATTTATCCATGTCGAATGCTTCTTTTAAATATCTTTTTAATATCTTTTAAATATCTATACTTTTCAGCTAATCGACTCTCACGACGAAGTTTTACCGTATTTATATGAGGAATTTTATAGGAATTGGTATCAGTTTCTTCGATTTCGCATCTCTTCTTTGTAAATTCATGTGATTTGTGTTAAAATTTTCCATTTTGAAATTACAGCGGGGACAATTTTATTTTTCTTAAAAAACAAATTTTTGGTCTTCAAATTCTAACTTAACTCAAAATCAACGCCTGTCACATATGTTTGGCTATCTTCATTTTTCTTAATAATTTATTATTTGATTAATTATGATTAAATTAAATAATTATAATTACCTAAATAAGAATAGTGTAGCTCTCTGCGATTTTTCATTTTTAGTTTAGCTATTAAGTATATTATTAATCTAGTTTTTTATATTTTTTAAAGTAGGTATGTATCCTCTAGAAATTTTTCTCAATTGATATTAGTTTTTATTTAATTACTACGCATAATATATCAAAATTAAAAGCATATTTATTTGAAATCATTTAATGTTTGATTTTTAAACAAAATTTTCTTTTGATGACAATTATATTACTATCAATATTTAACAAATCCCAATTATCATCTCTTATTATATATTAATTAATAGTATTTATAGTAACAGACGTAGTATTACTCTGAGAAACATATAATAGATATAAAATTTAATTTAAATTAAATTAATTATTTTTTTTTTAGATTTTTCTTATAAAAATAATACACAAATAAATATATATTGAAAATATATAATCCTATATAATAATATACTAATATTTTGTTAAATTCTTGGTTCGTAATGTTTAATTAGTCTCCAGTTGAATTAGGCCATGGCTCTGTTGTATGTCACAAACATTATCTGTTCGTAATGGGGTAAATAATGCATTATCAACTGATATATGTCCCATATTCAATGATCGATATTAACAACTCTTTGTTTGTTTTCGTTTCCAAATATTGGTACATTTTTTTTTAAACATATCTCTCCAAAAAGCAATTTGATCAAATTGTTTCATTTAAAACACCTTTCAAGATCTCGGAATTCTTCATTTTAAGTCGACGAAAATAAAAAATCTTTTCAAGATCTTTTACTCAGCTATTTCAGATATTTTGAAATCATAAAGAATAATAAGAAAATTAACATATACATACGTTTTAATAACATCTACGAAGAAAATGATAATCTTAAGAATCCAAATTTACAAAGGAAAAAAATGCTAAAATTTTGCTTTTCGAAGATAACCAGGCCAAAATACAAAATAACTAAGACAATCTCTGAATTTATATTTTTATTTTCATCATTAATGACTACAAAAAGATAGATTTTCAATAGCTTGACTGTGATGCTAATGATTTTAATATAGAATTATAACGAAAATATATTCAACGCACTCAAATATATTTGTGTTACGTTGCGAAAAATACTAAAGAGGAAGCAAAAGACGCCAAATTATTACATTAACAACACCTTCACTAGTGAATCTTGAAAATAAACATAGTGAGAATCTAAAATTCTAAATCAACCAGTGACTATTATCGCACCTTCAACCCCGATCCAAACCCTGAAATTTCTTTTCCTTTTCACAATACAAGAGTCCACCCGGACTACAGAGGTGCCTAACATCTTCTTTGTATCAATATCTTTAAAACAATACCTATATGAAGAAATTGTAAAATAGTTTATAAAGCCTGAAAATCTTTAAGACAATGTATGTACATACCATATAAGCCTTAAACCCGATTAGGTAAAGGCAGAAAATCAAGCCAATAAATAAATAAATAAATAACTTATTGTAAAGCAAGTTTCAGGCAATCTAAACTCTTAAGCCTTTCTTAAGAAGGACCTGAGTAAAACCCTTTCTAAAAGAAGATACTATTCCAAATGGCATTTGAAGTTGACTTGCTCTCCAACTATTATATTAACTTGAATTTCTGATCAGACGAATTACGGACAATTACAGTGAAAATCCGAAAAAGATGATGTGAAGTCAGCCAGTTTTTAGATGTAGTCATTGATTTATAGTATATTCTCCCTATTTATATTATATTTTTAAAATCATTTTTAACTTTAGATTTTTAAAATACCTCCCTTTTTATTATTAAATAAATAAAGATGAAATTTTATTTATTTTAAAATTTAGGAAAAAATATTCTCTTTAAATATATTTCTATAGCCAATATTTAATTTTAAATTATTCAATATTTTAGTCCATTTTTTTTTAAATTAAATTTTGTCACATTTATAATAATACACTAGATTATTGTACGTAAATTCTAATAGATTATCTTCAATTATTTCTGCACTTCATATCTTACATTTGTAAAATCTGAAAACACATTTTTGAGGCCTAAACAAAGCATAAATGCATAATAATAGGACATGATGGCCTATGCTTATTTTAAAATCTTAATTTTAATATAAGCATAGGGCATCATGTCTATTAGTATTCATTTAATATGCTTTTAATAATAAATTGTCAAATGATTGAAAATTAAGTGTTTATTTGATTAATAGTGCAAGTATTTAATTTTTAAATATTTACTATTCAATTTTTATAATATTTATTATATAAGTGAAAAATAAATATTATATTTAAAAGTTTAATAATCAAGTCGTGATTTTTGAGGTACAATTTAGTTAAAAAGATCATGAACTTGATCGTGATTGAAACGGCAAATTTTAATTATAATTCAGCAAACATTTTCAATTTCTTGATTATAGTTTTCTCTTAGTTTATTTCTGATATTTTAGTAACAATTAATTAACTTGAACTATCAATGTATTTGCTACATTATATACAGATCAAATTAATTATGTTTCTTCTTAAATTTCATAATCATCTTAAGTTATATTTCGAAATATTCCAAAAAAATTGAATATCCAATTATGACGAAAATATGATTGTCTTATTGTTTTAAATTTATATACAGTAGATTCTATAAAGAAACTACTATTTTATCCTTGATTCGATTGATAAACCAGTCATAATCGGGGCGTTTCTTTGCCGTCGGCAGCCGGCCACCATTTTGTTTTTCCCGAGCGAAAAATCCATTTGAATATTATTCAAAATATTTCCGAATTGAAACAACTTTCTTCTAAATTAATTATATTAGAACTTTTAATATTGTTTTCTTTGTAGGTATTAGTTTGTTGTGTTTGGTTTTTACTTTATTTTAATTACTATCTATCTGTCATAGTTACCTTTATTAAGCTGAAAACATCCTCCAATATAATTTATATTACTATCAATTCCAAAAATATTTAAGATTACTCTTTTAGAAAACTATTATGGCTAATCAATAATTCATGCATTTTATAAATACTATTTATTTTTATATAAATATAAGTATATCACTTATTTCCGTCTATTACTCTACCATATTTCTAGCTGTCAATACTACTACTTGTTGGTAAACCTAATAGAACAATACAATTTAGTAAAATATTAGTTTCTCCTACCCTTCTATTAGTAGGATATTTGTAGGAATGGCAATTTGACACCATCTAACCCTAACCGGGATTAGAACTATTCAAGTGCATAGAGCAGCAGGTTCCATGGAGGGGGATAGTTCTATGGTAAATAGCATCTGTCAACGCAGACCCACCCTAATAGTTTTTCTATTAGGCTACTCCACCTGTTTGCTAACAAATCTATTCAACCCTAGTGTCTATATATTTCCTGAAATTCATCATCTATTATTATTTAAAAAGATTTATTAGCATTTATACTCGATCCATAAAATTTGATTATTACTCAAAAAATTTGAGAATATCTAATGAATTAATAATTATATTTTAAAAACAACTAATTAATTATCTTCTTAGACAAGCAATCAATTAATAGAATGTAGTAAATATATAATATTTTATCATTTTATTTTTTAAAAATAAAATCTAAAAAAGTGCCTAGATTTTCGTTAAAACTTCTAAATTCAAGATTTCATAAATAGTTTTCTTGCAAAATTGGTTACATACGTGTCTAGATATTTCCTATAAGCAATTTTTTATACTCTGAGGACCTTATATCGTAAAGATGAGTTAAAATCTTAATTTCGAGTTTTTTTTCTAAAACATGGCTTCCTTATTATTGCAACACCATTTCTTTTTCAAGTAAACTAATGAAACTAAATTTTACTATTATAGCTTTACTATTAATATTTTATTTTGAAACTAAAATTTTTTCCAATTTGAATAGTTTTTGTATATAATTTTACTAATTTTATGAACTTTAGATTTTTATTTACTGCTTCTAGACTTTATAGAAATTCTAGTTGCCCATATTTTTTTCAATTTAATTCATTAAATTTTCATTTCCAATATTGAGTGAATATATCATTTCTTATTTAAAAATATGAAAGGAAGAAAGAGAGAAAATGGAAAAAAGGCTTGAGAACAAATGCCAAGTTTCTAAATGATTACAAAAATAAAGGGTTTCTCATAAAGCTGATTTTGTTCCCGGGGTTTTAACTAGATATTATTGACAACGATGTATAAAAAAAAGCTTAAGAATATTATTTATATTCAAAAGGATTTATAAAGATTTAAGTGGATCTTGAATCTGCAAACATCTGAATTCCATTTCTGAATTGGCCCGGCTTTTTAATTTCGCTGTTTTTTTTGTTTTTTTCAAACCAGATTCGATTCGATTCCATTAATAATCGCAATATTTATTCCGATTATTTTCAAGTCATTAATTATATATCTCTTTAAATAAATTGTAAGCGAGTTTTTAAATTGTAATACAAAATATATTGTAAAATCCAACATAAGATGAATAAATGCCTTATATATAAATATCGATATCTCATGGCGAAGCGAATTCTTTAATAATTTGAAGAACTGATCCAAATTTAACAATTAATTTCTGAAAAATCCTAATTATTTATGATGATTGGTAGGTACATCTACATTAATAATGGATTATACCTATATATATATATATATTGTAAGTTAATGAAATAAATCAAAATCACAAATAAAATAATCATTTCGATCTTTATCTTATTTCCGATATTAATTTATTTTTTCTTTTTAATTATTTAACTTTTTTTAAATATATCTTCAAAATAAAATCATAGGGCATTTAAATATAATTATTTTAAACTTCATTTTTTATTGGATTTTCGAGTTAATTTGGTCTTTTTTTTAATATTCTTTAGATAATGATGCAAAAGACATATTTTCTCTCTTGTAATTGGAAATGGCCTATAATTCCATCTGGACCTTAAACAATGAATAATAATATAAAAATCCGTTTCTTAAGTATAATTTTGAAGTTAAGTCTGTTAAAAATACCCCAGTGTTTTTTTTTTCAAATATTTGAACTTCGTTTTAATTATTATAATATATATTATATATTTCCATAATAAAAATGTTTATTATTTAAAAACTTAATTGTTGAAAAAATGATTTAAAATTTTCTTAGATGGTGTTTATATATAAAAAAAGACACTATTAGACTATTATTAATTGAACTCAACTTTTTGCTATAATTTCATGCTCTTGTTCGAGTTCTCAGTGTCACACAATTGAAAATGTTTTATTTTAAAAGCTTCAAAATTTTTTAAAACTAAAGCTAAAAATTTGATAATTCTATATCATTCGGTTTCATTTCTTACCTATTGAATTTGAAAATTACATTTATTTTATACTCATTAACTTAAAATGAAAAATATTAATAATATTATGAAAAATTTAATTTTTTATCTTATCCAGAACATTTTAATAATTACTTTCTTAAAATTAATTACAAAGTGATTTTAAATCCCCATGAAATATAATAATCCACTTAAGACTCTTTTTTACTTAAAAATTATTATTTAAAAAGTGTAATAAAAATAAAATTAAAAATAAAATATCAATTTTATAGATAGGTTTATATAAATATATATTCATAAATTCTTTTTTTATAGAGAGAGATATAAAAAAATTTATATAAGCATTTGCCTAAGTCTTAGAATTTTAGTTTGACTTTTCAATTCTAGAAGTAACGGTGAAGTGATTGAACTAAAGTACTTATCCAAAGGTTCGGTCAAAGTATTATTGGAGCCAGAAAAAGCGAATTTAAATCAATATCCTAATAAATTCGAGACTCAGAATTGCATCCAAGATTGTTGAGCGGATTTGTTCTTCACGTGAGAGCAGTATTCGACACCGGAGATAATATGAATCTTGTACAATGTGGAAGCTGTCCGAGTGTAAAATACCACCTGGTTAGTACTTTATAGAAGACGAAGTTTTCTTGAGTAGATTTTTCTACCCGATAATATGGTCATTCTTAGCAAGAGGTTAGATCTTTGAAGACATCCAATTTTGATAGTTTCTTACAAATTTAAAAGTATTCGAATCAAAGGCAATTCATAAGGTACCTATCACTGAGTCTAGCCCAGTGACTTTAATCTGCATTAAAATATTTTTTCTAATTGATTCAAGAAGCTAATAAACATCAAAGAAGGTATCATAAATTTTCATTGAGATTCAAACAATGATAATAAAATTGAAACGATTGAAAAGCCAACAGAATTCGGAGTTTAGTCTGAATTATAATTTGATAGTTTCATTTAAGTTTTCAGTCAAAAAATACTATAAATTAGGCCCTGCTAAATCTTTTATGCAAGGCTTAATTCAAGTCTTGTGAGGATTTATGTATCTTCACTGATTTCTGCAAATTTTCTGATTTAGTACCTATAATCATTATATTAACACAAAGCAGACAGAATCAGATAATTTTTCATTGTTGTGTAATAGTTGACATATCAATATCAATATTTTTGACTAATTTTTAGAGACATCCGTGTTGACAAAGAAACTGTAGATATCTGGCCTGATATTTTCATGAATTTTCGTATTCAAAATTTCCAACATTTGCATGGTGTATTACAATATTAATAATTCAAGTTTTAACTCAAGTTGACTTGCACTCAAAAAGAGAATTTTAAAAAGAATGTCTTGCATGAAAGCTCTAGAAAATGTTTATTTGGTTGCAAGTCAATATCAAGAGTGTCTGAAAGGTGCATATTATAATTCAGTATTTTCTGAGCTAACCGGTTCTCATAATTTATGGGTTCTTAAAAGTTACGATACTTTTAACTTGTCAGTCCATTAATATATTCAATCATTATCAGAAATTTAAAAATAATTATTATTTAAAATATATTATAAGTAGGTATATTGTTTTTTAGAAGAAATGATATGGGTTGGCAAGTAAGACAATTTAAAATGTATTCTGTTTAGTATGATATTTTCATAAATTTATGAACGAATGAGGTCCATAATATAATCATCATAGTAATAGAAAGATCATCAGAAATTTATATATTATAATAGAAGGTCCACTTTGCCTTTTAATTCTTTTTGCTTGTTTTACATTATACTATTATATATTTTTTAATCCAAATGAAAGAGTTTTTCTTGAAATTATTCATTTCTCGAATTGATAAGTTCGACTTTCCGGGATCAGAGATGGTGGAAAATTTTAAATCGGATACGCTTAGCAAAGCCAGAAAATGTTCAGCAGCAAAAATAAGTGGATATGAAAAGAAAAAAAAATATATTAATAAAACAAAAAATAATAATAATAAAAACGTTTCGAAAAAAGACATAACCAATGCAATAGATTATTGAATTATTTTATTTATTCATTTATCTGTCAATAATACGATAAAATAATTAAAGTTAATAATTCAGAAATAAATCGAATTGTTTTATATCCTTGGGAGATATATTTATTTATTTATTGACTAGAAAATTTTTTACCTAAAGAATAACAAAATGCTTTGAAACGAATTTTTATATTTTTTTGTCTGGAATATTTTTCTAAATATATAATTTTTTTTTTCTCATTTCATCAAATTTATTTTTATTTCAGTTTTGATATTATTTTATTTTAGCTTTTAAATTTTTTATAAATACCTTAAAATAATATTTTATTATCACTACTCAAGATATAAATATAGGACAAGCAGATACAATTTTCAATATGTTTGTGTCATTTGAATGATATAGAGAAAAATAACATTATTCTAGATTATACTGGAAATTTATTTCGAGACAACTTCATTAATATTTTATTTCATTATAAATATAAACATATTTAGGCCTATCAAGGGACAATATAGGTGGGAAAAAGAGTAAAAAAGAAAAGAAACAATTCGAATAAAAATATCTTCATCCGCATTAGCTTAGACATTTTCTATCCTATTATACTACTTCAAATTTAGAATTTCAAACTTCTAATTATTCAAGCTGATTTAAATTTAATGAGTTGTATTTAAATTCAGCAGGGAGATTGAAAATTAATAAGAAAAAAAAATTTCATATTAAATTTATGTACAATGTTTAGTGGAATAAAACTTTCAGATATAGGTCCATACACTGGAGTTCTTTTAGAATATATCATTATATTTATTTTCGAATCACCACCCTAATAATAATCAATCACCTCTTCTTTTTACTTTACCATACAGGTTATGGTCAAGTATTGTAATCGTGCATGAAAAAAGTGTTTTTTTTCCTTCTTTTTTTCGAAATATCTCAAAAACGGCTGAAACTATTTTGATTAAAAAAATTGAGCTAAACCATGGCATTTCGGTCTACAAAAAAGTCAAAATAAGTGAACATCGAAAAAATTATATTTTTTGAGATAATAATTGTTGTCAAAATGTCTGTTTTAGTCTGTCTGATTGTCTGTTAGTCTGTGCGTTACCAAATTTTTGTGGACGAGATAGCTCAAAAACTATTGTGAATATCGAAACCAAATTTCACACGTAGTTTTGGTCCATTGAGATTAAGAGCTGATTTGATTTTGGAGCATTTCGACCCAAAATTAAGGAGGGTGGAGGGGTGGGGCTAAAAATTAAAAATCTAGGCCATTTGAGAAAACTCAACCAAATTTTGTATACATAATCAGTGGGACCCCGAAGTCTAAAAATTGAAAAACTAACCCCCTCACCTATATGATTATAAATAATTTGATTAATTATTAAATATAAGTGAGGGGCCAGGTTTATGGTAAAGTCAAGTGGATGGCCACATCAGAACACGTCAGCTTATTTGTCTTTAAATTTACAAATATTCCTATAATTTTTATTAAATTATAAAAGTATAACATTGGAAAATAAGGAAATTGTTTTTGGTTTTTGAAAAATTATAATTTATTTATTTACAAAATATATTTTCTAATATGCAAATCCAAAAAGCATAAAAGTTTATTTTTAATAACTTTGTTATTAAATAAATGAAATTATTCATTACACAAAATTTCTGACAATTTTCGCAGTTTCATCTTTATAATTCTGAATATATTCCTAAAGCAACGAAATTGGATCAACTAATTCAACTTAATTATTTCCGTAGCTTTGATATATGTTGGGCATCTCCATTTTTTCGCAATGCAAACAAAATTTTTTGAGTGGCTTGGCTACATAGAAAACAGGAAAAATTTAATAAAATTCGTTTTAAAATATAAAACAAGCAAGAGGAAACGATTTTTTTCATTAGATAAACCAGAATAGAGAGAAGAGGGGCCTTAGGCAGGCGTGGAGATGTAGAGTACTTTGGCAAACCTTGATAAGATGAGGCTGAATTCATATTTGGTTGGTCTGTGTGGAAATCGGATGGATCATCCCAGGATGAGGTTCACTCTCTTATGAAAAATCATCTCGAAAATTTACTCTGATAATTTATCTTATTCCAATTCCATGGAGTGGAATATTAAATTTATATTAATTACCTATTAATATCCCAACATCGATTATATTTTCAGATCCACCCAATAAATTTAAAAACTTAGATAATTAATTAAAATAAAACTCATCAATTATTATAAATAGAAATATTTTAAATAAGTATAGCTGTTCAATCTATACAATATAAAGTTTGCATTATTTGCAAAAAAAAAAAAAACTTTTCATCAAATTTACCTATAATGAAAATATTAACAATATAAAATATATATATAAACCTATATTATCAGATAATAATTCTTTAGATGAGCGATTCTGCTTTTTATGAAGATCAAAAAAATTTTGGAACGGAAAATATTTAGATTTAATTATAAAGTTCATCATTTTTTCGTATATTAGTTTAATTTCTATATATATATATATATATATAGCGGGGCTTGCAACAAGTATTATATATAAATTCAAATTTCACTTATTTAATATAAATTAATCATCAATAAAAAATAAATATTATTTCATTCAGTAGGATAAAGAAACAATGTCCTATCAAATATGGCTAACTGTTCTGCTATAACCAGCTATCCTATTTCAAATAAAATTAAAAAAAATATCCTCTGGGACTATTTAATTGATTATTTATATTTAGTGAAGTGAGGTTTCAATAGTCTCAATTTTTGCAAAGAACTTGAGAATGGCTCCCTATAACAATGATTTAAATAAAAAACTTAAAAAAATCTTTTCTTAGCGAAAATTTTTGTTATGTATTTTTACACTAGTCTTATTAATATTGGACTTATCATAGAATAATAATAAAATCATTTTTAAATGTATAACATGTCAAAATTTATTAAAATGTTTATATTTTATTTTTCCATAGATCTTTGAAATAGCAACTTTATTTTTCTAAGTACATAAAATTTTTTAGATACCATCCTAGAAAAATAATTTCTCATAATTCAATAATCCAGAATAGTTGAAATATTGTCCACATTTTATTAAACCTAAAATAGATTATCTAGGATATATAAATAACATTTTCTATCCCGTATGGAAATAAATAGATTTTCGAAATATGTTTTTTATATATTTTTAGAAAATATATTAAAAATATAAAATTTTTCTGTTAAATTTATATAAAGTTTATACTAGAGCGACATAAAAACAAATTATATTTTAAGATTATATAGAAAACATAAACTATATAAAAATTTAACAAAAAATTTTTATATTTTTAATATATTTTCTAAAAATATATAAAAAACATATTTCGAAAAACTATTTATTTCCATACGGGATATTTTTAATTAATCTGATATCTGTCGAAATTCAGCACCAATTCAAAAAAATATTTTTTCCAAAAATTAATCTTAAACACAAAATTAAACTATAAATGGGAAATTTGATATTATTTTCTCGTTTTAACTTTGGAAAATGATATATTAAGACTTTCAGAATAAAATGATATCCTGGTATAAAGTCTCCCTTTGAAATCCTGAAATGGGAATACATCAAATATTCCTTGTTTTAATGAGATGGATTAAATTTGAAATATCGAAATAATAAAAAATAAATAGTATATCTATGTAGAGAGAGTAGAGGTGAAGTTTTAATTTCCAATAGGGAATCCTAATCATTTACTCATAATTTTTTTATCACCATAACAAGGTAGGCATTTCTGATGAGGATTATTTTATACAAAAAAATCATCTCGATACTTAGATAATATTTTATAAATCTTTTTTTAAGAGGATAATGTTTTATTTTAATACTTATTATCATTTTTTTAAAGCTTCGCTTAATTTATAAAAGACATTTTGAATTTTTTTTTTTTTCAAACTGATTTTGATTGTCAATTCATTTTTCTATATAATAAAATAAATTTAAAAATTACTTTTCTACAGCTATTATACTTAAATAATTTAAAAAATTTCAAACTAAAATATATGATTTAAAATTTTAAGAAAATCGCAATATTTCTAAAGATTATAAAAATGTAAAATTTAATAGTGAGCTTGTTTCTTAACATCATATATTTTCAAATTTATTTTTGTCAATTTCATTGGGTTTTGTAACCTAATATTTCAAATTTTTTGTATCTTCAACTTTTGGGGACTAACAGCTCAATATACTATATATTTTTCATGAAATTTAATGTAAGTTATATGAAGTCTTGTATCCTGAATCAAACCTAATAGTGGTTAAATTTCGATATTGAAATATTTATTTGCTTTTAGAAATATTTCATAAAAATGAAAATAAAATATGTTTTTCCTTTAAAAGACAGAGAATTTCATTAAAAAATTAAATTTGAAAATATTTTACAATTGATTAAAAATCAAAGAGTCAGGACCCCGATAGACGATCGCAATACTTCACATTACTATATTCTATTGAATATAAATGTGAAAGTAAAAATATATAATCATATAGAAATAAGTTAAAGTAAAAATATTTGACCAATTCGAATATTATAAGGTATTTCTGGTCTTCTCCATATCTCAAGACTCTCAGACTTTTAGAATATGTGCGAGATATTCAAATGAGTATACTTACTATTTTAATTAATGATTTTCAATTTTATTAGGATGTTTTTAAACACTGATTAACAGATCCAAAGAATCAGTAGGTTCAAATTTTTAAGTAGGTAAGTATGAATAACATTTATCCAAAAAATTTTGCGATTGTCCTCAACATTACGAATTTTTAAAAGACTTTAAATTATAAAGCAAAGAAATAACTATTATTTTTATTAACTTAGGGGTTGTTAAATTAAAAAAAAAATCATGAATAAAATAGTTTTGTTTTTATTCATTAGATTATACTATTTTAATTTTAGACAAAAATTAATTATCATTGTCATTTTTATATAACTAATGAATTCAGCCTCGAAAATTTGTTCTCAATAACTCAATTTGATTGAAAAGTTTTTTTAAGTTTGACTGATAGAATTCGTTCGCTTAAGTGAAATTACTTATCTTATTATTTCTTTGGGATGAAAGGCTATCGTCTTTCTTGAAAATCAACTTTCACATTAGAAAATATATTTATATATTGATTGCCATAGAAAATATTGTAGAATTTTTTTCTATCGAATCTTAGAAAATAAATATTTTCAAGTTTATTCAGATTTTATCAAATTATTCACAATTAAGTAGAATTTGAATATATTTTAAATTAATTTTATTTTTGTTTTATTTTTTTGTTAATGCTATTTGCAATCTATTATAAGTTATATTGATTAATTAAAAATTTTATGATTTGCCCATAAAAGAAATGATTCAAGAGTTTGCAAATTTGATATTTTTTAAAAATACATGTCTTGTTTAATTTTTTAGTGAAATTTCTTAAAAATAAAAAACAACAACTGTGATGATTAGTAAGTGAGTGAATTTGCTATTAATTTCCATCGATTAATTTAATTTTTTAAAGATTCCACCCCCGGAGCGCAAAAATAAACGCTGATATGAGAACTCACCTAGCGACGGCTCCCGCTGTGCGAATATGCGCGAATTTTTTTCTAACTTGACCAAATACTAAAATAATTCTTTTAGAAATACATTAAATTCAAATTTTTTACTATTGTAAAGTTTTAAGTATGAATTTATACTTGAAAAAAAAAATATTGAGAAATTATATTTTTATATCTGAGAATCGAGCAAAGAATTACTTTTTGATATATATCTTTATTCCAAGATAATTAAATCTATATTCTGTTTTATGAAACTATGCAGTTTTGTATCTATTTATGTTTACTTTATAATATATTAATCTATTTACTATATTTAATTATAATATTTAATTAATAACAGATCTGGATATCTTGTTTTGGATGTCTTTTCATCCAATATTTTCTTAGCAATTTTTTGTCAAAGTTAAAAATTAATATGAAGGCAATAAGATATTTTCTATTTAAAGTATATCGACTGGGGAAATCACCAAATTGTATCATCAAACCAATTCTAAATCTGAATCTATTTATATTTTTGAATGAGGAATATTTATTTAATATTCACAATCTCTGAAATTCACTGATATTTATAGATATATTTTCAACAAAATAAATAAAAATTTTAGCTTTTTGAATTCCAATTAGGTATTTTTTTTGATAATTTTCATCGTTTGATTCAATATAAAATTTCACTATATTCAATTCATCAGAATTTAAATCTGTAATATTTTTTTTCTCTTGAAACCTTCTAGTTCTTAAATATATCGATATATTTTGTTTTGTTTATTTGGTAAAGATTCAAAATTTCAAAATAAAATATGTAGGTGTAAATCTTTTTATTGGGCATGCTCCATTTTTAGTATGTGTAATCATTCCATTCACTAAAACAATAACTAAAATTTATTTGCAAATTTTTTACGCAATTTTATAATAAATATGTATAATTATACCATATTATGAATTTTGAAACAGTTATTTAACATTTAAATGAAATATATTTATCATAATTCGGTTCTTTTAAATACTAAGATTCAAATTTAGTAATCGAAAAATTAATGATTAAAAAATGAACCGTCGATGTGCATTTAAACTCCCAATAATAATAATAATAATAATTAAAAAAATAATTTAGCATTCTTAAATATAAAAATAAATAAATTTACTTATACATTTATTTATAAATCACAAAGAAAGTATAGCTATTCATAATTAAGCATTAACCTCTAAGAAGGGTAAGAATTAAAACATGATTGTCCTTTAGCAATTTAAAGAAATCATTATTTGATTGTGAATCAAGAGAAAAAAATATATTTGCTTCACTTGTCATTGTTTTATTATATTTCATGGGTCATTTTGGGTTGTGTGAATTTTGGATTCGCTGCTAGGGCTAGAGCTACAGCTACGGTGGTCCAGAAGGTTGTTTTCATTTTCCAATCGCAGGAGATTTTCGTGCTGGGGTGTTTTCTTTTTTCTAAGATGCAAATGGAATTATTAATGAGCTCGAGGGGGATGTCAAGAGACAAGAGGTAACCTGGAGCTCCTCGGCTGAAGACTTGGCGCGCTGGCCGGACCCCAGGCCCGAGTTGCCGGCAAGGAGTCGTGCGGTCTTCGGGTCTTCGGGGCCGCAGAGGTCAGGTCATGCAGGTCGGGGGCAAACCTCCTGACCGGTTCTAGACCGGTCTTTCGAAACCAATCCTTGATTTTGCCCCCTGAAAAGGTCACCTCACTGCGACCCAAACGCAAACGCTACGCATCCCAAATGATTGGCCAATTATTTCGACATGAATGCATAGTTTACTGGTTCCCGAGTTGGCACCATACCAGAGGTGTCATCAGCCGAACGGCTATGCCCGGAATGGGATGATATTTGAATCTGATGGCTGACCGGAACGGAAAACATCCAAAACTAAAAACTTCAAAGATGCGTCAAGAAATCACAAGAATGATTTAATAAATTTATCAATTTTTTTATAGTTATTCCAGTTGATTGATGGAAAATAGAAATTACCTTTACCTATAATTTTTTTCAAAAAAGACAAAAAAGTATTTTATTTATTTATTTATTTATTTATTTATTGATACCAACGAGCATACTCTATTACTATAATGCATTTGTGGGTAAAAATTTAATACTAAAACCTAGATCAGGTATGTAGATTTATAAAAAATAACCAAAAAAATAATTATTCTTGATATTTAAATCTGTAGGCTCTCAATGGTACAGAAAACATGAATAAATACGTCAAGAAATCACAAAAATGTCTATTAATAAATGATTCTAGATCAGTGAAAATATTGTTTGCACTAATCTTTGATTAATTAAAATTAAAGATTAATAAAAAATAATAGGCGTTCAAAAAAGTGTGTTATTAATAATTTCAATAAAACCTAGAAATATTTTAGTATTTTTTTTTTTTTTTTTTTAAGTAATAAAGTTTATTTATTTATTTATTTTTACAAAACATTTGACATATTTTAAATACGAGAATTATATTTATTAAATTTTTTTCTTTTTTTTTGAACCGGGAGCCCCCCCCCCCCCCCCCCGCCGACTGGGTCTAGATCAAGGCTGAACTGCGAAATAAATAATCCAATTGAGAGTTAATCTCTGTATGAAAATTAGTTACACAATATTTTCACTTTGGTGTATAATTATTATTGGTTATTATTTCACTTTTATTATAAAATAAATTTATTTATTTCAAAAAATATTATTTTAAGAAAGTGAATAGAAAAGTGAGTAAAGAAAATAAAAAAAAAATATTAGTAACAGGAATAGCAGGGAATTGGACAAAAATTAAATTCACAGATTTTTTATTAAATGGGCCAGACGTTTCGTCAATTTATTTTGACTTCCTCAGTGGATCATTTTATCACTCTTTGTCAAAAATGGGCCACTGAGGAAGTAAAACTAAATTGACGAAACGTCTGGCCCATTTAATAAAAACTCTCTATTTTTAATTTTTGTCCAATTCCCTGCTATTCCTGTTATTAATATTTTATTTTTTTTATTTTCTATACTCACTTTTCTATTCACTTTCTACTCTAAAAAGAGAAACTTATTTATTTAGTCATAAAACAATTATGTATATATTCTACATTATAACCTTATTTTACATAATTAGTTGAAAAATTAACAAACAAGTACAGTTAGCATACCTAACAAAGTGTAAATGTGTCTACATACTTATGTCATCCAGGATTGAAAAACGGTAAAAGTTGGTTATTGAAATTCTTTAGGTTAGTCACTTTGCAAAAACAATGAAATAATAATAGAAACACACAAAATATCACTTAATCTTTCACTTGATATCAGTTATCTTCAATTGTCGAAGCTGCTTTCGGCTAATCCGAACAAATTGTAGCCGAACAGGCTACAGCTCCAATTAGTTCGGATTTGAGGGGTTTCACTGTATTATGATATTAAATAAAGGATAGGAGGTAGCTTAGAAATTGTTTCAGGGAGACCAAAAAATAATTATATTATAGGTATACATTTAAATAAAAGTACTTAATATTTTAATATACTAATTTCAATATATTATTTTTATTATATTTTCATTGCTTTACATTTATATATAAAGTATGCTAGTTGAATCCGGAGGGAGTTGGAGGCGAACCTCACTGAATTCTGCTATTATATAATGTATCATGTATGAGTCAATCCTAGAAAAATCTACTAAAAAATTTGAGAGTCCGAATGAGAAAATTAAAAGTGATTTCGGATCCCAGAAAATTAAGTCATTTTGGCATTGTATCATAAATAAACAAAGCATTAATCAATCTGCTTAAAGATTCGACAGTGTCAAAATTGTCTGGCAGAATTCACTGTTAGCCATGACTCTTCTTTCTTTTCTAGATCTCATTGTCTGCCTTCACATGAACGAAATGGAAGTTGATGTTTAGATTACCAAACAATGCCCGATCTGACGTTCTATCCTATGAATATTAAACTAGGAGTCTATTGTTTAAAAGATTAAATTTTAAGAACTTTTGATTTTATAAATTTAATTGATTTCCCTAAAAATTATAATAAATACTTTAAAACATTTTTATAAGGAACATACAAAAGATGTATGCATTAGTGGCGCGGTCCATGGATGCTGTGGATGCGGCGCATCCCTAAAATTTCAAACATTTAGAGAATTTTCATAAATATGTATATAAGGTCACTTCAAAATTTCAGGAGGATCTTTAAATTTTCAAATTATTATTCGTTATTTCAAATATTTCTATAAAAATATTTTTTGTTTTGAAAAGTATTTTGGTTTTCGAAATGAAATAAAATTGTTGCATGGCTTCAAGGAGTAATTAAATTAAAATGAATGATTTTTCCGAAAAGGGTGCTGATAGAAGATTTAAATTCCTGGTATATCTTCCAGTTCAAGCATGTCAAAGACAAGTTCAAACAAGTTTTAGTCGAATAAAAATTGTTCTCGCTGAGGAACTATTAAAATAGTAATAATACAAAAAAGGAATAAATATGGATGAATCGAGAATTTCTGGAATAATCCGTTTCTAAGAACTCTCAATATATAAGTTCGGAAATAACTAAGATTGCTCTAGACAAGTTGCTTTTAGCAATAGAATTAGGAGAAATTTAAGATTTCCTTATAGTACGTACTGTGTCAAGTTTAAGTCACAATAATTAATTTCTCACTCCTACCCTCACTCACACAAAGCAGTATCCGTTTGGGGAGAAGGTCCCAAATATAAATAAAATTTCAAAAAATAAAGGGTACTTTTTTGGACAGTATTCCCTGGTTGAAAAGTCCCCAACCACCATTGGTATATATATTTAAAAATTATATTTTTTTAAATTTTGGCTTCGAGCGTAAGGTCCCTTCCGACTAGAAATTATAAAATCGATAAAGATTAACCTGACATTTTCTAAAAACTTATATAAAATTAATAGATTAGTAATTAATATGAAAATCACATTCCATGTTCTAAAATATTTTTGATAACTTATTAGTTACAAAATCCTTCATTATCAACAATTATCATTCTAAATTTATTAGTCCGTAGAGACATGCCTGTATCTGATTATATCTTAAGAAAAGACCCAAAAATTTTATTAAAAGCAAAAATAGTCCGATCTAAATGGTCTAGAAAAATTTTATCTTTTCTAATCCCACTTCTATATATCCTCAGCAATATGCTGTAGGGTGTACAGTACACTTTATCTAACCACTTCTCTTCACTAAACTCTAAAGTTCTCTTTTCTCTAATCCAATCGAAAACTTCGTCATTACTCATTACTAATCCTATCAACTCATAAAATTTTTAACTTTCTCCCAAGCACCGCATTTCGAAAGCCTTTAATCTTTTTCTCTCTGCTGCCCCCTGTTAAATTTTGACGTACGTACAGAACGAAAGTCTGCACACCATTAGTCTATAGTTATAGCTTTAATCCAAACAAGACTCAGAGTTGTCTAATTTTAAATTTACAATTTCCCTGGTATCCTCTTTGGATTAAAACACCGTGAAGATATGATAAGCTGTCGATATTGGGCGTCTCATTCACACCTGACCTCTCTTGGAATGAGCATATTTCCTCTATGGCGAAATTTGCAGCAATGAAGCTTGGTTTCCTATTCAGGTTCAGGCGGTTTTTCACGCCCCAGCAGCTTCTGTCTCGAATTGCATGTGTTAAGAGGGGCGTCCAATCATTATCTTGCCACCCTGGCAATCAATCTGGCCCATCGAAAAAGCGTTTCCGCGTTTTCCTTATTTTATAGATACTATCACGACATGTGCTCAGATGAATTGAAATCAATATTTTCCCGTCAAAGCCTGCTTTGGACGTATCATGCGATTCACTGACTCACAACATAACTTCACGACTAAACTGGAAAAGTGCCGAATCACTTCATTCTGTAATAGCATAATGTTTGTCAACAATATCTTCAAGGAACTGGAAATCTCTCATGAACTTTCTCTTCTGTAGTGCAAGGGTTTTTCAAGCTCTATTGTGAATTTGTTTGGCCGCCCCTTCAATCATTCAATTCTATTAAAAAAAGTAAATCAATATATAAATCGATGAGAAGCATTTTAATATTAAATTGCGAATAAAGTTTATTTTATTTTCAGTATGGATTTAAACTTCAATTATAGACAGCAAAATATCCTCTCTTATTTTATAAGTTTTTTCTTTATTCTTTTAAATGGTTTATCGTTGTCTTTAAGACTTCCAAACATGGAAATATTAAAAAAATATCATCATAGATACACTAAAAACTACATTTTTGTATCCATCTATTTTAGAAACAATTCGAAAAATAATTTAATCTCAGCTAAATAATTTGAAGCGAATGTCTTAGCAATTAATATCTAAATATACCAATATGAGAATTAAATATTAAATAGATATAAAATTAAAAAAATAAAGAATTAAATATACTTATACAATTGAAAAGATTTAATTTGCCGAGTGTAACAGAGTTTTAAAATCAACGAGGTTGTCGTCTGCTTGATGAAACTTGTATTCGTCGTGTGAATTGACCAGCATTCTATTAGCAATAACGAATTTATCCACCTCCAATTGGGTATAATAGAATATTTCTAATTAAAAAGATTGATGATGATGATTAAATCTTCGAAACATATATAGTCTTTAACAAATATCACAAGAACAACCTGATTGATTTCTCTTTATGAATAAATATTTTTTCTCCAGGGGCAACCAAATGGGGATGGAGTCATTCTAAATAAATCTATGCAGCTTACACCAATATATAAATGAAAATTTAAGAAAATATATCATATATACATGTCTATGTCCTACGTTATACCAAAGTGATATAATCACAAATTTCGAACTTATCATACGTGTTTTAAAATCGAGTTTTAGCATAATACTCTAATAAAATATTTTGAAAGAGACAATAAAAGAGTGTGTCTTCTGCTGGAATTATAAATTTTATTTATAACGAGACTATAGTTTCGAGGGCTTTGCCCTCTTCATCAGTCTATCAGTCTTATTATTAGTCCTCGAAACTATAGTCTCGTTATAAATAAAAATTATAATTCCAGCTGAAGACACTTTTATTGTCTCCTTCAATATATAAAAATTCTGCTACCCTAGGCAAAAAACTTTCAATTTAATAAAATATTTATTTATTTATTTAGTTTTTAGTTAAATTAAAATTATTACCTTATATTTATTTTTCTGAATGTAAAATAATCTATTGCACCAATATCCTCCCCACATTAATATCGATTTGATGTTGATTAATTAATTCTTCTAGAATATTGAAATTCTTCCCCCTCTACATTAGAATGAGTATAGGTGGATTCATCTTTGTCTCACTATTGTCTTACAAGGGTAGCATTTTAATTATTTTTCAAAGATAAAAAAAACTCGTGATTTAAAACAGGATTTTTGCCTTTGAAATGAAAATAGCAAATGGCAAGTCGAAAGGAAAACTTACAGTTGTTGTGAGTTGACGTCTCCGGAAAGCCAAGCCGCGTTTGAATCACTCGATCTAGAACAAAACAATTTGTTAAACAAAAACGTTCACTTTGGTACTTTGAAAAAAAATCTCAAACATTAAAAAATATTTTCAAATTAATTGAAATGAGTTCAACAGTTTTATATTAAGGCTTTATTATTAGTATATATATATTTATATATATATATACGTAAATTATATTCTGAAAATTAATTGCTACAGAACAAATTATAAATTATAATTTTTTCCTCTCTTTTGGGTTTTATTTTTTAATTTAGAATTATGTTTAGAAAACTTAATGAATAAATAAAAAAAAAAAAAAAAAAAAAAAAAAAAATTCGCAAAGCAAAACAAATATTTCTTGTCGTTTGCCAACTATTCCTTGGTTTTCAAATATGTCTGGAATGTTTTCATTTTATTTTATTTATTTATTTGTTTTTCAGACGGAGGCATATATAATGTGGAGATTTTTCTCAGCTTCATTATAATTTTGTTGATATTCTTGCAAAAATTGTTTTGAGGCTATTTTACTTGATCTTTATCGAAATGTTTTTTAGAGAGAAATATTGCTACCTTCATTATTTTTATTTTTTTATTAAACAATATTTTTTTATAAGCAAGCTAACCCTTTCTACCGAGGCAAAGAGAAACATATTATTGTTTTTTGCATTCATCTCTCCGCTCTGTTGTTTACTTATTCTTAACAAAAATCGAAAAATATAAACATTTCTACTTGCGACGAGATAATTAAATATAAATAGAGCGAGTTTGTTTGAAACTATTTTCAAAAATAATATATAATGTCTTTCTTATATATGTATACCATATTTTCAAAGGAAAATATAAATAATCATTTAATTAGAATTATTCTTGAATTTGATTTATAATATGTTCAGTAGGGTGATCCTATGGACGGTCATATGATTCGAAAAAAAATATCCTCCAAGGTTCAAGTCGCTGTCTCAATTTTAACCTGTGCCGCACAGAGATGCAAGTTTCCCATCTAAATAACATGGGGATTTTGGCATTGAAAGATTTTTTTTATTCCGGACAAAGTAATAGTTCAAAAATTTTAGATTAGCTCCTTATAATACTAGCTACCCCTCAGAATTTTTACAGATTTTTAGTTATTATAATTTTGGAGTCTTTAACTTAGTAACACTAAGATATAGTAGCATTTTATCTAGCTGTAACTCCAAAATAATAATAACTGAAAATCTTTAAAAATTCTGAAAGCTAGCTTCTATTATAATGATAAAGTTTAAAGAGTTTCAAATTTTTTGAACAATTTCTTTGGCCGGAATAAAAAATTGATTGTTCAATACCAAAAACCCCATGTTATTTAGATGGGAAACTTGCATAGCTGTGCAAAATTTAACAGGTTAAAATTTAGATAGAAACTTGAAACTTGGAGGATATTTTGAGCTTCTGTTAGCATAAAAATTCTAAAGTACCCAAAACAGGGACCACCCTAATGTTCAGACTTGTACAGAAATAATACATACATGAACATGAACTGTAAATAATCACAATCAAAGTATTCTTGAAATATCAAGTTGCCTTATTGGTTGTTTTGAGAAGTGGTTAGTAGTTGTGATTATTTTTAAAAGAACTTTAGTGAGAAAATAGATAAGGTAGAGCCCCAGCCTATTCTTAGTACACCTTTTACTTTTGATGTAGTATAGGTAGGCGAGTTACCTTTAGCGATTCGAGAGACATCGATATAAGTGCTGTTGCTATTTAAAGAAATAGAAGAAATAAGACGGGCTTATGATATGAGAGAGATATGTCAGATTTATAACAGTTTTAAACTAGAAATGTGAATGAATCAATTTACAGACAAATCTTAATTCAAATGAATCTTCAGGCTCAAGGGAAAAGGCAAATCAAATATTTATTAAAAAAAAGCCTTCGAAATTATAATATCCATCAAATAAAATTATATACATATATGTACCTGTATATATTTATTTACATCAAAGATCAATCAGAAGATAACCACTTTGATTTACTCTTAAAAACTCTACTATTCTCGGCAAAGAAATCTTTTTAATGTCATTAGATATCTTATCTATTTATTTTTTTAAACCTGATCTCTATTATATATTTATAAAGATCTTGTGGTCGAGTTCATGACTATTTTAGGTTCTGAAGACATTTTCCTAAGGGAGCAGGAGTCAGGTCCTAAAGATCCTGTTAAAATAACTTGTGTTAAAAAATATGAATTATTGTTTGATTAATCGTATCCATAATTTAATTAGTTTACAAAATCATAGGAAATTGGATAAATCAATCATTTACAGAGATTTATACTTATTAAATAAGACGTACGTTTTGTCACTTATTTGTGACTTCTTCAGCAACTCATTTCTCAACTCAATTGTTCAATAATGATATTGGGCATTTAAGTTGAAAAGTACGTCTTATTTAATATAAAACTCTGTGATTGATTGATTTATCCAATTTCGTAAGATTTTGGAAACTAAAATAAATTATTTTTTTAATAATTTTTATTATACTATCGTTTTTAAGGAATTTAGTGTTGGCACTTGGTGAAACATTTTTTAAATTATTGGATAAAAAATACTTAATGTTAAATCTACCAAGTATTTTTTTATCCAATAATATATTTTACTATCTTTTATGTAAAGATTATTGATTTTCCATCAACTTAATAAGTAATCAATAATTTATTAATTATTTTAGAAAGACCTATAAAATGAGTGATTTCCGACAGGGAATCGAAATCAAGGATTTCCGATTAATTCTGCTGGTGATAGGGTATACAGAAAGAACTGGGTTCAATTCCCAACAGGATATCGCGGTTTTTATTCTCTTTTAGGGTTTAAAATAATTATTAAATAATTGATTAGATCACAGAAAAACAATATTTATATATTAATTAATTTAAACTGAAATATTAGATAGTATAAGACAACATATCCTTGATAGGATCGTATTTTTGTTTTGTAAGAAAGTGCAATTCATTTACTCAAGAATGGTTGTTAATCTAAAAAAAAGATGGGGAAATTCAGGGTAAGTTAAAAATGATGGTACTTATTTATGAACTTGGAAGACTGAAGTATAATTATTTATAAGACTTGGAAAATACAGAAAGATCTTTCTTTAGAAGTCATAAAAATAGAAATTCGATTGCGAATTAATTTCAAAGTGTATGTGTATGTCTGAAAATGATCATACTTTTTAGAGGG
Organism: Forficula auricularia; assembly: GCA_024734495.1. Lineage (NCBI taxonomy): Eukaryota > Metazoa > Arthropoda > Insecta > Dermaptera > Forficulidae > Forficula > Forficula auricularia. The sequence goes on from JALMQS010000150.1 coordinate 881,177, forward strand.
GATTACTCTATGAAGAATGCGATTCTTACACATATTTCAATTATGATATAGTGAATGTAAAAATAGGTCTGCATCTTTAAAAAAGACCAGGGCAGACACTGCTCTATGATGTGTCACCAATAAATCAAGAAAGCTAGGAAAAGTCGAATCTTAATTGAAATGCTTGATTAACGACAATAGCAAATCTCATGGTGCACACTTAAATTCCAAGAAATGCAATTATATTTCTTACTTTATCAAGAGACTTTCTTAAAAAATAAAGCTAGTTATCTTTAACTAAAAGAAAACACTATCTGAGTAAAACTCAATTGTCAATTCATATTAATAAGACTTTCACATATTTCATCTTTCTATTGGAATGAACACTTTTTTTTTGAAATTTCATTAGGGAAATTTGGATTTTTTTTATTTTGGTCTGGGCGTTATTTTACCTATATTCAGTTTAATTCCGCCCATGTCCCGAATATGGTTTTCGTCAGTGAAGAGACTACATCATTTAAAATATTCTCTTTCCACTTTGGATGCAATTCAGAAATATGAGACTAAATTGCCGCAAAAGCGATCTTTGAATTATTGACTCATCTTAGAAACGTTACCACTCTTTACTTTTTCATTTTCTTTATAAATATTATCATGGTATGTGATATAATTAATAAGATTAAATAAAAACCTCATAAAAAATCGTCCTTTATTCGTAGTGCGCGATTCGTTTCCAATAAAATCCAATTAGAAAAATGTTGAAATAACTCATTTGATAATTCATAAATCCATATAACTTCTATCCACTGAATTTCTCTCTATTCTTCAGCCTTTCCGGATTCTTACAAACTTCAACCTTTCAAAACCAGATATCACCTTATTCATCTCCATCTCAGATGCCAAGCTGGTACCCACTATTTCTTCAGGAATGCATGGGTCAACCATAACAATTCAGGTGTTTCTTCTTCTGGATCTACTTCTTGATGTATTTTCTTGCATTCTTATCATGAAAAATAGAAGATGATGCGAGAATGAGAGTTTCTGAGTAAATAGAAATAAAGATAGAATTTCCGTGAACTTAGTTACTTACTCCTAAGCCATTTCTACCGTTAGGTGTAAGACAGGTGGAGTTGAATCTTGTATTTTCCCCCCATTGCATTCCGTCCTGGGTCACTCTTCATATTCCATTCCAAGACATTCCCCTGTTTTCCATCTCTCCTCTAATCCCTTTGATCTATCTTGTTCTTTCTTCCTCGTTCTTCCCAAGCAGTAGCGTTTCAAACACTATTTTTGAAAGTCATTCGGAATACATCCCCAAACCATCTGAGTTGTCCTTCAATTATTTTTTCAATTATAGGCTCTATTCGTAAATTCTGTCTGAATATGCGAGAACTTAAATTTTTAGTATTATCTTGAATTTAAAAAAATAAACTAAAAAAAAGATATATCAAACGTTTAATTGCTATATAAAAATACAATACCAATTAAAAAAATGGGAACCATTCTGATCCTCGGTAATTAATTGTTAGTATTATGTTTAGGTTCAATGTATTTAACCATCTCTATGAAATTACTACTTTTTTCACGATTTATTTTAAAGGTAGTAAAGAATTTAATTTGGATTTTAGGGAGCGATGACTACTTATACTATGAACTCAAATTAACACTATGACTTCTGCTAGTTTTGATTTGCAACTATTAAAAGTATAAACCACTGTTTTTGAAATATAATTAAGTATTCATTATCATAATAATAAAATAGAAATAATAATAAAACCTTCAATTTTAATAGAATAAGCAAATGATAAAATTATCATCAAATTATAGATTACCTATATTTTCCATTCATTGATTCTCATTTATGTTTATTTATTTTATGTTATGTCATAAATGGTTCACGATACCTTTATTAGTAATTCCTACAATTATAAATACATTATTAGTATTTCTTTTAATTCAGAAACAAATATTTACAATAATTGCTCTATAATAGCTTTATTCAAAAATCAACCATAAACAGAAATAGACCTGTTTCTTCTTGAAAATCATATAAACTTGACATATTTACAAAATATCATGTGAATCGTGATTAATAAATATCTAGATAATTTTTTTTTTTAATTTATGGATCCCACCAAAAAAATGTGCCTGATTAATATGGTAATATGTAAAACTGTTCCTACTGAAAAATAACACTGACATTATTTAAATATAACTACCAAGACTCCATTATCCAAGGAATACCTGAAGAATAATCTCAGGATAGTAAACTGAATGATATTTTAAAATCTGTCATGTTAAAACTGCTTGAAATCTAGAATAATCAGTGACCAGTTATCTATAAAGTAGAAACATGGGTACTAACCAAAATGAACATTAAAAATGTAGTAGTATTGATGAGAACTCAAGAATGATACTGGAATTTAAAGTCCAACCACAGGGTGGGAAACAATTAGTTTCAAAAGCTAAAGCTAACAGAATTTCCGAGACATTTCACTTAAAATTTCTATAGCAGGAATTATTCTTATAGTTCAATTCATTGTCCTCTTAAGATCTTGATTAAATATGCCTCGCACTGTCGATATCTTCTTACTTAATCGATTTTGGTTCAGACGGGCAATTGTTGATTTATTGAAAAATATTGATTGATGTGAGCTTTAATATTAAAAAAAAAAATTCTTTATTATTTTGGGGGTGAGATTTTGAGGCTTTGGGAAACAATTCTAAAAAGAATTGAAAAAGGAAACAACTATTCAGCACCTTCGTATAAAAGTTCACTTCATCATATTAATTTAATATTTAATGTTTATTTTATGTGATGCACCTAATAATTGTTTTATAAATTATTGTAAAGGACTAAAAATTCGTTAAAATAAAATAAAATAAAATAAGGAAACAAACAATCAAGATGTACTATCAGCTAGAAAAAATAGTGAAAATGATTCTGGTCTGGACATCTTATCATTTAGAAAACTACAGTTCTATAAAAATTAGCACCCAAGAATGAAAGATGCTAGAATTCTAAGTTCAACACTACTAATTGAAAAACTTCATATTCCAAAAGTAAACAAAAATCAAGATGTAATTTTCCTAGAAAAAAAAAAAAAACTAAACGAAAATTGGACTAACCGTATGAACTCCTTGTTGATTTGGAGGACAACATGTTGACAAAAATACCGATCGGACTTGTCTAAAAAAGTAGGAAGCAATGAGATTCTAGTTGGCTCAATGACATTCAAGAAGATGCAAAACTTAATACTATGGTCGACAAGAATATTCATAAAAAAAGAAAAGCCATGAGATGAACAGAAAGGTTAACTTTGAGTTTGTGGATTTTGAAGGATTGAAGGTTATGGGAAGTCTTAAATAAAGAACTGAAAAAGGTATTCTATACTCTAGAAGTCAAAAGTGTAAAAGAATTATGGGATGAGCTTGTTCCGGATTTGACCGCAAAAGAGTCGCGATATTTGTGAACCGTATATTACAAATAAATCATGATTGGGGATCAATGATTTTATTTATTCAGAACTCTTCATTATATATATATATAATATATATATATATAAGATTATTAGATGGATCAAGAAAGCAAGTCATCTTGCTAGGGGTCGGTTTTCTATTAATTTATCTACCCATTTCTGAATTGTATTCAGAGTGGCAAGAATCTTATAGGGTACTCTTGCAGATTCAGGTCGTATTCGAGTATGGGACGAATTCAGTATCTAAGTGCGCGTCTTTCTGAAAGATGTCAGATGAAATTGTGGACTAACCCACAAAATTATAATTTTGGTTTATCTGAGGAAATTAATTACTAATATTGTTACCTACCAACTGCAAAGTGGATCAAATCAGCTATTGATTGCAAATGGTTGCTAACAATATTAGTAATTAATTTCCGCAGATAAACCAAAATTATAATTTTGTTGGCTAGTCCACTATTGTGCTCATAGCTTCAATTCTATATTGTATATCAAAGTAAGAGTCTTTTAATAAATTTTTCTGAATGTTTGGGAGTACCTACTTCATTTTCGTAGATCAAAGTTTATATAGTAATAATTAAGACTTTTTGTTTTAATTAATACAATCTATAATAATTTTGAGGCGACTGTGGGTCAATGGGTAGAGTGTTGGCCCGCTGACTCGAAGATCGCTGGTTCGAGACCGAGTCTCGGCAGATAGATATTTGCAGTAGCCTCCTCTTGGAAAGTAATGGCACCTGCCAAGAGTATAATTGCCTAGTAACCTCTCCAAATTAGCCGTTTGGAACCGGCGTTAAAAAGTAGGTCCAGTATATCTGTGTAAAACAACTAAACACACTCAGAACAGGTATATGTGGAGAGGAGGCGACACCCGTTTTGGGTATGCCACTCGAAGAAGAAGAAGATAATAATTTTCTTCATCGATGAAATCTGGCTTATTTTATTTAATGTTTCATTTGAGCGATCTATGTGTCCTTTAAATTTCTATTGAAAATGTTAAAAGTACTCATGGTCAGCACGCTTGAGTACAATGTGAATGCTGGAAGTCGAATATTCCAATAGTAGTTTTTAATTTTAATTGAAAGTAATAGAAGGCAGCCCAAGGGTAGTGAGGAAAGAAAATATTAACACATATCCAAATAAGGTGTAATTAATTGGATTCCTTCCTCCCTTCCTTTTAAACCGACGTCTCTGAGGATTCTTCCCTCCTTCTTCTAGAAGAATCCTCCGAAACATCGGTTTGAAGGGAAAGGAGGAAGGAATCGAATAAATTACACCTTATTTGGATATGTGTTAATATTTTCTTTCATCACTACCCTTGGTCTGCCTTCTATTACTTTCAATTAAAAGTTCTACCAGTCCGTCTCTCTCCAGAGAAAATTTCGAGCAAATTTAATTTTAATAAATGAAGAATTATAGCTTTACCTATATTTATATTGAGAATTGGATCTTATCTCAAAGGTTATTAGATCAACTCCCCGGAAAGCATGTTGATTCTCGGGTTCAACTCCTGAGAGGACGAACCCCCTCTGATAAGCAATATAAAATTATTTCTACTAAAATGTTTGAAATTTTGACCTTAAGGTAGTTGTTTCACCATATTGATTTTCTTAAGATTTTTTGAAATTTAGACTAATTATTATTTAAATACTTCTGCATCGATTGGTGGCTAAACGAAATTTATGACCAAAATAGTTTCGGAGATATTAAATTCCAAAGATAGAGTTTTTCACACTCTTATACATTGCACTATACGGGATATCGGAAAGTTTACATACATATATAATTATAATTAAGAAGCTCTTCTTACCATTGTTATAAAAAACTAAAGCAACATTAAACAATAACTAATAAAATTTTAATTCATATTTACAACACAGTTTCTGTAATATTAATGAATAAATAATGAAAAATTTATAATGAAAAATTTATAATGAAAAATTTACACTAAAAACAAGCTGGCAACAACGCATTTATTTAACCTAAAAAGTGGGTTAACTTTAGTACTTTTTTGACGTTATTTCGCTTCAGTCATTGTCGCAACAGCTTTCAATCGCTTAGTAAGAGCATTTTGTTTTATAAATCTCCCTTTATAATGTACTTTATCTTACATTTCTATGATAAAATATATACAAGCTCGAACATTGTTGCCAGAATTGTCAAACGACCACGGGATTGTCTAGTAGTGGTACATAAAAAGCAAAAAGTTTTGGACTTATGAATTTTGAATACTTATTGTCTGTTCTATATACACTAGTCAAATTTTTCTAGTATTGTAGCGAAACAACTACCTTAAATTTAGAATCTTTCTTAATAATTTAATAAATAAGTTATGTTTGTCGAAAGATGAATTTGGTTTCCCCTCTCCCTCTCTTCTGCGAGCTCATGCATAAATTTTATTATAGATTCAATTTTTTTTTCTCTCGATTTCTAATAAAAATTTCTTTTTAGAGATGACAATTCAATTTTGTGTATTTATTGCTGACATAATTTAAATTCAATATAGAAATTTCCATTCTTGTTACTAAGTATTGGATCGAGATTCAATAGTCTTTGTGTCGGCTGAACATTGCCATATTGGATAAAAACCAAATTTGAACGTTTTTGTGTGCTTAAGCGGGCTGGGTGGGCGGTAAGAGAAAATGAGAGGTTCAAATTTGGTTGCACATGGAGGTATGTTTTATTACATGCAAGAAGCAATCAGTTGGTTCGGCCATTGTGTCCATCAACCTAGTCTCGAATGACTGCTCTTTGATCTATTTCAATCAAATATTCAAATTAACTACAATGGACAGTTTGAAAGAGCGAGTGGGATGGGTGGTGGGGGCGTAATGGGAATCTCAAGAGCATCCCCTTCAAATTATTACCTTGCTCGATCTTAAATGATCTTCAATTATCTACTCAACATTCAAATTATAAATATTTCCACGAAATTTTAACTAAACCAAAGCTAATACATTATTTTTTATGGATGATTTGCTCGAAGAGTTCAATCAAGTTTTATACACAGTGTATAATTTTATCTGAGCATTAATTACAAGATCGGCCTTGTTAAATGAACTTGATTCTGGGAAACATTAATCAAGTTGGAATTTTTTTGCTTTGAAGTAGTTTCCATGAACAAAAATTTAAATTCGAATTTTCAAATCATTCTCTTGCTGAGAACACCAGAGAGTATTAATTAATCTTTGGCTTAATAATTTTTTTTTTCTATTTTTTTCATTAAACAGGGTGGGACTCCCACATTTTGAAGAGGTGTAAAAAATGAAAAAAATTAACTAGAAAAAAACTGAATATATTTTTGAAAAGAACATAAAATAAATTTTTTTAGGGTCAAAAATTATAATCCTAGCCATTTTGACCAAACTCAACCAAATTTTGTATACATATTCTGTGGACCCCCAGAACGTTAGAAATGCAATAGTTTGATCGAAAGGGCTAAAATTTTCATTTTTAACCCTCCGCCCCTATTTTAGGTGGTTAGTTTTTGCATTTCTAGCCTTCTGTGGGTCCACAGAATATGTAAACAAAATTTGATTGAGTTTGATCTAAAGGGCTAGAATTTTCATTTTTGACCCCCCCCCCCTCTTTTTCGTCTGATATAATGTTTAAAACACACTAAAAAAAATTATTTTATGTTCTTTTCAAAAATATATTCTGTTTTTTTCTAGTAAAATTTTTTCATTATTTATACCTCTTCAAAATGTGATAGATCTTTATACCCCACCTTGTATATCTGTCCGCCTTGTCTTCATCTTCAGTCTAATATGCATATTTCATTAAAAATATTTCATTGCTGAGAGTAGGAAATTTGTTGATTTTTAAAAATAAATCGAAGAGTGTCTTTTGCTTAATGCAGACATATATATGGTAGGTATGTTATGTTTATTTGCATCAGCAGAGGCACCCTCTTTGATTTATTCTTAGAAATATTTCACATGAATATTCAATAGGTATTTAGTTTCTGAATTGAGTTTAATTCTACTGGTCAGGCAAAAAGAACTACTTCCATTTTTTCATAAAAAACTTCACCTCTTGAGAAATCAGAAATCAACGAATTATAATCCTAGACACAAGGGCTTGTGAAGTCATTTCCTAATGAGAAGATAATGCAAAACATTTTTTTCAAATTTATTATGGCCAGTCAAATCAATTTTAGTACAAAGCGAAATAATTTTCAAGACTCGTGCCGTGTAAGTTTTCCACTAATTTTAGTGATTTTTTCGCAAAGGGTTTGAGCATAGAGTAATATAGAGTGGAAGGAGCCAATGTATTTTAGCGTATACGAGTTACAGACCTCTCTGGCGAGACCAGGGCGAAACTATTGGGCAATAAAATGACGGAAACCGTTATCTTCAGGGCAAATTTTGGTGACATAATTGAGATTAAAAAATACGCTTATATATACATAACGTAAAGGGTTTGTATCTTTTATCTATGAGAAAGGCTTTGAATGTTCTATGATCTTTGGATAGCTCTTAAGAACTAAGAGTTTTTGCCCTGTACTCGCTAGAGAGCGCTGTTTCTATATACGGTAACCTTCCACTCTATATTACTCTATGGGTTTGAGTTAGAAAATTTACACAATGTTGACAAATTTGAGCTTATTATGTACAATTTCTTGATAGGTCCTTTTATAAGAAATCCTTGATTTTCTAATTTTCTACATTTTTAAACCATACGTTTCGAATCCACGCAATTTAATCAATTCTTTGCTTTGATCAGATACCAACATTTTGGCATATGAACGGATTCATATACGACTTTATGTTCATGGATTATCCTGGGTTAAGCACAAGGAAAAAATCATGTTTGAAAATTATTGTTATATATTATTCTTACAGTCATTTCTAAAGATGATAAAGAAAAAAAAAATTAGAAATACATACAAATGATCTCAATACTCGAATAATAGATGAAGTTTACCAGTATTTGGAGTGTTTTTGTTCTTTGCTCTCTTTTTCAGAATCGTAGTGAGGAACAAAGCAAACTTTCTTATACAGTCCAGAGAATTCTCTGACATTAATGGTACTTCCTTGTCATCTCGACAACACATGTTATTTTAAAGTATGCATCTGACAATCCTATCTACTGGCATATAGAGTCCATTGTCCTATTACACAAAAAGTATGCACTAATACTACAAGTGATTCACTTGTTAGATTAAATAAATTTAGCCCAAAGCGAAACTCATCGGGCGGCTATGAAATTAAAAATTTTCAAAATTTTATATTTTTTTTTCTTTTTATGTTAATTCATGTTTTAAAAATGATTGAAATTTAGAAAAAAAATTATTTTGAAGTACAATTTATTCTGTCTAATTGGATTCCGTCCTCACAACTATTTATAAAATGTCAAAAGGTCATAGGAAGTTTGTTTTAGTGCCAAATTATTTTATTTATGAAACAAAGCTATGATTAGATTATGGCTTTTCTAGCTCTAATTGTTATTTAACGAAAAATTTATAAATCACTAAAAATTGTGCAGAACAAACAGAGTCTTGAAAAAGTTTTCGCATCTTTCTGCAATAAATAATTGATTTGTTTACTTTACCAAAAAATTGCTTGTATTAGTCCATATTTTTTGAGCTTTTTATAAGACCTTATTGATTTCAGTTTCGAGACAATTATCTATTTATAAAACCAAATTTTTTCAATTTATTCGCTCATCTTTTTACATTGGCAGTATAAGGGCAAAATCCTGTTTTTACCCTTCTTGAATTTTGAAAAAAAAAATACTAAATAAAAGGTATCTAATCATCATAACATATCCAGATTGAGTTTTTTTAACTAGACGTTGCATAAAATATTGAAAGTAAAGGATAACTGTTGATATTCTTTAAAATTCTCTAATAGATTTTTTATTTTATTTTATAATAGATTTTTATATTTTTTTTTAACAATAATTACTGAACATATATAAATTCACAATTACTTTTTTAGGCCTCCATAGAGCGCGTTTCTTCAGCCACTTGGGACTAGCTTAAATAAATTTCTAATTTAATTATATTCCCGTGAAAATTTTAACAATAATTTTAAGAAAAACTAAGAAATATGAAACTTGGCACCATAGTCTAACTTATTAATAGAAAATTTTCAGCTTATCAACTAGAAACGATCAAGAAATTAATTTTTTTTAGTTGTTTTGGATTTTGCATCGTCTGTGCTGAAGATATAAATCTAACCAGTTCTTTGTTTTTTTATATTGTTAAAACTATTTACCTTATAAAAATGACTTACTATGTGAAATTGATAGTGACCAAAAAGAGGGGCGGGGGAGGGGAAGATAGAGCTTCGCCTGTGGGTTCTAGGATCTAGGTTATGCATTCAAATAGAACGCTCTGAATTGCGGGTTGCATCATCAGGCGTTGAATATTAAAAACTTGTGTTTTTGAATATCACAAAAATTAAAAAATAAAAAAATAATAATTTTGATAATTAAAACTATTTTAAATTATGATTAGTACATTTTGTTCTTAGGTCATTCAATGTATGTTTTCTTTTCATATCTCGTTGTAGTATTGTTTTTTTCACATTTACACAGATTGAACACTTTCAGTGTACCTTTGCATTCACTTACAATAAAAATAATTAAATACGAAATTCGCTGTTAAGCCAGATCATAAATATTAAAAAAAAATTATTCTTATTTGTGTGCGGCCATTGAAAATATTTAGGCCGTCAATGCGGCACGTGGTGCGATTTAGGTTTGCCAAGCCTGGTCAAAAAAGTCTAAATATTCAAAATATAAACTTTTGAATTATTTTAAAATATTGTGTATTTATCCTCTTTAGGAAACTTTTTTTACTTTAATGAAGAAGTAAAACAAAAAAAAATAATATCCCAGGCTTGTAATATATTTAAAACGAGAATGATGTTTTTCTACCTGAATCTCGGTCTTTTACAAATATACTTCTATTTTCTATTATATATCATGAAAATCTGGCGGCTAATTTATTAAAATCATAAAAAGCAAAATTCAAGCTAGTTTGAAAATTATAATAATAATAATATCTCTTAACGATGGCTGTCTACAAGTTTATAAAACAGGCGTAAAAATATTTGCTTATTTCTAATATATAATAAAACGTGTAGGTAGGTTATTGATGCAAAACATAAAAATGAAAATTTTCCCTCTAAATTTGTAATTAAAGATATTCTTATTCCAATGTTTCTTTTACTAGCTGGCATCGCATTTACATTATAATAATATTCATATATATTTTTTTTACCTAAAAAAACACAAACGTCAGGGAATGTTTAAAAATCTAGAATATTTGTTTTTCTTTTTTCTTTTTTCTTCCTAAATAATAAGTTATGGCAATTTTAATTAAAATAAAGAAATAAAGTAACATAAATGAAAAGAAGAGTCAACAAACTTTGAAATAACTTTTTTATATCAAATTTCTGCAAAATTTGTTTTATTATTTAAACATTAATTATTTATGAGCTCTATTGATAAAATATTAATAATGTGTGGAAAAATCAAAGTAAGCAAATTCACAGATTTGAAAAAGTATTAATTATCCATAAATATACATTTTTTGTCCTATTTTCGTGCTTATACGATCATACCCAAGATAGACTTTGGTTGGCTAGTGAAATAAATGACTATATTATCAATAGTTTTATTTTTTAAAAAAGTTTAGCAGGGATTGCTTATACCATGTAGAGAAAATTATTTTCAGAGTCTTAATAAAATAATAAGACTTTCATGCAGTTCAATTTACTTTAGTTTTTATTTTGAATCGAAAAACAATGACTTTTCCGTTATTGTAAATAAAAAAAAAATACTTTAAAAAACTAAAAAAAAAACGCTTGATATTCTCATAAATATATTAAATTTGATGAAAGAATTATTGGTCTATAATTTTCAATTTAAGGTTTTCTTTATTTTCAATAAGATCATTATATTGATTTTTTTCCATTGATTTGGAACAATTATTGTTTTTAAGATGATATTAACAAATTTTCAAATTTAACTTAAATTAATTCATCAAATTAATTTTTCAGCTCGATCGTTTAATATTATTGTATTACCACCTGAATTACATATAAATCCAAAATTTGAAATCGATACGAGAATTAGAAGTAGGATAAAATCGACTTTCTAGATTTGCTTACATACAAATGAAGCTAATATAAAGCGTTTACAAAATTAATATTTTTCTTGATTATTCAATACTATATTAATCTATTTTCTAATTAATTAAGTTAATCTTTAAGAAATTCAAAGATATTTTTATAAAGCGAAATTTTTGAGAATACTTAGCCAGACTACCGTTTTATTAGAACCATTGAGGTCCAGCTGATTCTCCATCCTGAACCAAGAGAGCGAAAAAAGATATGGTCCATCTAGGTGTTACGCGGTATCAATCCGCGCATAGCCCGCATGATACCCCACCACGGACCACCTAGAGGGACATGGCATCTCAAGTTCTTATATATTACTCCCCCGATTCAGACGCCTTATACAAGTCTATTCTTACATAGAGAGATGATACAAATTAATTTCGAATTCCGCGGAGTAGATTCGCGAGCAAATCTACTAAACGGAATTTTTAACAAATTATAAATAAATTTGTTTTTCAAGTATATTTATACAAATATAGAAATTATCAAATTAATTAAATCTTTAAGAAATTCAAAGATATTTTTATAAAGCGAAATTTTTGAGAATACTTATATTATAAGTATTCTCAAAAATTTCGCTTTATAAAAATATCTTTGAATTTCTTAAAGATTAACTTAATTAATTTGATAATTTCTATATTTGTATAAATATACTTGAAAAACAAATTTATTTATAATTTGTTAAAAATTCCGTTTAGTAGATTTGCTCGCGAATCTACTCCGCGGAATTGAAATTAATTTGTATCATCTCTATGTAAGAATAGACTTGTATAAGGCGTCTGAATCGGGGAGTAATATATAAGAACTTGAGATGCCATGTCCCTCTAGGTGGTCCGTGGTGGGGTATCATGCGGGCTATACGCGGATTGATACCGGGTAACACCTAGATGGACCATATCTTTTTTCGCTCTCTTGGTTCAGGATGGAGAATCAGCTGGACCTCAATGGTTCTAATAAAACGGTAGTCTGGCTAAGTATTCTCAAAAATTTCGCTTTGTAAAAATATCTTTGAATTTCTTAAAGATTAACTTAATTAATTTGATAATTTCTATATTTGTATAAATATACTTGAAAAACAAATTTATTTATAATTTGTTAAAAATTCCGTTTTAGTAGATTTGCTCGCGAATCTACTCCGCGGAATTCGAAATTAATCTATTTTCTGTTGAATTTAATACAATTTCATTAAATAATATAAAAATTATTATTATTATCTTTTATTTTTTATTATGATTGATTTTCTAAAACTTGAATTTTAAAATATTTTAATAATAAAATTGAATTTTTTCAGAAAAATTAATAAAAATATTGGTCAATGAGTAAATAAAAAAAGTTCCATTGAAATATATTTTATTTATTAGACGTATATAAAATTTACTATTTTTATTAGTTTATTTGAAAGGAAAAAACAGCTGGTAAAATAGGTTAAAAAAGTTAATTAACAAAAAAAAAACGAACTAGTGAAATTTCTCATTATTTTATAAATGGTGAGTTCCAATGAATGGATAAATATTATGAGTGACATTATAGCAAAGCCAAAAGCCAAAACGTTGTCTGCCTAAAGCAAACACCTTTCGGTAAGTTTTATCTTGTTTTCAAATCTGGTGCATGACGATCCAAGTAAACTTTAGTGAGATGACATTCTCGAAAATTGATTGCCATTCCATAAACACACAACAATATTTGAATGGACACCAACAGATCAAATTAAAATGATTTAGTAAAATAAAAAAAAATAAAAATTAAAATTAAAGTAAAACCAGTACATTATACTTTTTCATTTATTTTTCACATATATTTATATATATAAAGTCGAATGGAAGTTAATAAAGCTTAAATTTGATTCTATGCAAAGCAGGAGCCGAGCCAATTTCATTCTATTTGAATAATTTGAATTATTAGGAATATACCTTGGCCGAATGCAAAGGGCTTATCGAGGAAGATTTTAACTTGCCGCTCGTTTTATTGTAGAATTCTCTTTTAAATAATTGAACTGAATGGCACGGGGGGCTAATATTAGAAAACCCTCGAGAGGTAAAATTGTTCTTGTTCTCCAGCTTTTCTCTAAAGTATGAATGACGGAGCCAATTCGTAAATACAAACACTTAACGGACAAGCCAAGTTGAAAAATTAATTCGATTGGCGGCCTGGAAATTCTTTTGAAAATTATGCGAGTGGTCCTTTTAAATCAAAATTCTTAAATATTTCAGCTGATTTCTTTTTATAAAAAAATGTTCAAATTAAACCATCACTGTCAGAGAATTCTCTATTTAATATGGCTAGTATAGTTCTATATAGTGTAACCTATGAGAACTCGGGCCTTTCTATTTCCAGAAGTTTTCATAATTTATACAAAAAATAAAATTAGATATATGATATGTGTGCCCTGAGTATAATTCTCTGGCATAATAGTAAATAGTAGGCATAATTTTTCACTCGTGATAAGTTAATTTAAGACTAATTTATAACTACACTGTCTAAATTAATCACATTGCCTATAACATATTAGTTATAATATTTTTTTTTTAGAATGAACACCTTGAAGAATTTTTACTAATATCTTCCTGCCTTTATTGCTGGTTTCTATAATGAATGGTTGATTGACAACTTATTGCAAATATTAATAAAACAGACTGTTCCGTACGGGCGTACGTCAAGCTTGAATCATTTACCAATAGATGGCAGTGGTACAGCTTGAATTTTCGGCCAATAAGATTGGCACGTTTTTTAAAAAGCTCGGAACGAGACGCTCCCCGCCAGAGGCTAGTTGGGATCGGGCCGATAGTTACAAATATTTCTTTCCTTTTTTTACAAGCTACCTCCATTAAATTGTAAAATTTATTAACTGAAAGTTCTAATAAATATTATCCGACCGAAACAATTGTTTTTAATCGGACCTATTTTCTAGAAAGAGGCCAAAAAAGAACCGAATCGAACTTATGTACGACTAATCCGTAATGCATACAGCCTAATCGACTATTTGATACCCTTGTACTCTATACCTACTAGTTATTTTGAATGGAACTTTTTTTTCTAAAAAGAAACAAAACTGAATCGAATCGACCTTTAATTAAGACAAAACCAAACAAATTTTCTATAAAATGATAGAATTTTATAATAAAATAATATTTTATTATGTAATACTGTAGACACCTGCTCAATAATGAAAAAATCATGAATGAGCAAGAAGAGAAGAAAAAAGATGCGGCGGATAGAATGGCTTCTCTTCTTGGCTTTTAGAAAATTGCTTCTTCTGACATCTTTCTAATTAAAAAATGAAATTAATTTCTTCTCCTTCTAATATCTCAGGCCACGACTAATTGTAAATATAATTTAATGAATATTATATATGCTTATAGTGAAATTTCAAAAAAATTTACAAAAGAAAATAAAGTATATTATACTATATTATACCAGAGAAATAATGGTGAATTAGTAATTTAGTGAGATGAATGTTTTGACAGAATACAGGTTCTTATCCTGAATATATTGAAAGTAAAATTATTTGCTTTATAATTATTAATAGACATATAAGCTTAAGCGATTTCTGTTTATTGTAAATAAATAAATAAAAAAAAAAAAAATATTTAGTATAAAAATGGAGATAGAAAATAAAAATAAAATTTTAAAATTAAATAGTTTTCCATAAGTACCTATCATAAAAAATGACACAAAATATATTTCTCTTATTTTTAAATTTTTTAAAAAATTATTTTCTATTAGCTTACTAACATTATACTCCTGTAAATAAATTATTATATTAAAGCATAAAACACTTGTTAATTTAATGTTTATAATTAGTATTAATCATTTAAAAATTTTAACTTGTTTCTAAATATTTTTATTACATAGTGTTTTTCATTAAATGAAAATTATACATTTTTTTTTAATTCTGTGTTAAAATTGGACATGAACAATTACTTAGTATAATTAGTAAATATTATTTTAAAACTTAATATATTCATTTAATATTTAATTTTTGAATAGATATAGGTAGCATATCATTAATATTGTAAAAACCTTAAAAAGATATTAAAAAACAAATAAATAAATAAAAATATTAAAATTATAGCCAGTTTTGTACAGCTAATAGAAATTAATCCAAATTATAATCGAAGAGATTTTATTATGAACTAAATATTTAGTCCAAAATAAAGTTTTATTAACTACTTTAGAAAGCAGAACTATCATTAGTAACATGAGTTTTAAAAAGCATTTAGCAATTGTAGATATAGAATTTATATTATTAATTAGCTTGTCATCATTTAAAATATGTTCACAAATCTATTATAATAAAAAATCACTAGGAATTCGATATATATATATATATTTATATTAATAACTTCTAGTTCATAAAATGGATAATTTTTTATAATAATCTGTCTATTATAAACTTATTTTAATCTGAACGTTTTTTATCTTTTTGTCTAAGTAGTGATGGCAAAAAATATTATAATTCATATATAATAACTCATTTTTTTCCTTCAGATGAACCTTTTTAAAATTAATAAATCCATTTCTTTGGGCGAATCGATGTTATATTTGATCTTAACACTTCACTGTTATAATTTTTAGAGTCTGGTGTTGGTGCGATAATATTTTAATAAAAGAAAAGTAAAAATATTTTTTTTTGGAAAATTATTATTTACTATGAGTTATTCACTATAGGTCACTTGTTTAATGTGTAAGAAATAAAAGAAAGAGAGTTTTCTCAATATATATATTCCGGACTGTCAACCCATTGACAGGAGACACAGAAAATAAGTAACTAATCTTTAGAATGCCATAGTATTTATGTGTACAGATATATACTATGGCATTCTAAAGTTAAGTTAGATATTTTCTGTATCTCCTGTCAATGGGTTGATAGCCCGAAATATATATATATTGAGAAAACTCTCTCTCTTTTATTTCTTACACGTGAAACAAGTGACCTATAGTAAATAATAATTTTCCAAAAAAATATATATATATTTTTACTTTGCTTTTACTTTAATGTTTTCCAAAACCTTCCGTTAGTTTATAAAATAAAGTTTTCTGTAAAAACATCCTAAAATTATTGAATCAATTATTTTTTATTTCAGAAGTATATCACATCCAAATGAGGAAAACAATTAAAAAAACAATTTCAATTTGACAAAATCCCAAATAAAATTTGGGAAATTCAAATATTTATTTTGATTCAAAATGAATCTAGAGTCATAATAGAATAATAAAATTGTTGGAATTGAGGCGTGGAAAAATTCAGAAACTTCCAGGGTTTTCTTACCTTAAAACAATCATAGAAATTTTCAAATTCCCCTCTCTTGAGAAACGCTTCTTGAAAAATATTTATTTGGTTTCAAAATGAAATTCTAGTCCCAATAATTCAAATGGTATAGGTAATTAATAATATTACTAAAACCTGTAACCAATATTCCTGGAAGCTTTCGCAAGGATATGATCAAAATCCTACAAGGTTTATCTATCAATAAACAATTAAAAACAATTTTGATTTACCAAATTCCTAATTCAAATTTAAGACTATTTTCTGCAAAATATATTTATTTATAATTAAAATAAAACTGTAGTCACATAATTGGAATGGTATTTGATATCTGGTACAGTGTTAAAAAGGTCTTATCTAATTTTACTATAAAAAAATGGGAAGTCCGACCTCAAAACTTTTTAGTAATATCAGTATTGTAATCTTACAACATATTTTTTGCCAATACCTATTTAATTAATACAAGAAAAAAGTAAAGATACAATTTAGTTTTGTATTTTTGCAATGATATTATGTGATTTTTCCAATATAATATAGTATTTTTTTTATTATACGCAATTTTTTAAATTTCCTATCTATGTAGTATTTGTATTGTAAACATATAGTAAATTTACAATTTTTTTAACACTGCATTACTCTAATCAAAATTATTATTATAATATCAGTAGGAAATTTGGCTTGCAGAAATTTTTGACAACCTCCGGAATTTGTCTATTCCTTAATTCTTGACTTGAATTATCTATCTAAAAATGTAAATTCGTATCAAATAACTTAATTAGGAAAATTTGAAAACAAAAAACTAAATACTAAAAGCCACACTTGTTCCATTTTTGTCATGTTATCTAACATTATTTTCGAAAACCTTTTTTTGGAAAAATCTCTTTTGTATGAATCCTAATTATAATAAATAATGAGAAGAAAAAAGAAATTTTTAAAAAATTCCATAAAAGACATTTTATTCATTAAAAATTTCATCTTGTTAACAAGCATGGAGCATCCTCCTCTTTTCAATTAGAATCATAAATCATTTGCATTTGCTTTTCTATCTCTAATCTCAATTTTTCCCTCTGATTTGATCTTAGCTTAATTAATGTTTTCCGAGTGCAACGCGGCTGATTATTTTCACATGAAAGGAAAATGATGTAGAAATTCATCAACAATAAACTGGCAGCCTCTGATGCACCGCATTATTATCCGGGATTTTTTGTTTGGATTTCAAAACGAACAAACTTACCAACGTCACCGACAATTGTTCCATCCGCTTTTGCATCGCCATTTTGTTTTGTTTTCTGGTCCATTGTTGATAACAGTCTACTGTTGATAACGTGCCTTTATTAAATGAGAAAATATATAATATATTATAAAAAAATATATTTTAGTTTAATATAGTTTGAACCTAGTATTGTTGCAGTACAGTTTCATGTACATGTTTTGAATTTAGAACAATACCCAATCTATCGGTGTGGAATTTTATATTTATATAAAACACACACACACATATATGAGTTATTAATTCAATTCAGAGCAGGAAATTCGATTAATTAATCAGATAAAATTTTTTCCTTCTTGATGAATTGCGAGAAATTGCGACAAATGATACATCAGCATCATCATTCGTCCATCATCAACACAAGCCGGAGATTTTCGTTGTTTTTATTTTTATTATATTATTGATAAATTGTTTCGGAAATTTGAAAAAAATCAGATAATACAAATATATATTAAGATAAAAAAGATACTAAAGAAAGAAAAATTATCTATATGATGACAGCTTGACATCAGACTAGTTCATCCGTTAGTTCTTAAAATAAAGAAATTTTTTGAAAAAATTTTTAGAAACTTTTTAAAATTTAAAATATAAAATACTAGATAGGTTTCACATAAATAAGAGATCAGATGCTTGTTTAGAACGACTCTATATATATTTCCATCTTCAGGAGTTCACAAAGGACACTACTCCTGAAGATGGGCTTATATCCCGAAATATATATAGAGTCGTGCTAAACAAGCATCTAAAATTTAAAATTTAAAATACTAGGCAGGTTTCACATAAATAAAAGATCAGATGCTTGTTTAGAACGACTCTATATATATTTCCATCTTCAGGAGTTCACAAAGGACACTACTCCTGAAGATGGGCTTTAATCCCAAAATAGAGACATGCTAAACAAGCATCTGATCTTTTATTTATGTGAAACCTACCTAGTATTTTAAATTTTAAAAAGTTTCTAAATAAAATTTAAAAAATGTACTTTATTTTATTTTAAATGTTTCACCAAGAACCTACATCATTTTCCCTTAACAAAACTTTAGTTCTTAGTTTGCTAGAGCATCTAAGTTGGATTCTTTGAATGGTCCTGGGGTCTATATTTAAAATATATTTTTTTATTAAAAAATTACATTTTCAATTTCAGAGCAATTGACTCAATCGGAAAAAATCTCGGTAGACAGAAAAATCAAAGAATTTCTTTTTGGAAAATCTCTTTTAAATTAAAAATCAATGAGAGTGTCTACTACTTAATCTTCGATGCTATTTATTGGTAAATTTGTTCATATGTAGATTGAGTAAAGGACACTGTCATTGATTTTTCTTATAACATTTCATCTAATTCTAGGCAAAATAATTTCCACGATTTGGTTTTTAACTATTCTAATTAGTCATTCAGAATTTCTTTAAGGCAGAGTTTCTTAAAATTTTTGCTCCAAGATCCCGTTTTGCAGTTAAAAATTTCAAATGACCCTCCGAAGAATGGTTATATGTAGAAAAACATTTAATATATTTAAATAAAAATGATCTTTGGTACATCTTTGAACAAAATATTCAATGTATATGTTTCAACATTAATTTAACTAAGTTTATTAAACATATTTTAAATTTATGAAATATTTGAAAAATAAATTGATCCCTAATCAATTTTTCTGCGACCCCTCAAATATTTTTGGCAACCCCCACTTTGAGAATCACTGCTTTGAGATATTTTGAATTTACAATACTTTTAAATTTTTCTAGAAAATAACATAGATTAATAATAATGGTTATCTTAGCGCCTTTAATTTCATTACATCCCAAATAATATTAGTCTATTATTTTAGATATGATTTTATTTTAGATTTACTTAATAATAAATTCAGAATTACTATTTAAGAATACAATCAAAGAACCAACCTAAAATGCGATAAAGCAAGCAGAATTTCATTAAATAAGATTTGGTATTTCATTGAGAGTTTTATTTTTTCTTTAAAATTTTATTTATTCTAATTTCAAATTTTTCTTTTCTTTACAGTTGATCTTTTGCTGGGCCTAAAGAAATCGACGATAAAAATGAATATTTTTGTTTCGGGCGCCATCAAAAAACTATGGGATTCGATAAATAGGATTTTCAACTTGAAAAATGTCTCACATTTTAAAATTATCACAACGATTGGATTAATATAGCTGAAAAAATTATTATTAAAGTGATTAATCACAAATTTATAGTACTTTTTATCAAATTGCACCAGAACGACGGAACAAGAATGTAAAAACCAGACACACGGTACGAGAGTGATAAAATATTAATTTCTACTAGAAATAAATTAAAGACTTTCTTATCTGTTAAATTTAAATATTTTTGACTATTTTTGACTATTATTATATTGTAAATGAAGGCAATGATTTAAAAAGCTTCAAAACTATAGTCTCAAATAAATAAAAGTATTTAGATTACACAGTTGACAATCTTGAATTTAAATATAATTATATTTATTTCCCTTGTAAATAGTTTTCTATATTCTAGAATGTAGAGTATAGTTTCTGATACTTTACCTTCATTTTCGGTCAAATATAAATATTTCCTATGAATAGCATTTTCTTCAGTTTGAATAGGAAAGAAAAGAGAGTAATAATAGTTTTTCTTTCTGAAAAAATAAAATGTAGTAAATATTTTATTGAATATTTTCATATTAAATATTTATATATGACTGAAGTGAAATTGTAGGTAATAGAAACTAAGCGCTCTTGAATAAAGAAAAATAATATAGATGAAAATTATTCCTTATAAATTCAAAAATTCTTCTATTATCCGAAAAATATTATTTACTCATGAAAATTTATTTATTTAAATAATTTTAGAATAATATAATATTGCATTAGTTATTATTATATTATTATTAAGTAATTGTATTGTCTGTTTCAGATGTAAGAAGAATTGGAGTTTTCACATCTTACAATTTTGAAAAATCTTAAAAACTTGAAGAATTAATTTAAATTATACCTTTTATATAACATAATTACCATTTACCACTAAAGAATATAATAATTTGAATCTTGTAAAAATATTTTGTAAAAACTGAATAATAAATTGTATTTTTGTAAAATTTCAACACTATCCGTTTCCCAAGCCCAAATTAAGGATATTTTTACTTAAAAATTTGAGATTTATGGTTATTTGGAATATATTTTCAATTATTATCTAACTGAATTACTTGTAATTATCAAAAATTCTGAAAGACACTATACAAATACCCAAAAATTAGGAAAAAACAACAATATTTTGCTAAGCTATTTAATATTATTTTAAATAAATGAATTTAAAAGTGATTAGTTATAACTTAATTCGAAATTTATGTCAACAGTATTTTAATATTTTTGGCCTATTTTTAGGCATTACCTATATAAATGCTACAGATTCGTAGTTGAATTTATGTATCTATAAATTGTGTTGTTCTTAACACTCGAAAGTAGTGTTGTAGTAGTGTACTGGTCTTTTTATCAAATTTTGTATATCTTACAGATAAAATTGACTTTTGTTAGATGCATTCTAAAGAGAGAAAAGACAACAAGAGTTTAGATTGATGTATAATGTGTTTGTAGTCATATTGTTTTCAAGGATTGAAAAATCAAGGAAATTTTTAGAATACCAAAATACCTCAAGATATTAAAAGTAATTGGAATAAAATGTTTAATAAATTTTAATTTTATCTACATAGAAATCTTAAAAAAACTATAATAATAATTATAAAGGAAAATTTGTGTTTTCTGGCTGATATAATAATTTACAATAGGATCTATAGAGATAGTTTCCGAAGGCTTACTTTGAAAAATATAAATATTTCATAAGGATATTTAATGGAATTTTACTCAAAATTAAGTCTCAATTTCTGGAGTATGTGAATCTATTTCTATTTTTACTGTAAAAAGTCTATATAAAATTTTTATTAAACCATCTGAAATTAATCATATTTTACTTAAGATGAAGGCAAAGTCTTTGGAAAATAACCCCAAATAAATATAAACTTTTCCATCAAGCATGAAGACATAATTTCTAATTTATTTTAAAAATTCGGCAAAATATCATATTAAACATAATTATAAAATCAAATATTAAATATCTAGTTCTATGTATAGTTTGAAATTCATTATATATATATCTGTTTCAATTTCATTTGTGATTTTTAATCAAACTGAATCTTCCAATCAGATCCCTCGACTACTTTAACATTCATGTATATATTCTAATATAATTGGACATCGAAGAATAAAAATATAAAAATTCTATTTGATCTCAATAGAAAAGTTCTTTTTACCAAAAAAAAGATACGTGATTGGAGATGGAATCAGTGAGATAAAGTTTAATTCAACATAGATAAACCTACAGAGGTGGCATCGCCATTGAGTGGCATAGATAGAAGATTAAAATAACTCAAGCACAAATACTATGTAATAACATTAGGCTTTAACTTTCACATTAGCACTGTGTTTATACATTATATGGCTGAGGGCTCAGCAATGCTGCTCAAGTATTTTTCCAATAGTGATCTTCATTATCCCAGGTTCGACTCCCTGCTGCCAAAACAATAACAAACCTAAAGCTCTTTGTTATATACGATTCAGTTAAAAATTAATTATTTCATGTCTTTGAATTAGAATAAGCCGATCAAATAACGTCTCTGCCATCTTCTTCTATAAGTTATTCTTAATTTTCCCACAGCACTAACAATGGGGTATTTATCTTGAAATTTCTTGTTTCTTAAAAAGTTGTCATCTGTTGGCGAATATTTGTTCAGCGTTGACAAAAGTTACTTCTTGTTTTTTGTATTTATTAGAAAAAATATTAAAAACGCAGCACAACATTAAAGAATAAGCGTTTCTTCAGTGTGTACAGTTTGTTGTCCATCTCAACGATTTTCTTGCTCCTAATCTTAAAAGAGAAACAAAATCTAGTTTGTAGTAGGTTGAAGGAGTTATTCAGCCAAAGCAAGGGATGCACCGGGTCCAAAAAATTCCCACAATAAAAACATTTCGGCCTAAATTTATCGGTACATCTAAACACTGCTTTATATATTTCGGTAGCCCAATAAACTGAAGATTGCCTGATAAATTCAGGCCGAAACGTCTTTATTCTGGGAATTTTATTGGACCCGGTTCATCCTTGCTTTGGCTGAATAACTCCTTCAATCCAGTACAAATTTATCACAGTCACGATCTCTAACAACAAAATCTAGTTGAACTAGTTATGTTTCTAGTAATTTTCTCTAGGTAGTTGTTTGTTGGATAATTTTTGCAACATTTGAAAAAAGGCAACAAAAATTTGTTGTTGTTGTTTCAAGTAGGATGTAGATTTAGATGGACTTTGGAAAGAGATTGCAGATGTACATAAAACACCAAATAAATTCAAAAATTAAAATTCCTATGATTAGTGAAATTTTAAATTAGAAAAAAAAAAAATTTAAGATTTTCTCTTCTGATTAAAATAAATATTTTTATTTTTTGAGACTTTTGTTTCTAAAGATTTGATTTCCAGCATCAGTCTAATATAAATTGAATTAATTTTATTCTTCTCAATAAAAATAAATTCAATTGCCAAGAAAATTCTATTAAATATCTATGTAAATATATATTATTTGGTTATTTATTTATTCTTAGACAAAATAGAGAAATCAACTTATCAGGTGCCTGAACACCTGTATACTTGCTAGAGCTGCTCTAGGTAGCCATAAATAAACAGGAAACATAACATAGCACATATAGGGGGAAACAAACAAAGAATAGGTAGCCTGGCTTGCTAGGCAACCCTACAAACCAGCTGAATAGAGCAGCTTAGAGCAAAAACTAGGTTAATTTAATTTTGTTATTTCTGTAATTGCTAGAAATGAGTTATTGGACTAGAGAAAACACATTTAGATTAATAAAACAGAAGATTTTAAAGTTGTTTTGAGTAAAATAAGTTTTTAAATAATATGTATATCAAATTAACCAAATATGAATCTAGCTAAATTTTTCTCTGCAGTGTAGGTACATGTACCTTTAGACAATTGGAGAACGAAGTCGAAAAGAAGATCAAGAAAGAGATGGGTAGCGGAAGAGGCATTTTTCTCTAGTGATGGTTATTTAATGTGAAATTTTTATATTAAACTAAATAAGATTAAGGCTAATTTTGAAAGCATTCTCTCGAATTAAAATAAAAATTATGTAATAAAAAAATTCATTTAACCCAAAAGTTCCCTTAAAATTAGTATTTTGTCAAGACTTGAGTTTGCAAGGTGTAATTCTGTGAGACAAGATGCCCAATATTTTACAAACGTTAGATGTGTTTCGAATGAAATAAGATTACTTTCAATCAAACTCATTTTGGTTATTTGCCTGGTTTTTAGAGATTATTAACTTCTCGATTCATATTAAGCAAACTTACTGGCAATCTCTAGAATATTAATTAAGTACTAATTCAAGAATTTGCTTATTGGTTTTACATTAATTTGACATAGTGTACGTACCTGCATGCATGAATTCTCGTTTATACCATTTTGAAACTTCTTTGCTGACAAACTAAAAATAAGAAAAATTATTGATGACTTTCACCAGGTTTTAAGTCCCAGTTGTAAATTTATTTCATTTTTTAAAAAGTATAGATTATAATAGTTAAAAAATTATATACAAAATCTTGTTTTACAGCGTTAGATTCTAGTCACAGCCTGAGATTGTTAAAAATACTTAGCTTAATTCATCAATTATTATGAATTTTTTGTCTCTAATTAGACCAAATATTAAAATCAATTTTAAAAAAGATTCTTCGATATTCTGGTTTATCAGATAATTTTTCAAGAATAAGCAAGAAGTAAAAGAAAACATTTTCATTATTTTCTTTTTTCAAAAAAACAAATCTTATCAGTCTTTTTTTGTAACTTCTAGTAGGTAAATATTTGAAAATAATTTTAAGAAATATTAATATACGACTATACAATAAATATTTATTTGTAAGCAGCCTAAGAACGGTGCAAAAGACAAGCGGAAATCCTTACATTTTTTTACATATCGAAAGCAAAAGAAAAACAATCAAAATGGGCTGAAATTGTAACTATTGTTACAAATAAATTTTTCGAAATATATCCAATGAAATTAATCTATATCTAATTCATTATAGCTACTATTTAAGCGGCCTAGGTTTTAAGTTGTTTTTCAAAAAACTTTGGGCAAGTGAATACTGTTTGAAAGAATGGTTAACAGATTTAGAAATAGACAAGTTACTTTGTTATCTGATAAGATAAGTAGTTTATAGATATTATGAGGGCCCTTCCGTCTTTCTCGATCAGATGTTGAAAATCTAGTTAATACTAGTAAATAATGATGAAACGTTAATAAGTTACATAGTAAATGAATAAATATGGCTAGAATTTATTATTAGGACATTTTCCAAAGTTATTTGACAATTCGAGATATTGGCCTAGAAGAGCTTTACAATGAAAGAGTAGGTTTAGCCTACATTAATCTGGATAATATTTGTAAATTCAATAAAGTTAAATTTAAAAAGGATTATAAATATTAAAAGAAAAGTCTTTTGGTTTTAATCATGAATACCGGAAATAATTTTTCGGATTCATTTCTACACAGAACTGCGCTCTTAAGAGGAAATCAGTTTTTGTAGAAATTAAAAGTGCCTAATATGTTGTTTGATAAAAAAAGAACTACGTTATTAATTTCAATACAATTCATTGAATCCATTATCACTGCAATAAGAAATTTTTCTCTACTCATACTTCCACTTTACTATGTACATATATTAAAACAAATTCTAGTATATTTACGTTTTTATAAGATCGTGGTTTTTTTATAAATAAAATAAATCAATTTATTATTGGCAAACAAATTTCATAAATTTATAATAAGATTTTATCCACAAACGGCTGAAGAGTAAAATATCTTGAAAATCTTGTCCGGTAACAACTAAAAATTAAAATAACATTGCACCAAAATTTTGCACATTTTTATTACATAAAGATAAAATTTTGGTGGGTTTTGTTTTATATAAATAATTTATATTTATTTATTAAGGCTATATATAATTTTACTTTGGTATTGAAAATATTATATTTTATAAAAATTAGTTACTACTTTTGGAGATGTAAAATATTAATCTGCTCACTGATCATTCTTTCGTCCCGAAAGAAACAAATTAAATATAGCCAAAATTCTATTAAACATCTATGAAAAATATTTATATTAAAATGAAGATGAATGCATGATCTTCGAAACTATAATCTCAAATAAACAAAATATATTACTATGTTTAATTTATTCGAGAAGATAGAATGTCGCCTAATGTCCTGAAGAAAAATCTATAGGTATTCATGGTTTCATCAAGAAATATTATACTTCAATTTATCTTATAATAGGACTTAAATGTTCAAAATAATTGTATTTAATTTAGTTTTCAAAAAATTTGTTAAAAATGACGGATACTGTTGCTTAAGTTTTTACCTGAAATTTTTCGAGATTTAAATATTATTTCTTGAATTAAAGACATCATGTACAAAACTATGCAAGTGGGTAATTATTAATATATTCTAGAGGTTTAATTTGATAACATTTTTGTAGCAGTCAAGTGCAGGTGTTTTGCAAATAATAGATTTTTTTATATTTTTTTAAAAAATTAAAATGGTCTTTTAGAATTCATTCTTAGAGATTATAGGCAAAAATGTACCTATTACTTTATTGATTAAAATTTAGAATATTTTTTCATACAACTATCCACATTTGGTACAATATTTTTAAGGGCAGCTCTCAGATATAATTTCTCAAGAACTTATTTGCCCCATTCTTTCGTTGCTGAAAGAATTGGGTGAATATAATTACCCAAACGCAAAATTTAAACGGAAGCACTGTAAGTTTGCTACAATTCTGTCTCACAATGTTTACTCAACATAGATTCTGAAAAAAACATTGCACCATAATGATTGTAATCAGTGAAATTTCTGGGCTAACGAATGCCAGGTCAAATGCGCTTTTGAATTTAGAAAATATTTTTAGAGAACATTTCTTAGTATAAATATTAATAAAAGAAAAATGTTTATAATTTTATTGTATTTAAATATTAATTTTATTCGACATAAAATAAAATATTATAAATATATTTTCTACGATAATCTAATAATATATATATTTTTAAAATTATGAACATTATTTTTTATTTTATTTTTTTTTTAATTAAACCTTTAATTTTAAATTGAAAATATTTATAAGATTTAATTTTGTATTTTCTTGAAAATAAATGAAAATATTCCTTTGTAAGATTGTAATATATTATGCATTAGTGTTAATGGATTATAAATATTAATTTGTAACATCTTATTTACTCGAATAAAATAGATTAATTGAATAAACTCGCTATTACAGAATTATTTGTGATATTAAATTATTATTTGTGGATTGCTATTATTTGAATAAATCAATTTATTTAATTATTAATATTATTTGTCGGGTTGATTATTTAATTGGGAAAATTATTTAAACTAATTATATAATTGCTTGTTAAACACTAAGTAGAATTTATCAAAATAGAAATTTCAGTAAAATGCATTCTGGTCGATATTGGTTTTCCACATATTTTGGTTGCATTCATGTATGATTAAAACAGTTGTAAGAAACAGATTTACAAACCAATGTCATTAATTAATAAATGAATTTTTTATAATTTCTAGATATAGAGTAATTTCCCTATAAGTAGTTTGAGATAAAAAGTAATATTGGTAAGTATTTTTAAGAGAAAGCTTTGTTAAATTTTAGTTGGTTTCAGATAAAAATGAAACCATTATAAAGATACACAATTTAGTAAATTTTATCATTCATTTATTTTAAAAGAAAATTAGAAAAAAAAGTGGAAACCTCTAGTAAACTCAGCATTCTCTCTGCAAATTTTGTTATAATTTTATTTTACCATACAGACTATGGTCAAATATTGTAATCGTTCATAAAAAAGTGTTTTTTGCTTCGCTTTTTTCAAAATATCTCAAAAACGGCTGAAAGTATTTTGATAAAAAAATTGAGCAAAGCCATGGCATTTTGGTCTACAAAAAAGCCCTAATGAGTAAACATTGAAAAAATTATATTTTACGAAATATTAATTATTATGTTAAAATGTCAAAGCGTCCTGTGTGATGATTTTCAATTTTTATTATGCAAGAGTGGTTGGTGTAATCAGAAAAGTTTTCAAATTTATAAAAAATTATTATTGAGAGAAAAATTATTATTATGATAAAAGATATTTTGTGAACAAAGAAAATCAATTTTCATTGTTTCCTTACCCATTACCTGCACCTGTCTTCAACAAAGAAAGTGTCCATAGCAAATATTCCCATTGAATATTAAAAGTGATGAAATTTAAAATAAGTCTCTTGAATGGAACTGGTGAATTCTATTTATTGATATTTTATTAATCATATAGTTACATAAAAATACCTACTAAAGTCTAAGAAAATATATTTCAAATTTTATTTTTTTTTGCAACGAAATTTTCTCTGGAGAGAGACGGACTGGTAGAAATTTTAATTGAATGTAATGGAAGGCAGCCCAGGGGTAGGGAGGAAAGAAAAAAATTAACACATATCAAATAAGATGTAATTTATTGGAATCCTTTCTCCTTTCCTTTCAAACAGACGTTTCGGAGGATTTTTCTCTCCTTCTTCAGGGTTGGAACAACGGGTCAATGAATAAAACAAATAAAATGTTTCCTTCTTCTCTCCACAGTAGTGTTCAAAACTTTCTTCTTTTTTAGCAAAGGCATAGAAAAACAATTTTTTTCCTCCTTTTCAAATTTTATAGTTAGTAAATCTAAAAGAATCTTAAAATTTTTTGAATACAAACCATTAAATAATAATAATAATAATAATAAAATTATAAAGATTAATTACCGAGGGTTGAACCGCGACCTAAATTCGTGTACACCTACTTCCACTTCCACTTTCATTTCCAAGTAGAAGACAATAGATGACAATAGATTATCTAATGAATTCCAAAGTAATTCCAAATAATTCCAAAAACGATGTACACCTAATTCCAACCGCGGTTCACCCCTCGTTAATTACTATAAATTTACATTTTTAGTGTAGTATTTAATGGCTTGGTGCGTACTGGATTTGTTTATTTATAATGGAGGATGAATAAAATTTTTAGGTTTCAACTATTGGCCAGTATTATTTGTTGGCATTCGGGTTCAATTTCCGAGGAGGTGAACCCTTCTGGCATGTGATAAGATTTATTCATAACATGTCATATTCAGTCGAGGATACTCTCATGATATTTTTAAGAAAATTCAATCTTCAACTTATAGGTTCTAACTCCAATTATTGGTTCTTACTCCAACCCTGCTATTTAATTTTGGTGAAATAGCACTTTATCTAAGAAAAAAATATATATAGGTCTTAATATAAATAATAATGAGATCAGAGAAAAATAATAATAAACAAAAAATATTAAATAAATTAAAAACATAATACAAATAAATAAATAAATAGACAAGAGTACCTTGTTATTCATACACATTTAAATAAAAAAATAAAAAATAGTAAATATCTTAAATAATAAATAAATATAATAGGTACCTAGGTATACAGTTTCTAAACTAAGACGAAAAAATGTAATTCTATCTTAGTAAATAAAATAAAATAAAAATAGAAAATGAAATCGAAATTGGTATTTCAATGCGACCAAAAGTGCAAAATAATTTCCTAACGCAAATATATTATATATATTAATAATGAATTCTACCCATGGTATAAAGAGTTTTTATACCATGTATTGTATCTACAATCAAATCTTCTTTTGTAAGACAAACTAATGAAATTAATATTTTTAAATTAACAAATATATGTAGGTATATTTTGAATGTATTTTTGTAAATGTTCTCAGTTGTACATGTGAGATTATATTCAGTAAAAAAATAAAATTATTATTATCTTACTGGTCTGTATTATTTTTTTGCAGCACATCTCGACGAACATTTTAGTTTTCTCTTTTAATAATTTGAAATATGAAAATCTTCAGAAATTACTCAGATTTATTTTAACAATTTACATGTTCAAATTCAGGCCAATCCACTAATGTTATTCTCCAAAACAATCTCAATTATTTTTATAGGTATTGAATTAATTTAATAAAAAGATTCTTAAGATAATTTTTTATCCACGGTTGAATATGCTACTTAGATATTTGAAACAGACAATAAGATGATTTGACGAAGTGTCATTTCTTGACAATCTCAAGATTCCTCCCATAGTGCTATACTCCCTATCAGTTTTTTGATAGCCAATAACCTGACTCTCTATTATTTCCCAAGCAATGTGATTTACATAATTTATTCAATCCAAGACTAAGTAACTATCTAAAACAATTCCTTTGCAAAATCAGTTGGGTCTTTATTCTAGCTTTAATAAAAATCTAGTTTAGTTCAACCTCACATAGATAAACCCCTTAGAGATAGTCAACTTAATATACACACTACTAAGGCAGTGACACTTTTAGATAAAATACTATAAGATCTTTTTTCAACTGATTAATAGCTGAAAGCTAAACGTGCCTAAAATTTAAATATATATGAAGCGTAAGCTAGAAAATTTTAGTAAGGATTTGAGTTCTATGCTTCTTCTTTTAATATATATATATATATATATAACGATATCTAAGTTATCTCTATCTATACTAAAATATACAAAAGTCAAACTTGAATAGCATAGAGAAAAAAATCTTTATGTTCTGTATTTTTCTTTTCAAATACTAAGTTTCTAGAAAAATTTTAACTTTCATTTCGCATTAATTCGAGGCCTGACTATCTTCAAATTATTTCACAGAGATAAAGTATTTTAGGACCTGATAATCTTGAAATTCTGAACAACTTCTAGTAATAATCTAGAAGCACGATATGCATTCTTAAGATTTTTCCCATTAAAAATGTGGTATATTGGTGGTTTTCGCAGAAACTTGTTTTTCTATAAATAACTCACCACCAAATATACACTCCCGTAATGAGTTTTTCTAAAAACTTACCAATGATTAAGATGATGGGTAGTATTAGTCATTAAATTTTTCTTAAGGGAGTACCTATGATTATAGTAGAAATTATTACTATATGGTTTCGAAAATAATATATAAGATAGGCAATTGAATTATGAAAAACAAATTTAAAATTTCATCAAGATTAATAATGACTGTATGGTTTTCGAGATATGATATTTTTAACCAGTGTATTATTAACCCAAGAGGATTGCTAATATTCCCCAACAAATAGCAAGAAAATGTGCATTACATGTTTCTTAAAAGGGTGAAAAGCTGCCCTTGCAAATCCTTTTCTTCGCATTTGGATTGCCAATAACCTGACTGTCTACTATGTCTCAAGTCAAATATAATAAATTTATTTATTTAAATTTATTCCAACAAGACTGAGCAGCGAAACAACCGGTTAATATACATTTTTGCAAATATACCACATTTGAATCTTATTTCTATAGCTTTGAAAGAGTAATCTTTTGCAAAAATTCCCACCAACCTAAAATAAGATAAATCCCTTAAAAATAGTCAAATGAACATACAAATTTCTAATGCAGTTCCATTTTTAGATAAAACAAGTTCATGTCCCTAAAATAATATAAAATAATTTTATTTTCTTACGATAAGTATCCTAGGTTGTGAAAATAATTAAAATTTATTAGGTAAGTACATTTTTTCAGGAGAAGTCCGAAATGTTTCTTTGTGAAAAAAGTAAAAATCAAAATTTTAAAAATTAGTAGTTATTATATTAATTTAAAATGTAGTAATTAAAGAAAAAATTTGTTATTATTTTTTCGGGGAATCACATTTATATGTAAAGTGAAAATTAGATAATTTTAGGAAGGGTTTGGTGTTTATGCTCCTCCGCTGAGTATGTTTCTTCAATATAGATATTTATTTATTAATATCTCTTGGCCTATCACAATTTATGTTGAGATTATATACATAGTATCTAAAACTCAAATAATTTTTATGGAAATTTTTAATTTAAAATTATTAGTGGAAAAAATTTCTAATAATTAGTTTAAAACTAAACCTTGATTATTCTTATTATAAAATACCAATTTAATTTTATAATGTAAATTAATGTTTTCAATAGAAACAAAATAGGAAAAAAATACAAATTAAATAAAATAAATATAATTTTTTTGATTAAAATTTGAGTTCAATGAAAAGTGATTTAACTAATAAATTAAACATAATTCAAATAATAAATCATCTCTAATAGAAATACTTTTGGAATTAATAATTAGTATTTTATTTAGAAGTTGGATTGAATTTGTTTAGCCTAATTTCAATCTAATGAAGAGATTAAAACTTTTTACATATACCTATAGAAAATCAGCTGAGTGATATATAAAACGATAATTGTATTGGGAATTAATATTATAATTTATAGTATTATAAATTAATAAAAACTTAGAATTTTAAACCAGTTGGAATTTAATCAGATTATGATAATAATATACAAAATTATGAGATAATATTTTTATTTTAAAATAAATAAATTTTCTAAAAAAATATTTAATGGATAGGGATTTTTCGGATAATAAGCCATACAATTATCTTGTTAGTGTTCTGTTCGTCCTCCTCCGGTAAAAGTTCCCCAAATCTTTAACTCTCAACCGAATAAGCTTATAGTAATATACAGGTCCAACTAGCTAAAGTTAAAACTCAAAGATCTGACAGCTATTTCGGCTCTAACGCTATGTTAATCTTAAATTAAGTGTAACCCAAGATAGAAAAGTGTCAGATGCTGATCTAGAAGAAAAACTTTTACCGGTTTCGGTTGGGTGATTTAGTGCATGTGTGGATATCTTCGATAAATAAACATACCTACTTTTAAAGAGATATTGGAGCGAACCGAGGGGTGAACCGTGGTTGGAATTAGGTGTACACCGTCTTTGGAATTATCTGGAATTATTTTGGAATTCATTAGATTAGCTATTGTCTTGGGTCCAGAGGAAAACGCTATTTCCACCTGATTTGACTTGAATTTAGTTATAGCTTCCTCACTTGAAGACGGCTAAAAAACATGCTTTATTTAATGTTTCCGATTTTATCATGGTAAACTAAATATTAAAAAAAAAGTATTTTTAATGTGAACCACCTTTCATTTCATACTTTTTGATAAAAAAACATACGGGCTTGATTGCTTGTTTATTGGATCTTTAAAATGGCTTCAGGATTCATCCATCGTATATACAGTATGTATAATATATATTTATTAATTTTATCGAATTAAATAAAAGGTACACAGCACTTAGAGATCTTGGCAGACTCTTAAATTACCGAAGACTAGAGGAAAGAATAATCAAGGAAAAAGATAGAACAGAGTTTAGATGTCTGTGAACATGGATGGGTAGTGTAGATATTATAGAAAATTGATGATTGATCTTAATATATAATACTACAATTTAAATATAATAATAAAATTCCAATTAATATTTTATTTACAGTATGAGTAGTCAGAACTCTAGTCCGAAAAGATCTTCAATTTTCATCAACATATTATATATTTTATAGACTGAACATAAATTTAAATCTAAATATCCAGGCACAAACCCCAATTTTTTTTTGGGCCTAATCAAATTAGAATCAAAATAATGTTGGAATATAGGCATTAATATAGAAATATTGGAATCAAAATATTATTAAATAAAATTTTAAGATTTTTTTTGATATTTATATATTTAAGTAAGCTGAATAATTTGAGGAAAACACTCGATTTTTGAAGTTACTATATAGGTAATATGTATGTTTAAGTCAATAATCATTTTTGGCGCAATGTGCTGAAAATTTATTACAATCGAACAAATCACAAATTTTGAATGCGTCATAATAAGATATACTATAAAGTATTTTCAACACACTTATTAACTAGAATTGTTATATCTCTTAAGACATGAAGAATTTGTAGCAGGTGACAAAAAATAATTAATTGAAATTTTCTATTTTCACACTAAATTAACTATTTATTTTAAGTCTGTAGAGGTAAATGGGGGTCATGTGGTATTCACAACAGATTATTATTTATGTGATAAATTGTTGTAGGTTCTTGACTTGTTACTGGAATTAATCCAATTTTCTAATGAAAAGGGAGTCGGAGGTCCAAGACAATAGCGTTGATTGAGGGTGGTATCTATTGGTGACCCATCCATTTAAAGGAGAGCTAGAGGGAATTTTGAGGGGCCAGGGGGCTGCTGCTTTGCTCACCTCAATCGCTGTGGCAGCAATTTGCCGTTTTCCCACCCTGGGCACTCAACCCCTATAGTCTGGTTCAAGATAATTATAGTTTTGTGTTGGCTGTCGACAAGCCTCGTCAGATATATACACTCTTGATTGCGCCCATAGAATCGGTTAAATTAGAAATTTAATAATATAATTATTCGGTGAAATAAGCGCCAGATTGCACCTGCTAGTCCACGTTCGGATTCCTGCCTAGAATATATTAATATATTGCAATGAGTCAATCAGGAATATTTCATTCGATTTTGTTTAAATTTTTACATTGAACACTTTCAATTTTTCAAAAAGAAACATTTTACTGAAAGGAATTTTTCAAGAAAAGATCTCAAAATATGAATATTTTAAATTGATGAATATAGTTAATTAAGTAAAAAAGTGAAAAAAAAAAATCAAATAATTTTTTTTTCTTATTTTGAAGATAGTTCATTTGAGATATGGTGGCATATTCCAAACCCCTAAGATATTAATTAATATAATTTAACATTTTTAAAAAAATAAAAAAATTCCTAAAATTATATAGGCTATAAATTCAAATCGAATAAATGAATAGTAATATAAAATATTCTAAAAAATTATTTTAATTCTATAAAAGTATTATTTTAATATTAATCATTTAAATGATCACTCAAAGAAAGGATAATTTATAAATTCAGTATATATTTTTTTTTAATTAATTTTGGAAAAAATTTTAATTAATTGATTTTAATTAAATAATTACTTTAAAAAATGGAAAAGAAATTTTAATTTCATTTAGCATAATTGCGAATTTTTTCTACTTGAATTCGAATAGATTTGGTATTAGTGAAGATAGAGAGACTTTAACGAACGACGTGGAAATGGATCAATCACAAAGGTACCACTTTCATTCACTCGATGGATCTGTCGTGAAATTTTTATTAGAATACGTCGAAATAGGTGGTATTTATAGTATAATTATTAATTCAGTTTGAAAAAATTAAGGACATTTTTTTATTAATACAATTTTATTTGGACTTTTCGGATCATGGTAAGATTATCTTATTATATATTAATAGTATATACTATGGTTCCAAATATGTATGTACGATTTTACTTATTTTTTTCTAAAAGTAATTAAAAAAAAATAAAATAAATATTTTTCAGAATTCATTAGTTTTATTATTATTTAAAATGTAATTAATTTATGATCAAATTTAAAGTTTCTTTTTGCTTAGAGTAGCAGAATTTTTATAAATTAAAAGAGACTATAAAAGAGTGTGTCTTCAGTTGGAAAAATAAATTTTTTAAATTTATTTATAACGAGACTATAGTTTCATACTTTCACACAATTCCTGTGAATCAATTGTATTAGAGTGATGAATAGGGTAAAGCCCTCAAAACTATAGTCTCGTTATAAGTAAATTAAAAAAAATATTTTTCCAACAGAGAACACACTTTTATTGTCTCCTTTAATTTATAAAAATTCTACTACTCTCGGCAAAAAGAAACTTTAAATTTGATAATAAATCAAATAAATTTTAAATAATAATAAAACTAAAAAATTCTAAAAAATTTATAACTTTTAAGGAGATAAGTTTTGGTTCAAAGTGAAACATTTTTTTTTTTTATTATTAAAAATTTGTATTTTTGCAGCACAAGACACTCTTTTATTGTCTCCTTTGATTTATAAAAATTCTGCTACCCTCTGAAAAAAGAAACTTTACAAAATCAATCACATTTTAAATAATAATAAAACTAATGAATTCTAACTTTTAAGAAGATAGAAGAAGATTTGAACAAGCGAAACAATTTTTTATTATTAAAAAATTTATTTTTCCAGCAGAAGACACTCTTTTATTGTTTCTTTGATTTATTATCAGTACCATTAACATTATTATGATGAATTTTAAATATTACCTATATATTAATATTTTTATTTATTTATTGTGGTAGTTAGTTAGTGTGGTTCTTCTATTATTATTGGTCAAATTTACTTTAAAAAAAAATCGAATACCTTGTAATTCCATTAAATAGAGTATCTATTTAATGGAATTACTTATTATTACTTATTATTATTCTTTGATATTTATTTGTAAATAAATATGTGAAACCAAAAGTGTAATTTCCTTTCATGAGTGGGATAAATTCATAGAAATTTAATTATATTTAAATAAGTTAACTTTGATTGTTAAATATTACATGTAGATAATTATACTATTTAAATTATATGGATGCTTTTATATAATCTTGCATAGCAAGTAATTTTACCTTATTATAACATTTTACGGAATTAACGAGCATTAGAAAAAAAATGCGTTAAATTTTCAAGCTCTTAAACGTAGTCAATTATCTCATATAGAAAATGCTCAGCAGAGGAAACACTTGGCTTATATAATAGATTTTAATATAAAATAAGGTGAACACTATTCAGCTGCGGATGAATAATATGTTTCTAATTTTTCAATGCAAACAACATCTAACTTGTATTTTTCATTCCCTTTGCTTTGAATTTTACAAAAGCTCGTTTACTTAGTAAAATCATAAATGGCAAGATCGCTGAATGTATTTTGGAGCCGAATGAATAATTAAACAAACGAACGCAATTATTTGAGGTGGATGGCCAAGATAAATCGCTTTTTAGATAATAAAGATAGACCTGGTAGCTTATAGATTTATAAATATAAATTATTAATATATTTAATTATTTTTTAGAATGAGAATATTTTATTTTGAAAAAATTATTTAATATAAAAATACATCTATAGTATTAAATAATCTTATATATTAAGGTTGCTATGATAAATTATTAGCATAAAGGTCTCTCCAAAGGGTGGCATTGCAAGATAGGGATGAATATCTTACAAGAGCCAATAGAAACCAATATTTTTTTTTTTTTTTAATGCAATCGAATGGAAAAAGGAGCTCACCAGTAAGATGCAGCCCCTATGGATCTCGAAAGACCATTGTATTACCGAAGAGAATTAAATAACATATGTATACCAACTCAAAATTTAGAAGCTTATCGTGGCGTCGTGAACAAATTAATAAATTTTAAATTTATTCTTTGAAACATTTCTTTTATTAAAATTATTATTAAAATATATTTTTCCTAAAGAGAAACAAAGAGGTTCTCCTCTGCTTGATGCAAATAAACATACACACTATATATAAATATATATATATATATTATATAAATAATATATATACAGATATATAATTTCGATATATATGTGTGTATGTTTATTTGCATCAAGCAGAGGACAACCTCTTGATTCTCTTTGTGAATCAACAACTCTGCTACTCTCGGCAAAACAAAAACTTTTCACTTATATATTTTTCCTTTTTTCTTAATTTTTTATTAATATTTAATAATAAATATAGGTACCTACACCTGAAATCTAGGCTCAGAGTATGGACACCCTTAAATCAAGCACCTTTTTATATATTTCATTGAACATCGGTGAATTTCCATTGAAATGGAAAACATCTTTCATAACTCCCATTTACAAAGACGGTGATAAATCTAATATAACTAATTACCGTCCCATATCAACACTATCCTCAATACCCAAAATCCTCGATAGTTTAATAACCAATAAATTAACTCCACTCTTTAAAAATATAATTCACACGGAACAGCATGGCTTCACCCAGGGACAATCAACTCTCACAAATCTAATTACATACGAACATTTTCTCAATACCTACCTTGAACAAAAATTACAGGTTGACTCTATCTATACGGATCTCAGCAAAGCATTCGACACAGTCAACCACAATCTACTTCTCCAGAAACTAAATCTCCTCGGGGTAGAGGGAACTCTACATCTCTGGCTTTCCAGTTATCTGATGAATAGAAAATGTACTGTCAAAATTCGAAATAATCTCTCCCATGAATTTGTCGCTCACTCAGGAGTTCCTCAAGGATCTCATTTAGGGCCATTGCTTTTTCTAATATTCTTCAACGATGTTTTGACTGTCTTTAATGATGTGAATGTCCTCCTCCTGGCTGATGACTTGAAAATGTTTAAAGTTATTCATTCTATAAATGATTGTCAAACTCTACAATTAAATTTGAATAATTTCAATGCCTGGTGCACTGATAATGGTCTCAAACTTAACGAAACCAAGTGTAAATTCATAAACTTCTCCAGGGCAACAAATTTGTTAAAATTTACATATTCAATAGATAACCACAAATTACTAAGCGTTGATAATATTAGGGACTTGGGTGTGATCTTCGATACTAAATTGACATTCGTCCCACACATAAATAACATTGTTAGTAAAGCTCGTAAAACCTTGGGTTTCATCACGCGGATAACCTCATCTTTCGAAACATAGATGCACTCAAATTCTTGTTCACTGCTCTCGTGAGAAGTAAACTTGAATACTGCAGTGTAATATGGAACCCCTACTATGAGATACATAAGGCATCCTTGGAAAGAGTCCAGCATAAATTTTTGAGGACGGTTAATTATAAACTAGGCATAAGTATAGATAATCTGAATTATGACTATCTAATTCACACCTGAAACTCAACACACTGGAACAACGACGTGATTACAATGACATTTCCTTCCTGCTTAAACTTATTTCCGGAAAAATCGTGTGTCCAAAAATTCTATCTACGCTAAATTTTAGAATCCCATCCCATAGCACGAGATCCCAAGATATGTTTGTAGTTCCACATCACTCGACTAACTTCGGTAAAACCAACGCCATTGACAGAATTCAAACACTAGCAAATAAACACTCGACCAATCTTGACCTTTCCAGCACAACTCCTCACCAACTCAAAAAAATCATCTTAAAACCATCAGCCACATTGTAAAAACCACTTCAGTGTAATAAGTTTGTTTTTTTTTCTCTCTGATACCTATCTGTTATTTTATTATATCCATATTGTTTTAATATTGTATCCTGTATATGTTTCTTTTTCTGTATTGGACATCTTGTCCGTAAAACTAGCTAAACAGCTAAATAAATAAATAAATAAATAAATAAATATTTAATAGTTAATCGAAGAAAATCTATAAATATTATATATTGACTTAATTTAGTTTATTATGATATCATTTAAAGAAGAAAAAATATTGTAAGTAGGTACCTACTTTAAAAATGATTTTTAAGAAAATACATTTTTTTTTAATCAAGTTTAAAATTTTTCCAATTAATATAATTGTTCAATAAATGTCAAAAAATTTGTTTTTTTCGTGACAGCAAGAATCCACCCTGAATAATATAGCTTTTTCACTACATATTACTAGAAAAATATTATTTATAACATTATAATTTATTGTGGAGCGTACGGAAGGATTTAGGGGTGCTCAGGGTCAATGAAAAATAATATTTTCTAGGTTTACATAAAAATATGACTGCCAAATGGTTGTCGATAGCATATGGATGGTACCATTATTTTTGACCTCACATACCTAACCCCATTATTCTTAAAAAAGAGACCCTAATTATATGCTAAGCACTTATAATATTAAATTGAAAGATTCCTGTGAATCAATTGTAATAAGCTGAAGAAGAGAACAAAGACCTCAAAACTCAAGTCCCGTTATAAATAAATTAAAAAATTTATTATTCCAGCAGAAGACACACTATTTTATTGTCTCCTTTAACTTATAATATTTTCAGTACTTTAAATAAATATAAAAATATTAACAGCTCCTTAGAGGAGATTTATTGTGGGTAGGTATTAAATAATAATTATTTAATGATCTTAAATATTCGCAAATTTCTTAAAATTTATTTTCTGACTCCATGTACCCGCTCTCATTCATTTTCAAATAATAAATAACTGTTTTTGGAAATCATATTAAAATTTGAAATAATATATAAAATTTTAAAAATATATTAATAAAATTTACCGTGAATTTATTTGCTGTAGAATATAAAAAATTCTAAGAACATTTTAAATTATATAATTTTATATTTATATTTTGGACTCTAAGTAAATATTCCTTAATAGAATAATAATAAAAGATGAAAATTTAACTTTCAGCCAATCAAAGGGTGTCAAGGGACCCAACCAATGACCTTGAACTTCAATCAATGAATGCAATCAATTCAATTAGCGGAAAGTTAATAATTTTTGCTCGATTTCTATAATTTGACTTGAAGCAAGGTCTTTTTTTGAGTATGTATAAGTCCAGGGATGTCTCTGTACAAGTGATTCGCCAATGTACTTGTAGGGCCGCCCACTTGTCCCCTTGCACCCCTTGCGCCCCCCGCGGCTCCATCCGTCTAGGTAAAAAGCGACGCCCGACGCATGCGCAGAGGGAAAACCACGGACACGGCTCATGCCAGGGACCGGATGCTCCGCCAAAAAAACAAAAAAAATAAAAAAAAATTGAAAAAACCCTGAAAGAAAAAAATCGCTTGGCCACTCCCATACGATATAAAAATGTACAGTACAGGTGGAAAATAGTAATGTTTGATCTGACTGCAGGCAGTCGACAACAAATTGCACATGCCCTGCTCCTCCCATTAGGACCAAATGAAGAATTAGCATATTTTTACTCTCCTTCCGGCAATGTCAAGCCAAACTGAACCAAACAGGCATTGCAATTGATGAAAAACGATGCACTCTGCACACTTACTCAAGCAAGGCAGCCTAATGAAATTTGGTCCAAGTTCTAAAAGATTCTAGCCAAAATTTGTTTTAATTAAATTATTCTCTATACCATTAATGAAATTCCCAAAATGAATTTAAATATCAAACAATTAAAGAGAGACAAATGAAGATTTTTTTTGTCAAATAATTAAAACGACCAAGAGAATTCAAATAGCAATATTTTACCGAAAGCAAAATTGCAATGGGCATAGCTTTCGTTTCCCCCAAAAGAATTCAGACGTTTTGAGAATGGCAAAGTGTCAAGGGGTGCAGGATGTTGGCGAAACCAGTTCGGAACAATAGGGGATTGCTGACGAATACACAAGACAACAAAGAATCCAGATTCTTCTAATAGGAATATTGTAACATATTTAATAATATAATAACATATGGGGTCCAAGAGTGCGAAGCGTCATCTCATTGAACGAGTTTAGCTTCAAATAAGACTCTCTATAATTATTTACTTTCACTAATAAGAAATAAACAGTTGAGTAGTAGAATGACACCGAAAATTAACTTTTTGAGATCTTCTGATTACAATAAAACCAATTATAGGTACTTTCAATTTGTGACGACATATTGGAAATATGCGATATTTTTAAAAGTTTTTATCAAATAATAGGGTTACCTAGAGTATATGGTACATGATCACATGGGCCCGAAAAATGTCAAAAAGTCATGTTTTCAAAATGATATTAATAAAAGACTGTGCGACCCCTTAGTGAAAAGAAAGAGAATAGAAAGAAATTTTAGAAATTGGATTGGAGTTGAAGGTACAGACAGGTGATTAGGAATCCTAATAACTAAACTTAAATGTAGTAAATCTTACAAAAATTATAGATACTAGAAACTTTGATGAAATTTTAATTTATTATAATAGTAAATTAAATACGAAGCTCGAGTGTAATATTTATTTTTAACTCTCCTAAAAATTAAAATTATGAACCACTCCAAAAATGGTCGCCCCTTACCTATCAATTTAAGATTTTTTAAGAAAATAAAGTTTTACTTTTAAAGAAATTTTAATTTATTCAAATAGTGTATTATATTCAGAGCTCGAATATAATATCTATTTTTATATCTCTCCTGAAAATTAAATTTTTGAACCACTCCAAAAATGGTGAAGTGATAAGCTGTCCCCTTTAACTCTCATTTTCGGATTTTTTTAAGAAAATAATGTAATAATTTTTAAGAAATTTTAATTAATTCAAATAATATATGATATATACAGAGCTCGAATATAAATATTTATTTTTAAATTTCTCCTAAAAATTAAATTTAGGAACCACTCCGAAAATGGTGAAATGATACAAAGGGTCCCCTCTTACTTCTTATTTTAGGATTTTTTATGAAAATAAAGTTTTACTTTTTAATAAATTTTATATATATCCGCGATTTTTATTTTACGGATGACTCCGCATATCGCATCCCGCTTTCCACCTCTCTCTATCATTCCAATCTCCCTCGTGTAGTCCCCGGGCATTCATCGCACTCTGCACGTCCTGAAGCCAGATCCTTGGGGGTCGTCCGCGTTTTCTCTTCTCCACAGGAACCCATTGCCACACTCGCTTCGGCCATCGACTATCGTCCATCCTCATCAG
Organism: Forficula auricularia; assembly: GCA_024734495.1. NCBI lineage: Eukaryota > Metazoa > Arthropoda > Insecta > Dermaptera > Forficulidae > Forficula > Forficula auricularia. Next base: position 923,759 of record JALMQS010000150.1, read on the forward strand.
GTGACCGTACCACCGCAATCGCTTGGTTTCAATTTTGTTTATGATGCTTTCTTCTATTTCCATCATCCCCCTTATTGTGTCGTTTCTTACGTGGTCGAGCCTCGATATTAAGCAGCTCCGTCGCCAGAAATCTATTTCCACCGCAAGCAGTCTTTGGGATTCCCTCTTATTAATCTCCGACGTCTCGGCACCATAGGATGTTATACTCTCCACGATTGTGTGGTATATAATTTTTTTGTGTTCCGAGCTAATTCCTCATTCCAGAGTACTGAATTAACAGGAGTATACTTTCCTTTTCCGCCAAAAAAATTTTAATCGACTTTTTAACAACAAAAAATCTGACTGCTCTAAGACTAGGTTAAATGAAAAATATCTTTAAGCTGCAAAAGAATTGAGTTTCATATCACGAATCATCTTTTTGTTTCACAATTTTTCCAACTCTAATTTCTGAATTCATCATTGAATATATTTTTTAATTTGACTTATATTGACCTAGTAAAAAAGCCCTTATTAAGTAGGGTTTGTTGGAGCATCGAAATAATGATTAATAATATTATTATTTTTTTTTTAATTTTAAAATTTGTATATGGCACTTAGTACCAAACAGGAGTGTACTCCCGCCACAAAAATTTTCATTTACTTTTTAGCAACAAAAAATCTGACTACTCTAAGAGTAGACGAAATAAAAAATTTCTTTAAGCAGCAACAGAATCGATTTCCCTGTCACAAATCATCGTTTTTGTAACAATTTTTCTTACTCTATTTTCTGAATTTATCATTGAATATATTTTTTTAATTTGACGTATTTTAACCTGGCAATGTAGCCCTTATTACGTAGGGGTTGTTGGAGAATCGAAATAAGGATTAATAATATTTTTTTCTTAAAAAAATTTAAAATTTGTATCCGGCACTTAGACCCAAACAGGAGTGTAATTTCCTCTCCTGTCAAAAAAATTTTCATTGACATTTTAGCAAAAAAATATCTGACTGCTCTAAGAGTAGGTGAAATGAAAAATTTCTTTAATCTGCAACAGAATCGAGTTTCATGTCACGAATCATCGTTTCGTTTCATGCAGTTTTTTAAACAATTTTTCTTACTCTAAATTCTGATTTCATCATTGAATATATTTTTTAAATTTGACATATATTGACATGCCAATGAAAAAAACAGAAAAATCTCAAGGCTTTGTTATTTTGAAAAAAAAATTTGAAATATCAAAATTATAGAAATTTTAGTATAATTGGGATCAGAATTGAAATATCTCAAACAAAAAATTTTGTCGAAAAACGAAAAAATCACAAGGCTCTATAAGCCTTATGAATTAAACTTGGCAACGAAGTCTTTTTAATTTGACTTATTTTGACCCGGCAATGAAGTCCCTATTACGTATGGGTAGTTGGAGCAACGAAATAATGTTTTCTTAAAAATTGTAAAACTTCTATCCGGCACCTAGGTGCAAACAGGAGTGTATTTCCTCTCCCGCCAAAAAAATTTCATCGAATTATCTTATATTTTAGCAGCAAAAAAAATTTGACTGCTCTAAGAGTAAGTGAAATGAAAAATTTCTTTATGCTGCAACATAATCGATTTTCATGTCACGAATCATCGTTTCGTTTCATTGGGTTTTTTAAGCAATTTTTCTTACTCTAAATTCTGATTTCATCATTGAATATGTTTTTTTAATTTGACTTATATTGACATGGCAATGAAGACCTTATGTTGTTGCTACATCCAAATAAAGTTAATAATTTTATTTTATTAAAAATTTTAAATATTGTATCCGGACGAAACAGAAGTGTACTTTCCTCTCAAGCCAAAAAAATGTCATCGTATTTCTTAGGCCTAGCGTACACTGGTGAAGCAGCTACGCAGCCCAGGGCAATTTTGGTGAACCACGTTTTCAAGTAGAGGCGTGTGGTTTGAGACGCAGCAGAGTGCTGCCTCATCTGCCGACAGAGCCCACTTGTGGAGACGGCAAAGAAACTGCTTCACGCAGGGCACAGTTTTTTTTTATTTATTAATTGTTTTTTAATTTAAAAACCCATGAATACTCTACAACAAATATTATTATCTTTAAAAATTAGGAACTTTTATTATTATTTATTTTTTTTTTTTTTTTATTTCATTATACAGGATGGGGCGTAAAGATCTACCACATTTTGATGAGGAATAAATAAACAATGCACAAATTTATCTAGAAAAATATTGAATATATTTTTGAAAAGAACATAAAATAAATTTGTTTTTAAATGTGTTTTAAACATTATATCAAACGAAAAAAATTGGAGATGGGGTCAAAAATTAAAATTCTAATCTTTTAGACCAAATTCAACCGAATTTCGTATACATATTCTGTGGATTCCTAAAAGTCTAGAAGTGCAAAAATTAAGCATCCAAAATAGGGGGGGGGGGGGTCAGAAAATGAAAACTTTGGACCTTAACCAAACATATCAAAATTTTATATACATATTTTGTGGACCCCTAAAGTCTAAAAATGCAAAAAAAAAAACACCCAAAATGGGGGGAGCGTCAACTAATGAAAATTTTAGCTCTTGGAGCAAACTTAACCAAATGTAACACATAATCTTTGAGCAACTAGAAGGCTAGAAATGCAACAACTAACCACTCAAAGTGTGCCCCCCCGGGGGGGGGGGGGGGGGGTAAAAAATGGAAAGTCTTGTTCTTGAACCAAATTCAACCAAATTTTGTATACATAATCTGTGGGCCACTAGAAGGATAAAAATGCAAAAACTGGGTGCGTGGGTGGAATCCAAGGGTGAGGTACAGGGGGTCAGAGGTGGGTGTTGGAGTGAAATGGGTGTGAAGTTTGGGTGGTGGGGTACAGGGTCGGTTCAAAGGTGGAATGGGATTGGGGTGAGAACGTGGGAATTCAGGAAGTGGGGGTACGGAGGAGGATAATGGTCGCCAGTAATAATAACTTTTCCAATTTTTTTAGAAAATAAAAATTTGAATTTAGAAGGGATAATAGTTATTTCTAGTAGAGTATTTTATAAGGATATAGGAAATTATAATTTCATCAAAGACACTCGAAAAACTTTTCTTTTTGTACCGTTGAATTTCAGTTCAAAGTTGATAAGGGTCCCGCCTTATCATCAGATTCCCAATTTTTTTAGAAAATAAATATTTGAATTTCGAGGGGATTATACTTAATTCTAGTAGAGTAGTTTATAGAGATATAGGAAATTATAATTTCATCAAAGAGACTCGAAAAAAAATCATTTTATATCTTTGAAAAAAATGAAGAAAAAGTGATAAGGGTCCACCTTATCATCAGATTCCCAATTTTTTTAGAAAATAAATATTTGTATATCGAGGGGACCATACTTAATTCTCGTAGAGTATTTTATAGAGATATAGGAAATTAGAATTTCATCAAAGATACTCGAAAAAACATTCTTTTTATACCCTTGAAAAAAATGAAGAATGTGATAAGGGTCCCCTCTTATCATCAGATTTCCAATTTATTTTAGAAAATATATATTTGAATTTCGAGGGGATTCTAATTAATTCTAGTAGAGTAATTTATAGAACAATAGGAAATTATAATTTCATCAAATAAAGTCGAAAAAACATTCTTTTTATACCCTTGAAATAAATGAAGAAAGTGATGAGGGTCCCCCCTTATCATCAGATTTCCAATTTTTTTATAAAATAAATATTTGAATATCGAGGGGACTATACTTAATTCTCGTAGAGTATTTTATAGAGATATAGGAAATTATAATTTCATCACAAAAACTCGAAAAACTTTTCATTTGGAACCCATGAATTTTAGTTGAAAGCTGTTAAAGGTCCCCCTTATCATCACTGATAGTAATTATTTATAGATGAACATCTCAATAAAAAAGTTTGTTTACATTTTTTTTCAATTATCTTTTATTTAATAACAATGCTCTGAGGTGGCTACCTCGTAGAGCAAACAGAAAGAATATATATACAAATAGTATCATTTAAGTAAGCAAACATAACATATATAACATTTAAATGAGCAAACAGAAAGAATACATACATATAGTAACATTTAAATGAGAAACAGAAAGGAAAGAATACAGGTATATAACATATATAACATTTAAATGAGCAAACAGAAAGAATACATACATATAGTAACATTTAAATGAGAAACAGAAAGAATATAGATATAGAAACAGAAAATATAGGTATATAGTAAGATTTAAATGAGCAAGACTCTCCCAGCCCAGTGATGAACATCTCAATAAAAAAGTTTGTTTACATTTTTTTTTCAATTATCTTTTATTTAATAATTGGTTTTAATTATTAGAATCCCACTAATAGAGTTATAACAAATATTATTATATTATTTTAAAATTTAATTAACAGGTGTCGGGGGGTCGGGTAGGCTAGGCGGTAGCATGACAGCGAGCTAACCGGGGACCCGGGTTCGAATCCGACTCGAGGCATCCAGCTAAAATCGGCCCGGGAGTAGAGACAAATTTGAAAAATAAATATATAGTATCGTAAAGCGCCCAAAAAAAAAAAAAAAAAAAAAAAAAATTAACAGGTGTCTGGAAGGATTGTTGACAATTTTTTGTTTACAACACGAAAAAATTTTTTCCTCTTAATTCGTTATTGTTTTTCTTTTTCATTAATTTGTTTTCTTGTTTGTGTTATTTGTTTTATGTTATTGTTCTTTGTTTAATTCGTTTTGTTCAGTTTAGTTTATTTTTATTATGATAAAAAGTCGATCGCGATCGCCATTAACTCGTATGAAGACCAAGCCTGCAAGGCTTCCAACCTCCAGAGCTTCCTCCTCGAAAGCATCCAGCGTGAAGGCGTTCATCTTGAATGCATCCAATTTGAAGGCATCCAACTTAAAGCCAACCAACTTGAAGGCATCCACCTCGAAGGCTGATACGGAAACAAGCAATTCGCTTAACAAATTACCAGATCCTGACGAAAAAATCTCACCGGAAATGACAAATAAAATAAACTGCAACGGATCGTTGCTAAACTTTATCCAAATTCATTTGAAATATTAATATGTTTGTTCCTTTATTATTAATCAGATATCACTTTCAATTTGTAGTTCATGTTGACATTAATTAAAAATAATTCTGATTTAATAGTCGAGGAATAACCATTCTACATTGGATTTTTGTCATTTCGGTTATTATTGTAAGCATTCCTGAAGACATGGAGGAATCGACTTAAAATCAAAAATAGCCATCGATTCTCATCTAATACTTAAGGAATAACAATTCTACATTAGGTTTTGGACGTTTCAAGCTTGAGTTGTTTACCAAAAAAGAATTTAGTCTTTTTGATTTTAAGTCGATTCTTCAACGTTTTCAGTAGAGGTTACCATTAATAGTCAAAACATCAAAAATGGAATGCAATAAGGTTATTCCTATAGTATTAGATGAGAATCGATCGTTATTTTTGATTTTAAGTCGATTCCTCCATGTCTAATGTAGAATTGTTATTCCTCAAGTATTACATGAGAATCGATGACTATTTTTGATTTTAAGTCGATTCCTCCATGTCTTCAGCAATGGTTACCAATAAAAACCGAAATGTCAAAAATCCAATATAGAATGGTTTTTCCTCAAGTATTAGATGAGAATCAATCGCTATTTTTGGTTTAAAGTCGATTTCTCTGTGTCTTCAGCAATGGTTACTAATAAAAACCGAAACGTCAAAAATCCAATATAGAATGGTTATTCCTCAAGTACTAGATGAGAATCAATCGCTATTTTCGATTTTAAGTCGATTCCTCCATGTCTTCAGCAATGGTTACCAATTAAAACCGAAACGTCAAAAATCCAATATAGAATGGTTATTCCTCAAGTATTAGATTAGAATCAATCGCTATTTTTGGTTTAAAGTCGATTTCTCTATGTCTTAAGCAAAGGTAACGGATAAGAAAACAACGCAGTTGCTATGGTTACTTATAAAATTTCCTCCCGAATTTTTACCATTTCACAGCGAGAAGCCTAACCATTCTTACTTAAGTTAGGTTAAATGAGCTATCTTAAAACGATCAAATGAATAAATATTAAAGAATTTAAAATAAAAAATTAAAAAAAGTACTATTTTATTCTAGAGTAAAGTACTTTAAAATATAATTTTACTAAAAACTTTATTTAACCTTTTTTGTGGTCCCCGAGGTACTTAATTAGAATATTAAATTTCATAAAAATTGGTTAAGTCATTTTCAAGATATTTAGAAAAAACTAAAAAAGTACTAATGTTTGTGGGCCGATATGTACCAAAAACTAATCAGCGCTTCGTTTTGTTAAAAGAATGCTAGGTTTTCAATTTCATTTCAATCGGTGCAACGGCGTGGAAAAAATCGTGGGCCAAAAAAACGATAACATACATCCATACATCCATCCATCCGCACGCACTAAATGAAAAAATCGCACTTTTTGGCCTCTCGACGAGACCCCATGTAATTTTTGGCAAAACCGTCACGTGCTAAAATTCAACCTAATTGAATACTACAATTTGTGACTTTAATTGAGTCCATGGGTTCCGTAGTCTTTACCTGAGGACCCTTTGAAGCCACGCTTGCCCCGAGAGCGATTACAATACTTTACCCATGCTTTGCATTGGATAAAGTAAAAAGACGCTTGGGTACTACACAAGAAGAAGAAGCTATTCCAAGTCAAGATGAGGAAAACCTTACCTATAACATAAAGGTAAGCAATAAATTTAGTCCAATTGAATCGGATGATTCAGAAACGGATTTTCTAAGTGACGAAGAACTTGGTCCCCATCCGACAAAGGAGATTAAACCGCGGAAACCACCCCCAATTATAGTACATTGTCACATGAGCAACCCAGTGGCATTCTTCAGTAAAGTCCACGCCCTAGCAAATGCTGGAGTAGACATCAAGTGTAATCGAGATAAAACAGTGTTTCTCTGTAAATCAGAAAAAGATCACAGGGCAGTAAGTGAATTATGTGAAACCCAAAATATTCCTTTCCATACTTACCCACAACTCGGTTCAGGATTAGTTAAGCTTGTCCTGAGAGGACTAAGCATGGGAGTGACAATAGAGGACATTAAGGCTGCATTGACGGAGAAGGGGTTCCCGCCAAAAAATATAATAGATTTAAAAAATAAACAAACAGGTCAGCCGATCCCAATATTCTACGTCACAACAGGAAATCTTCAAAATCAACGGACTTTGTTACATGAGGGTCTGGTGGACAAAATATAGGAATAGGGCCAAATTTATTCAATGCTACCGTTGTATGGGCTTTAACCATACCCAAATAGCCTGCAGAGGAGTAGAACGTTGTATGAAGTGCGGCTCCCAACATAGAAATTCTGAATGCGTGTCTAAGACAAAGAAATGTATCAACTGCGGCGGTGGACACTGGGCTAACTCCGAGGAGTGCCCAGCTGTCCAAAGAGCAATAGAAACACGAGAAGGCTCTAGGGAAGTTAGAGTAAATAAATCAGCCTCCCTTAATAAAATAGCTGACACTCAGGAGTCAACAAAGAAAGTCCAAAAAGACCCAGCAGCCTGGTCGCAAACAGACTTTCCGAAATTGCAGAACAGGGTTCAAAAGAGTTCAAAGAGTTGGCCGAAACCCGAAATAAATAAAGATGATAAATCAACAATACAGGAAATTCTGAGTCTATTGAAAAGTTCAAATATATCTATTATTTTGACAAAAATTCTAAAAATCATTAAGATGCTCACCAAGGCAAAAGACGGGGGCGAGCGCTTACAAATTCTCCTGGAGGAATTAGTCGCTCTACTAGGGTAATGGCAGTCTCACTACATATAAATATCTTAATTTGGAATGCCAATGGCATCAGGCATTAACTGGCTGAGCTAATCAACTTTGTGAAACACCATGACATTCATTTAATCTCAATAAGCGAAACACTTCTAAACGCTGATATTCGGCTTTTTCTACTCGGGTACTCAATCTTGAGAGCGGACAGTGCAGCACCTGGTCGAGCGGTATTACTTGCGATCCGAGATGATCTCAAAGTCACCCAAAAATCACTACCGGAAACTGGCCACTTAGAAGCCGTCGCTGCTACAATAGATTTGCCTAGTGTCAGAATCCTTGTGGCAAGTATTTATAACTCGCCGGCAAGAACACGGCCCCTCCAAAGAAATGCACTTCTGAAGGTTCTTAACCTAGATGGCAAAGTCATCTTATTGGGTGATTTTAACAGTCGACATGAAGTGTGGGGATGTCAAAGCAGAAATGCGAATTAGGAGGAAATTACTCGATCTCTCTATTTAACATGATTTAGACATAATATCTCCCAGCGAGCCAACTTATTTCCCGACAACACCAAGTTCTAGTCCGAGTACTTTAGATTTAATGATAGTCAAAGGAATCCCATCACTAGAAGCAACTGCCACTACTTACCATGAACTTGATTCAAACCACAACCCTGTTATAATAAAAAGCAAAATGTCTGTCTTCTCTACACCCCGTCTAGGATGGGATCTTTCGAAGGCCAACTGGAATGAATACAGGAGAAATATTTGTGAAAAAATTCAAATACCAACCATCACAACATCTGATGAATTAGATAAAGTTGTTGAAGATCTTACAACAGCAATCAAAAGGTCAGCATCCGAATCGATTCCTAAAAAAAGAATATCTTTCACGGGGGATTGTCTTCCAAACGAGATAAAAAATCTCATCAAGAATAAAAATAGAGTCCGAAGATCCTGGCAACGGCATCGAGGTGATTCCTCTAGAATTGAGATGAATAGACTTACAAACCATATAAAATCTGAAATTGCTAAATGGCGACATAATATTTGGACCTCTCGTATTTCAAAATTAAATACTCAAGACTGTTCGATATGGCAGTTCGCTAGACGCCTTAAAGGACGAAAAATAACAATAGGACCTCTTGAGAGTCAAAATGGTTTAGAATACTCTTCGGCGCGTCAAGTGGACATGATTGCAGATGAATATGAGAAGCAGTTTACTAACACTGAAGAATCTGACGTAACATCAAGTCAGATGATTCAAAAGGTTGAGGAAGCTTTGGAAGAACGGGGTGAAGACCACCCACCTCCTTTAATAAAGCCTAAAGACATAAAGCTGGCTATTAAAAGAGTCAAACTAAATAAAGCCCCTGGTTATGATGAAATCCTACCAATTTTTGTCAAGTCAATTCCTGGAAAAGCAATTTTGTATCTTTCTCGTGTTTTTAATGCTATGTTAAAAATTGGATATTTTCCATCTCTTTGGAAGAAAGGCGAAATTGTACCTATTGCCAAACCAGGCAAGGATCCAAAATTAGCTAGTAGCTACCGTCCAATTTGGTTATTACCTATCCTAGGTAAGCTAGCAGAATATTTTATACTTACATGGCTTGAACGAGAGACGGAGAATAAGAATTTATTACCTCACACTCAATTTGGGTTTAGAAAGAGGCACTCAGCAGTCCACCAAGTAGTGCGAGTCACTAGATATGTTAGAAATAGACTTCAGCTCAAGAAAGCGACAGGTATTCTTGGACGTTGCCAAAGCATTTGATAGTGTTGATCATTTTTATCTAACGTCAAAATTTTTTCTATTTGGACTGCCAGAACCTTTATGTCAAATAATTGGGGATTTCCTTCGAGAGCGAAGCTTCCGAGTGCGAATTGCGAATGAGAAGTCTGAATGGCGGCCTATCCGAGCAGGGGTTCCACAAGGAGCTCTTCTATCTCCTCTCCTATATGCGCTATACACGTCAGGCATGCCCAAAATGAACCACGTGAACATAGCACAGTTTGCGGATGATATAGCAATTTATTATTCTAATAAAAACTTTAAATGCTTAGTGCGGAGACTCCAAGAAGAAACCCAACTTGTAATAAATTATCTTAAAGACTGGAAATTAAAAACAAATCCAAACAAATGTGAAGCAATCTTATTTACAAAAAAGCGAAAATATCTCGGAACTACTCTAAAAATTAATGATTCCCACTTAAAATGGCAGTCTAAAGTCAAATACCTTGGTGTCCTATTGGATCGAAGAGCTAATTGGGCTGCTCACACGACTATGACAAGAGAAAAAGCACGAAGGGCTATCAAAGTTATTTGGCCTTTAATTCGTCCTGGAAGTTCACTTTCACTTGAAGGTAAATTGACATTATATAAAATGTTAGTGAAACCTATTTTGGCATATGCAGTACCTGCCTGGTTATCTTACGCCTCAAGATCAAATCTAGAGGCATTGGAGAGAGTGCAATCCAGGACACTCCGCATCATTACACTACCCCCTCCCGGAACATCAAACGAAATTATCCTAGTCGGTCTAGGAATGCAGAGATTGTTGGATAACCTAAGCGACATTACCAATCGGTTCAAACAAAAGACCCAAACTAGTCTAAACCCCCTAATACTGGAACTCTACAGGACCTAACGCTCATCTTTCATCATAGCATCATCATTTTCCTCTGATTCTTTCCTTTCTTTTATAAATAACGGCAAAGAGGTTTTTTATTTCGTAAATTTTTCCTCTTACTACAAACACGGACTAAAAACATTATCGCAAGCACGAGAAGATCAAGAACAGTCGATAATGGGGATGTAATCTCCGAAGTCGAAGCTCAAATAAAATGTATACGCTAATGCATGTAAAATAATTGGTTCAATAAAAATTTTTATTATTATTAACAGGTGTCTGGGATTGGGGATGGGTGAAAAGAGAAGAACAATATGGTATTGGAATAATTATAGGAAAAGGGTTTTTTTTTCTTTAATTAGTTTTTTCCTCTTATTAAAAACAAGGACTAAAGATGATCAAGGACAATCGATGGTGGTGATGTAATCTCCGGAGTCGAAGCTCAAAAACAATGTATGGATAAATTCATGTAAAATAAATGGTTTAATAACAGGTGTCTGAAAGACGAACGAAATTGATTGGATTATGGAATTTAAATAATTATCGGAAAAGAGGATTTTTTATTTAATTAGTTTTCTCCTCTTATTAAAAACAAGGACTAAAAGATGATCAAGGACAGTCGATGGTGGAGAAGTAATCTCCGGAGTCGAAGCTCAAATACAATGTATACATTAATTCATGTAAAATAATTGGTTTAATAACAGGTGTCTTAGTGTTCCATCTGGACAAATTATTAAATTGGGCTACGCATCTAAAGGCAGTTTAATCAAGTGAAAGATTTGCCGCCAAAATTATATGGCCTTTAATTAATTAATAGAAGAAGCCCACTTGAATTGGATCAAAAATTAAATCTATATAGGGCCATGGTGCGCCCTCGTCTTACTTATGGGTCACCTTTATGGTTTGGTCATGCGGCCAAAACAAATGTTTCGCTTATTGAAAGAGTTGAAACAAAAACTCTCAGGACAATTGCTAACCCTCTGCCAGGAATCAACAACTACATAATCAGAGAAGGACTACTCATTGAGAGCCTGCAAGACCACATTTGGAAATTATCGTTGAAGTTCCACAAAAGGCTAATTACTCATACGAATCCATTAATTACATCGATCGATCTCGGATAATTATTAATCTCGTTTTGCTTTCTTGTTATATTTTATTTTAAGTTTCTTTTTTTTCTCTCTTTTTCTTTTCTTTTTAAATTGGTTTAAGAGGTTTTTTAAAAATTTTCCTCGTTAAATCATTATTTGGTGAATCGAACGAACTAAGAAGTGTTAAACAAATTTGTAAAGGAGGATGAATTGTGGTTAGCAAGCCCGAAGTCACCGTTAGAAATAAATCTGACAAAGAATGTATATTCATCTTTTTTACTTAGAGAAAGTGGTGTAGGTTTTAGGTGAAACATGATATTAATTAATAAAGTAAAGGGTGTGTAGTTTCACAGTGAAACTACACACCCTTTACTTTATTAATTTATATTCATCTTGTATGAAAAATGTACATCTGTAATTTTAATTGTATAAATAATTTCTTAATTAAGTAACAGGTGTCTAGGATTGATGGACGAACCGATTGGAAGGGGAATATGGAATTGGAATAATTATCGGAAAAGAGGTTTTTTTATTTAATTAGTTTTTTCCTCTTATTAAAAACAAGAACTAAAAAGATGATCAAGGACAGTCGATGGTGGAGAAGTAAGTAATCTCAGGAGTCGAAGCTCAAATACAATGTATACATTAATTCATGTAAAATAATTGGTTTAATAAAATTTATAAAAAAAACAAAACAAAAAAAACAGGTGTATAAATCATAACATTACAGGTGGATTCATAACAAAACAGGGGTGTTTCAATGGCGGATCCAGAAATTTTTTATGGGTGGGGGGGGGTAAAAAAATATACAAAAATATATCAATATTTTTAATGTATTTTAGTAGGAAATTCAATTAATTAATGTTTATTTACAAGAAATACACTTAGATTCTAAACCAATATTACAATTATACCAGGGGCGCTGCCAGACTTTCATTTTGAGACGGTCATGTACCGGCACCCCCCACCCCCCCCGGGAAATTTTTTTAAATTTTGCACTTCAAAAGTAGTTTTTAGAGGCGATTTTGAACCTCTGTAAAATTAAAAACAAAAAGAGCGCGCATGAAGCAGGGGGAATATACAGGTTTACCTACCTATTAAATGTATATTATAATATACTTGGACTATAGTTCGCTAAATGAGTTCTTCATATTTAATAAATTGGTTGAGACTACTAATGTAAAATAGAGTTTTTTCAGTTTTTATTTAATAACTCTAAAACGGCTTATCAAAGACATGACCTGATCCGACCTCATTGTGGCACGGGATACTGTAGTCTAATTAAGATACAACTTTGCCAAACTCAATTTTTAGCCATTTGGCAACTATTAGGAGATCAGCACCAAAATTCGAAGAGTGGTTTCTTGTGACCACCTAATAAGCATAATCTACTTTTCCGCTAAGCCGGTAAAAATGGTCTATCTTTGAAGTTCAATTGTGGCAAAACGGGTGAATTGATTTTAACTTTTAATTTCAAATTTTGTGATCTTTCATTTAGGTAAGAATGAAATTTTCTGTCAGTCACATGTTTTTTTTATTTATAAACGAAAATCTGAAAAAAGTCCAAAATTTCGGTGGTTTTTAGGCCCTCAAAAATTATAAATGAACTAAAATTCATATCGGTCTGTGATTGGTGCTCAGACGATACGTCTGCCTCCTGGCCTCAAATGTGACAAATACTGGTGGCAAATTTTGTCTACGCGATCGCCCCTCCCCTCCCCCTGGATCCGCCCTTGGTGTGTTTACAAATAAAGTGGTTGAAGTGGCATTTTTTTTATATAACTTGGAAATAAATCTTATTTAATTTTATGTTTTTATTTCAGATCCTATATGATTTTTTTTTATCATGTTTATCGATATGAACGAATGTGGGCAAATTGTGTGTTGGGGTGGATGTGGAAGGTGCAGGAGGTGGGGTGCAGTTGTGGGGGATCCGGGGTTGGGGTGCGGTGGTGCGGATCTTTGGTGGCGGTGGAGGTAAAGTGGTGGGGGCAAGGTGCGTGGTTTCGGACAGGGGGGGTGTCCAGGGTGGCGTATACTGTATAAAATATGATTTCGAGTTCGAAATCGGGTTTTTTTTAAAAGATTTAAGAGTCTTTTTAAATATATTTTATTTGTTTTAATACAGGGTTTACAATTTAGGAAAGGTGTTTTTATTTTTTGTTACTTGAAGGAAACACTTTAGTATATAAAACCTTCCGGGACAATTTTGAGTGGGCCTCGGGCAAGTCTAAGGCTTGTACGAGCTGTCGGCAAAATGACAACGAGAGCGGCGCTCTCAGGGGTTTTTATACAGTATTTAGTGCTGGATCAGCAAGCCAAGTAGAGATCCTACAGGGGGCTGACCCAGCAGTTCTTAGCATTATAACTTATATATTTGTATTTTTTTAAATTGGTTACCATGCATCGCTCGGTGGCTCCAGGTACTAGCAAAATAAATAGTGAATTTGTTGTCTCTAAATAACCTGATATTAGAATTCATAAAAATATCTTGTGAATTTATATTTTATTTTTCTAAAAAAATCAAAGATTCAGACCATAGGGGGAACCCTTTGTATTAATTTCCGAATTTTTAGAGGGTGAAAAATTTGAATTTTTTCCTTTAATATCAAAATAAATATCGTATTTGTTCTCTCTAAATACCTTATATTAAAATTGATAATAATAGCTTATTATATTTTTTTAAATTGACTTATTTTCACCTTGCAATGAAACCCTTATCACTTAGGGCCAGTTGTAAGTCGGTTGGTAAACTCTTTTTAAACGTTGACAAAGGGTAAATCCTTAGAATTCACGTTGTGCCCGACGGGATGACCAATCAGATGAAAGTGCCTTTCTCCCTTCAAAAAAATTTCCTAATGGTCCTAAGAGCCGGATACAAATTTTAAAATCTTAAATAAAATAAAATTATTAACATTTTTTTCGATGCTCCAACAATCCCTACGTAATAAGGACTTCATTGCCATGTCAATATAAGTCAAAGTAAAAAAATATATTATTTTCTTAAAAATCTTAAATTTTGTATTAATATCTTGCACCTAGTACCAAACAGGAGTGTATTTTCCTCTCTTGCCAAAATAATATCATCGTCATTTTAGCAACAAAAAATATAGGCTGCTCTAGGAGAAAGTGAAATGAATTTTTTTTTTAAGCTTGCAACCTTGTGAAATTTCTGAGTTTGAAAAAAAATTTGGAATATCCAAATTATAGAAATTTTATTATATTTGGGATCAGAGGATCCTAGAGAATTGAACAAATATATTTTATTTGAAATATCTCAAAAAAAATTTTTTTTTCGAAAAATAAAAAATTACTAATGCTATGCCTTGTGAATTTTGACCTGGCATTGATGTCTTTTTAATTTGACTTATTTTTACACCGCAATGAAGCCCGTATTACGTACGGGTTGTTGGAGCACTGAAATAAGGGTTAATAATATTATTTTTTTCATTAAATTGAAGGGTTGGTTTTGTCACAAATATAATAAAACAATAATTTTAATAACTATTAGAATTATTTAATTCATAACTATACAGTTTCGGTCACCACTGGTCGACCATCCTCAGTAGTTCTAAAAATTGAAATGAAACATTTATTTACATTTTTTCTTTTTATAGAGAATTATATAATACAAATTTTTTTTTTTTTTTTTTTTTTTTTTATTTTTACAATAATTTGAAATCATACATACATCTCGTTCAAGAACCGGAATTTGTCATTTCACATGAAACATTCATTCTTAAATCTTCATTATAGATACATCACACAATTCATTACAATCACACACATATATATATATATATATAGCAACAATTTATAAAAACGTTTATCACTGAACTAGAAACTATTTTGAATTAATGATTATATTAAATATTATTTTAAATTTTATTTTTTTCTAATTATCTCATTGCATCGTCAATTATTATACAATTAAAAAACCATTATAAATAATCCATTCTAGAAACACATTATAACTTAAATTCATTCTTTATTTTTAATTTTTTATTAATGAAATATCAAAATACACATCTCCCTATTACATTTTTCTTATAAAATCAATACATGTTTAATCAACACACTAAATCAAATCAATATTCTCACAACAATAACACAATGAGACTATAACATTCGGATATGTTTTCCGAATCCATTTTGAAATTTACACAATTATCGATATCCTTCAATATATAAAGAGATTCTTTTATTTTTCTCTTGGTCCAATTTTTCTCATAATCTAGTATCTTTACTCCTTCAAAATCGAAAGTATGCTCGTTGTCAATAGCATGAATGGATAACGCGGAGACCAATTTATTTCCATTAATCGATGAAATATGTTCTTTAATTCTTTGTCTCAAATGTCTTGAAGTCTCACCTATATATTTGTGTGTTTTTTTATCTTTTTTACATGAATCACAAACCATCTCATAAACAACCCCCATTTTATCAAGTTTTTTAAGATGAGTCTTATTATTGAATATGTTCATGAGTGGCCTGCCAACACTGTGTACTAATTTTATGTCATTATTATTCAGAATTCTCAAGATTTTCGCAGATAAATCATGAATATATGGGATGGAGCCTTTAATAATTTTATCTTCTTTTTTAATCACTTCCGTTACTAATTTATTTTTTCTATATTTAGTTAGAACTTTATTGAAAAATTGTTTCGAATATCCATTGCTTTCACATTTCTTTTGCAATTCAATCAATCTTATGTCTCTGTAGCTCTCATCACATATTCTATCCAATCTACCTATTTCTCCATATATTAAACTAATCTTATGCTGAAGTGGCTGTATTGATTTAAAGTTCAACATTCTATTTGATTTTGAATCTTTCACATACAGGTCTGTCCTCAAACGTTCCTCAACTCTGACAATTTTAATATCCAAAAAACTGATGTTATTGTTTAATTCTTTTTCATATGTGAAGTCTAAATTATCATTGAAACTATTAAGCGCGTTATCCATTCATGCTATTGACAACGAGCATACTTTCGATTTTGAAGGAGTAAAGATACTAGATTATGAGAAAAATTGGACCAAGAGAAAAATAAAAGAATCTCTTTATATATTGAAGGATATCGATAATTGTGTAAATTTCAAAATGAATTCGGAAAACATATCCGAATGTTATAGTCTCATTGTGTCATTGTTGTGAGAATATTGATTTGATTTAGTGTGTTGATTAAACATGTATTGATTTTATAAGAAAAATGTAATAGGGAGATGTGTATTTTGATATTTCATTAATAAAAAATTAAAAATAAAGAATGAATTTAAGTTATAATGTGTTTCTAGAATGGATTATTTATAATGGTTTTTTAATTGTATAATAATTGACGATGCAATGAGATAATTAGAAAAAAATAAAATTTAAAATAATATTTAATATAATCATTAATTCAAAATAGTTTCTAGTTCAGTGATAAACGTTTTTATAAATTGTTGCTATATATATATATATATATGTGTGTGATTGTAATGAATTGTGTGATGTATCTATAATGAAGATTTAAGAATGAATGTTTCATGTGAAATGACAAATTCCGGTTCTTGAACGAGATGTATGTATGATTTCAAATTATTGTAAAAATAAAAAAAAAAAAAAAAAAAAAAAAAATTTGTATTATATAATTCTCTATAAAAAGAAAAAATGTAAATAAATGTTTCATTTCAATTTTTAGAACTACTGAGGATGGTCGACCAGTGGTGACCGAAACTGTATAGTTATCAATTAAATAATTCTAATAGTTATTAAAATTATTGTTTTATTATATTTGTGACAAAACCAACCCTTCAATTTAATGAAAAATTTAAATCAAGTCACTTAAGTTCTGGAAGAAATTTAATTAATAATATTATCTTCTCAAAAATTTTAAAACTTGTATCCGGCACATAGAACTTAAAACACAAGAAATTTTAGTATATTTGGGATAAACGATCCTAGAGAATTAAAAAAAAAATTTTTTTTTTTCAAATATCACAAATAAATTTTTTTTCTTAAAAGAGAAAAATGGCAATGGTATTAATAATCCTTGTTAAACTTCTGATTTTGACAAAAAATTTGAAATATCCAAATTATAGAAATTTTAGTATATTTGGAATCGGACGATACTAGAGAATTGATAAAATATATTTTATTTGAAATAACTTACAAAAAAAAAAATGGCAAATCTCAGCCTTATGAAATTTCTGATTTTGACAAAAAATTTGAAATATTCAAATTATAGAAATTTTAGTATAAACATATCTCGGGATCAGGTGGTACTAGAGAATTGAAAAAATATATTTTATTTGAAATATCTCAAAAAAAATTTTGTCGAAAAACGAAAAAATCGCAAGGCTATACTATAGCCTTGTGAATTTTGACCTGGCATTCAAGTCTTTTTAATTTGACTTATTTTGACCTAGCAATGAAGCCCGTATTGCCTAGGGGTTTTTAGACCACCAAATTAAGGGTTAATAATATTATTTTCTTAAATTTTTTTAAAATTTTATCCTGCAAATAGGAGTGTACTTTCTTCACAAATACATTTTTTATTCGAAAAACAGCCTTTAGCTTTTTAGCCCTGTGAAATTTCTGAAAATTACAAAAAATTTGAAATATCCAAATTATAGAAATTTAGTTTATTTGAGATCAGACGCTGTTAGAGGTGCTAGAGAATCGATTTCCTTGTCACGAATCATTGTTTTGTTTCATTGGTTTTTAAACTATTTTTCTTACTCTAATTTCTGAATTTATCATTGATTATATTTTTTTAATTTGATTTATTTTAACCTGGCAATGAAGCTCTTATTTCGTAGGGGTTGTTAGACCATCGTAATTATAATATATATAATAATATTATTTTCTAAAAAATTTTAACGTTTGTATACGGCACCGAGGACCGTGTACTTTCTTCCTTCGCCAAAAAAATTTTCATCCAGTTTTTATCAATTGACCAACTATTCTGATCAGACCAACAAGAGACGGGGATTGCAAAGTCACGGCCCCTTCAAGCTTGCTAATATATAAGACTAACCTAGATTAAACAACTCAGAGCAGCACTATTGCTTCTCTGGGCAAGTAGACATTCTAACCAATAGGGTAATACACACAATTAGAAATAAAAACTAACAAGTAGATAACTATTAAAATAATCAATAGAAATCTAGGAACTTAGTAAAGAGACTTTCCATTAAATATAAGCTGTTGATCTATTCAACAGAATCCTAGTGTATAAGTAAAAAATACCTGGACTCAGCAAGGATACGAGAGTTCACCTCCTCACGGTTACACACGGAAACGCAACCTTCAGGTGCGGCTAAATAACTATCACAGCGAAAACACAACAAACGACAATGGATCCTCAAGCCATTACATAATCTCTTGGCGTATACAAGTGAGGTAGAAAAATATGGTTGGTAATGAGTTTCCCTACTCCTAGACCTCCATTAACTTAGAATGTAGTATAGTGAGTGTGTGTTTCGGGATTTTGGGTTTTGGGATTTTGGGGTGAACTCGTTGTCATGTACCTTTCTCACCAGCCTGTCTTCATTCATTCGTAACATGTGTGAAAATACCTGGACTCAGCAATGATACGAGAGTTCACCTCATCGCGGTGACACACGAAAACGCAGCCTTCAGGTGCGGCTAAGTAACTCTCACAGCGAAAACACAACAAACGACAATGGATCATCAATCCATTACATAATCACTTGTCGTATACAAATGAGGTAGAAAAATATGGTTGGTAATGAGTTTCCCTACTCCTAGACCTCCATTAACGTAGTATGTAGTATAGTGTGTGTGTGTGTGTCGGGATTTTGGGGTGAACTCGTTGTCATGTACCTTTTTATACCAACCTGTCTTCATTCATTCGTAACACGTGTGCACTCCATTCTTATCTTCTCCTTTGGACCAAAAACTGACTTTTTGTATATTGTACTTTTCCCTAATATCTTCATTTTTTACCCTGTCCATCCTTGTTTTACCCACAATTCTGCGTAGCGATTCCATCTCACATAGTTCCAATATCTCTTTTTTGCGGTGTTTGTTCTAAATGTCTTGTGAAAAGTGGACATCGACTTTCAATCAATAGCTACGAACTTTTGCTTCCGTACCCAGAAATTATAATTTAATTTTATTAAAACTTTAAAACTTTGTGTTTTAGGAAATAAAAGTTTAGTAATTTATTTTTCATTTTTATTTTGAAAAATCTAATTATTTACCACCATAATTTGAATGATTTAAATCAATATGTCAACTAAATAAATTGATTTCATAGTATAATTGAAAGTATTTTTACTTTTTATTTTTATATCATTAGAGATAAAAGGGTAACCAAAAATGATATTGGTGGAAAAAACGAGTTTCGCTTGCAGAATGCAAGCGTTGGTAAATAACGACTATTCATATGGGATATATATACATATGTACACACATGTATATAAAGTCTCTATATGTGATAAAAATGACCCCAAGCTTTGATGACGATGTGTCATCTATTTTTCGCACGTCATTTTTTGGAATTAAAAATCAGAAGCGAATAGTTGGATGGATTACCCTGCACCCAGCCCCGACATATATGTATGCATGCATCGTTCAGCTGAAAAAGTTTTACTGATGATTATAATGTCAACCATTGAAAAAAATATATATCAAACCCGTTGCAAAATTTCCAACATTTTGTTAATTAGACTTTTTCATTAGTATATGACTGAAAAAAAAAACGATTTACATGAAGAGGAAAATTCTAAAAAAATAATTATATCTATATAAAAATAAAGAGTAAGAGGACTATAAAGTTAAATAAATAAATGAAAATATAAATGGAATCGCTCATTTAAATATTTATATCATCTTTTATTTGAGAAATTGTAAATAATATTTATACTTATATTACATTAAAATATTTTTCATTAAATATATTTACTAAATATTAGAAATGAGGGAGCTTTTTTTTCATTATATATTACGAATTAACTAACAAACATCTCAATTTAAAGACCATTTAATTGAAAAGATTTTATTTTGTGGAGAGTAGCTAAGTTGACGATTCATAAAGAGAAATCAATGAGGCTATTCGCTGTTTGATGCAAATATATATATGTTTATAAGGGTTGAAGATTGTAGTCTAAATTTCTCATTCCTCCCATGAAAATAAATAAATAAAAGTAAAATTTAGGGGTTGGTACATATAAATTTTAGCTTTCAAAAATAAGAGAAATCCCACTAAAAACACTTCTGTGAAAAAACAGGGCAAGTTCGAAAAAGTTGGGAAACCTAGGAGGCAGTCAAGTTAAATTACGTTGAGAAAATACCAGGTGTATGCATATGAAATGACCCTTTTACGATAGATGGAAGTATAGGTTATTTTTATTTTGAACGAACCATAACCTTATTATTTTTTCATTGCTTTGGCATCTGTCAACAACGTTCAGTGTTGAAAATTTGGTTTGCACTACAACAACATAACATTTTTTCATGTTAAAATTGTCGAATTTTGTGCCTACAGCATATGATATGCGGACAGCATTAAATTTTTTGTTATCATTTAAAGGCAGAATCTCAACGAATGCTTGAAGAAACTTATAGTAGTCATGCTCTATCATTAGCAACATGCAAAAGATGGCTTCAGCGATGACGATGGGATGACGATTACGATGATGATGGGACCAGAAATTTGTCGTCTATCATGAGCTATTGAAACCGGCTGAAATACAGTTTCAATGCTAAACGCTACCAACAACAATTAATTGATTTGAATCGTGCATTGCAGGAAAAAGGGCCAGAGTATCAAAAAAGGCTACATAAAGTGATTTTCCTTCATGATAATGCTCCTTCACATAAAGCAAAAACGGTTCACGATAAGCTGGAAGCACTCAACTGGGAATTGATACCCCATGCGGCTTACTCACCAGACCTGGCTCCTTCCGACTACCACCTAATTTAGTCGATGGTCCACTCGCTTAAAGAGCAGCACTTCAAAACTTACGAAAAAGTCGAAAAATGGGTCAACGAATGGTTTTCTTCTAAAGACCGGCCGTTTTTTTTTTTGCACCAATTGCCAGAAAGGTGGTCAAAATGTGTAGAAAATGATGGAGAGTATTTTAAATAAAATGTTTTTTTCTTTTCTATTTAAAAAAAAGTGTTTTATTTTCATAAAAAAGGCGCATTTTATATGCATACACCTGGTAGTACTTTCAATTAAAACGAATAATTTAAATTTGAATAAATAAATAAACTAAATTCTTTACATTTTTAATGACGATCTATTTTTATGTATTCTAATATTTTTTATTTAAATTATTTTAAGTTAAATTCGACAAGAATAATAAAACTATTAATTCCTAAGATATTTTTATCGATTCTAATACAATAGTATTTAGAGAGACAAAATACGGTATTTCTTTTGAATTAAAGCTAAACAATTTAACTTTAACACACTCGAAAAAACCTGAAATGAATACAAAGGGTCACCCTGTGGTCTGAATTTCTAAATATCGTAGAAAAAAAAATAATTCCTAAGATCTGTTTATCGATTCTAATACTATAGTATTTAGAGAGACGAAAAACGGTATTTTTTTCGAAAAAACCAGAAATGAATACAAAGTGTGGTCTGAAGTTCTAGTTTTCATAGAAAATTAAGTTGAAAAAATAGTACTTTCACTTTTGAATTACAATCTAGATTTATGGACTCTAAATTTTTTATTTAAATTATTTTCATGAAAGTTAGCTGGTCACGAATTTAGTTGATTTACACCGAGGGATGAACCGTGACCTATTATAGTGTACACCTTCTTGTACTTCTTCTTTCATTTCCAAGTAGATGACAATAGATGAAGAGGCATTATCTAATGAATTCTAACAAAATTCCACATAATTCGAAAGACAGTGTACAGCTAATTCCAATCGCGGTTCACCCCTCGATTTACCCTAACGACATAATGCGTAACAGCCAAGTTTCATGAAAATAATTTAAATTAAAAATTAAGAATACATAAATTTAGATTGTCATTCAATATGAAATGAATGCATTTTAATTGAAAGTACTATTTTCTCAACTTTAATTATTCTTGTCAACTTTAACATGGGTGCCCACCAGATTTCACTACTTTTTCGAACTTGGCCTGTTTTTTCACATAATGTTTTTTTTTGTGTGTGTGTGGGGGGGGGGGGGGATTACAATTTACAGATTTTTTTGTTTATTTTCTAAATAGTGAAATATCTAAAAAATAATTTATTATTATTAATTTAACATATTTAAATAAAATAAATAAAATTTAAAAAAATTAATTGAAAGTAATGGAAGGCAGCCCAGGGGTAGTGAGGAAAGAAAAAATTAACACATATCGAAATAAGGTGTAATTTATTGGATTCCTTCCTCCTTTCCTCTCAAACCGACGTTTCGGAGGATTCTTCCCTCCTTCTTCAGGGTTTCAATGGGTCAATGAAGGAAACAATTAAAATGCTTACTTCCTCTTTCCACAGCAATGTTTAAAACTTTTTTCTTCCTTAGCAGAAGCATAGAAAAACATTTTTTTTCCTTTCTTTTTCTTAATTCGTCGGTTTGAAAGGAAAGGAGGAAGGATTCCAATAAATTACACCTTATTTGGATATGTGTTAATTTTTTCTTTCCTCACTACCCCTGGGCTGCCTTCCATTACTTTCAATTAAAAGTTCTACTAATCCGTCTCTCTTTTTTTTAATGATATTGATGTGAGAGATACAGCAGAAAGTCCATCCCCTAAAGCCCTGTATGGGCTGGCCCCTCCATCGTGAAAAGAACAGAGTAGAAGGAAAGAAGCCGGGATCACGAGCAAAATCTCAGAAAGTTAGATACAATCCAATATCCAATTTACTAAGTTTTTAGCGGCTTCGAGCAGTGGTAAATTCTCCGATCGATAAATTAGGTTTTTAAATTTATCTCCCACTTAATTTTTTTCAGACCCTATACTTACAGAAAAAATGACTGGGCATAGTCGGGAATCGAGCCCGAGACCTCCGGGCTGCCAGCTAGACATGCTGACCATTATACCAGGAAAGCCGACTAAGAGAAAAGTTCGTGCAAATAATTTTAAAAAAAAATTTTAAATTTTATATTTTAAAATTTTTTTTAATTTTCTTTACTTTATATAATAATTAAATTAAAATCTTTGAAAATAGATTATCTAGACTAAGTCTTAGAATATGCTGATTGAGAAAAAGCATTAAAGTCTCTGAATAACTTAATAGATTTAATAGCTTACATATAAGATTTTCTGAATATAAAATGATTTTTATACACATCTTTAAAAACAGTTTACTTTTGTTTTAGTAGAACCAAAAATAAATTAATATTTTTATATTTTTTTTTTTTTTTTTTTTTTTTTTGGCTTTTCGGCCCTTCTAGCCATAAGCCTAATTACGATACTAGATATATTTTTAAAATTTGTCTCTACCCCCGGGGGTCAGATTTTGGCTGGCTGCCTCGAGTCGGATTCGAACCCGGGTCTCCTGGTTAGCTCGCTGTCACGCTACCGACTAGCCTATCGACCCCCCTAATATTTTTATATGAAAACCACATAAATCAACAACAATAACATAAATTATTTTTAGCAAGGGTTTGTTTTGAAATTATGCTGGAAGAAGTAAATCTCTGCGCTGCTAAGGTAAATATTTTGTTTATTTTTAAAATATTTTTTTTTTTAGATAATATAGTTGAAAGGGGAGTCAATCCAGGGTTGGGACTTGAAGTATAGGTGTTGAAACCAGTGGTGGTTTTTGTTATGAGGATGAATCAGATCGTTATTTAGTTTATAAGGATTTAGTGAAGAATGGTATTAATTTAAATAGGTCTAGTCCCTACAAGCTAGTTAATTCAGATATTAATATGTAGGTTTACATTCATTTTTAGGATCAGGTATTGATTTGTGGAACAGTCTAAGTATTACTAGTTTTTAAGGAATTTGATGTTGGTACTTGGTGAAACATTTTTTAAAATTATTGGATAAAAAATATTTGGTAGGTTTCACATTAATTCAACTTAATGTGAAACCTACCAAGTATTTTAATCCAATAATTTTATTTATTACTACTTGGGATTATTGTCCTCTGTCTCCTATGATAAAATGAATTATAAATTTTTTCCTAAAGTCCTAGAGCTGTACAAAATTTTATTTAGTTCTCACAAGCAGAGATTAGCTGGAAAAAAATTAAGTTGGAGATAAATTTAAAAACCTAATTTACGGATACTAATATCGAAGAATTTACCACTGCTCGAAGCCCTTAAAAACTTAGTAAATTGGATAATAGATTGTATCTAACTTTCTGAGATTTGGCTCGTGATTCCGGCTTCTTTCCTTCTACTATGTTCTTTTCACGATGGAGGGGCCAGCTCATACAGGCCTTTAGGGGATGGACCTTCTGGTGTATCTCTTTCTCACATCAATATCATTAAAAAAAAAAAGGTATAGAGAGGTCATATCATCCTTGTTAAGGTTTTGACCAGGTTTCCATAACAACTTATGGCAAATGCCGGAATGACTAATGCGTTGTTTGATCCTGGTATCGGGTTTTTGCACGGAATTTTTAAATTTCTTTTTGTCTTTTGATGGAATTCTACGGTCATGTTATTTGTTAATGAGAATACATTTCTATTTTTTTTCTTTTTTTTATAAAGATTTATTTATTTATTTAATAATACCAATAATTAATCATGTATATGGTACGTTCATCTTCGAGAGTTTACATTAGATCAGGTGTTAGCAGCCTGCGACTCTCAGAGTAATAATCTATATATATATTTATATTTATATTTATATTCCACTCAATATTTCACAATTAATACGCCATAAACATTAGAAAGCATTTTCAAATTTTATTTTAAGTCAAGACGAGTCTAGCATTATTTTTTGTTTTTAAATTATCAAGCCATATTACTAAGGCTATAGTAAAATCATTGACGAAAAAATGATTCCATACATACATACATACATACCCAGGGACTAAATAAAAAAATCGCACTTTTTGAACTTTGGACTAGAGCCCATGTAATTTTTGTCAGTTCCTAAATTTTAACCTGAATGAATTTTACAATTAAAAATTAAATTACTACAATTTGTGACTTTGGTTGTTGAGACTATGGGTTCTATAGTCTTTATCTGAGGATCCTTTGAAGTCTCACTTGACGCGAATATGATTATATTATACCCATGATTGGATAGTAAAAACGTATAAACACCAAAATAACAAAATAAAATATAATTTTTATTTTCATTTACTGCTTTCAGGTTTCGCAAGATTTCAAAATTCAAAATGCATTTATTTGATTTTGAGCTACATTAAGAAATCTAAGCAAAAATACCAATTTTTTTACTTTCAAATATAAGGACATATATTTTCTATATCATTTAGGATATATTGTGAAGTACTATATTGCATCGCCGCCCTGGATCCTGACATGAGAGCTTCTATCTCCAAGGTGTAAAAAGTTAATTTCACTTTGTGACTTCTAGGAGGAAGGATACGATATCCTTAATAATTTGACACAGGATTTAGAACATACAAGTAAAACCGGATATTGTGGCCCCAGAGGGCAAAAAGTGTCCAAAAATCCATTGGTCAATGTGTACGGATGTATTTAAGTACCCCACCCCCTGCGTTTGGAAATCATAAGTCTGAGAGATACGAAATTCAAAACTTAAGCTCGATATAGGGTAGAAGGTGTACAACAAGCTTTTTAAAATCGGAACATCGGAAGTTGACATTTACACACTGAAAAAACAATTTATTTATAATAAATATATTCATAGATTTTACTTAGAAAAAGTGGTGTAGGTTTTAGGTGAAACAAGATATTAATTAATCAAGTAAAGGGTGTATAGTTTCACAGTGAATATTAATTTAATTAATTCACTGTGAAACTACACTCCCTTTACTTTATTAATTTATATTGATAGAGTTGAGCATTTTTAATGAGCTCTTATTTATTCCAAAGATATTTTATTAATAATCAAGAAATATCGAAATCATTCCAAATATGACCAAATTTTTAGGTATTTAATCCAAATAAATTATATTCTTGAGTGATCTATTTTTTCTATTAGATATCTCTTAATATCAAATGAATGTCTTGTACACTTCTAGTGAAACCTCTTATTAAATCTAAACGAATGTTTTTTTATCAAAAAACGACTTAAGATTTTCTGTAAATAGTGATATATTAATAAATAAGATATTAAAAAAAAAAAATTAACAAAAATTTTGTTTACATTATTTTATTTTTTTTTTAATTTTAAAAACCACTATAAGATTATAAGAAATATTAATATATATTAAAATTAGATTACTAAATTTTTATCTAATTAATTCAACCAAATAAATAATTAACATTTAGGGAAAGCGGTGTTGGTTTATAGTGAAACATATTAAACCAAAAAAAAAATATTTATATAATTCATTTGAATTTGAATATAGATTCTACATCAAATCAATATACTCATCTTCTAGTCAGAAATACATATCTATATTTATTATAAATAAAAAATATTCAAGTTTATATCATTTATTGTCGTAATTACGTATTATTCCATTTAATTACTCAACTATTAAATTTAACTATTCAACTATTTTACTCAAATAACAATATTTCAATAATTTGGTTATTGATGCTTCGTTCAAATACGGGCATCTTAACTATTAATATATCTAGAGTTACTCCAAAAATATGAGAATATTTAAAATACGTATATCATTTATTTATATTGATCATAATTTCACCATAATTAACTTCGCCATCTATTTATATCAAATATAATTTCTTAACTATAAATAGATATTTTTTTAGTGCATGAAAGATTTTTCGATTTTTCTGATTTTCCCTATGCGATTACAATTACATATATTTATTTATTATACCTAATAGAAATCTCATTATTTAAATATATGAGATTTTTAATTATAAAAAATTTAAAAATAAAATAGCTTTTATATTTTCGAAAATTCATGTTTAAAGAAGTTGACCCCTCTGATTTTAAAATATGATATTAATATCTTATTTTATTAATAACATTTTTCTACGTTAATAAGTTATTTGTAAGGATAGAGCTAGAGTGTGTATCCATTACTTTTGTTATGGAGCTTTTGCGGGAAGAAAAAACTGACAAAGCAAAAGCATTGACACCTTTGTTTTAATTAATTCCTTTGTGCTGTAGCTGTAAAGAATATTATTTCATTGCCCAGGCAATTTCACTCTGCCACGTTATAAAGGAGCCATGGCAAAAATGCTGATGGGACACTGGCTATTGATCACATTCTATTCATTAGCATGTAATTAAAGGACAGAATAAAACTATTCACGCAGCCCTAATATGACACACGAACAAAAAATGGAAAACGCCACGAAAGAGTTTGAAAAAAAAGGAAAATAGTGATGGTATGATAAACTCCTATAATACTCTGGAAAAAGCCAAGGGGGAAATTGCATTGGTTCATCAATTTGTCATTCACCTGCAAGAGAATGCAGTTTTGTCAAATTACTAGAAAAAATTACAAATTTACATTTGATAATCAATTTGTATTTATTAATAACAGAAACAAACAAATTTATATAAGAGTTTTTAAAATATTATTTCTTTATGTTATTTTTAGTTTAAAAATTTGACATTTTTATGGATATATCAACTGATCAAGTTCATTCAGTCTGTACAGTGTACAGTATTAATATATCTTTTATCATATTAAAATTTAAGTCCCTCGAGCACCGAGCGATGTTCGGTAACTTTTTGCATCTAAATAGCTTAAGTTTTAAATTTCAAGGCTCTGCGACTTACTTAAGACGATATATGAATGATTAAAATATTTATTTTGCGACCCTCCTAATTTACACCCCCTTCCTTTATTTCAATCTGATTAAAATCTATACACGACTAATAACTCATGACACATGATAAGTACACCAATTTTAAATAAACTGCAACGGATCGTTGCTAAACTTTATCCAAATTCATTTGAAATATTAATATGTTTGTTCCTTTATTATTAATCAGATATCACTTGCAATTTGTAGTTCATATTGACATTAATTAAAAAATAATTCTCATTTAATAGTCGAGGAATAACCATTCTACATTGGATTTTTGACATTTCGGTTATTATTGGTAACCATTGCTGAAGACATGGAGGAATCGACTTAAAATCAAAAATAACGATTGATTCTTATCTAATACTAGAGGAATAACCTTATTGTATTCCATTTTTGATGTTTTGACTATTAATGGCAAGCTCTACTGTAAACATGGAAGAATCGACTTAGAATCAATAAGACTAAATTCTTTTATGATAAACAACTCAAGCTTGAGAATAAGAGAATTTTTTTATAAATAGAGATTTTTAATACATTTTAAATATTTGTTTCATCTTATTTGTTATGAGTGTATATTTCAGTTAAATAGAATCTCAAATTAAGTCTATTTAAGACTTTATAATAAAACAATTATATTTATTCTCTGTTACTAATAAATAGAGAGCGCAAAAAAAGGCATTCGCCTTTTTTCAATTTTGAGCCTTTTCAAGTTTTTTTTTGATATGTCCACCGATCTTAAAAAAATCAATCAGAAAAAATGCCTTTTACCGCCTTTTTTGGCTTTTTTTCAAATCCGCGCCTTTTTTGAAAAAAATGCCTTTTATGGTGCCATTTTTGCCATTTTTAAAAATTTTTTTTTTAATTTTTTAATTTTTTTGAGATTTTTTCATTTTTTGCGATTTTTTATTTTGTTTTTTCTAATAAAAAAATTCTCTTAGTGATTGTTTATGCCACCCTTTGTATATTTTTTCTGCTTCTCTGAATGTGTATAGGTGTGTTTGCGATACTAGCGATCGGTGGGAACGGCAAAAATAAGAAGTTTAATAGAGCAGGCCCGAGTTCCCCATCTATATCTACTTTATCTAACGGTAGTCTGGCTAAGTATTCTCTAAAATTTCGCTTTATAAAAATTATCTTTTGAATTTCTTAAAGATTAATTTAATTAATTTGATAATTTCTATATTTGTATAAATATACTAGAAAAACAATTATTTATAATTTGTTAAAAATTCCGTTTAGTAGATTTGCTCGCGAATCTACTCCGCGAATTCTAAATTAATTTGTATCATCTCTCTATGTAAGAATAGACTTGTAAAAGCTTCTGAATCGAGGGAGTAATATATAAGAACTTGAGATGCCATGTCCTCTAGGTGGTCCGTGGTGGGGTATCATGCGGGCTATACACCCAGTTGATACCGGGTAACACCTAGATGGACCATATCTTTTTCGCTCTCTTGGTTCAGGATGGAGAATCAGCTGGACCTCAATGGTTCTTATAAAACGGTAGTCTGGCTAAGTATTCTCTAAAATTTCGCTTTATAAAAATATCTTTGAATTTCTTAAAGATTAATTTAATTAATTTGATAATTTCTATATTTGTATAAATATACTAGAAAAACAAATTTATTTATAATTTAAAAATTCCGTTTAGTAGATTTGCTCGCGAATCTACTCCGCGGAATTCTAAATTAATTATTTATCTATGGTTCCTATCCACTCTTGAGCAGAGAATTCCAACACATTATAAAACTATTACCTAGTTTCCAACCTCTCGGAAGCCGTAGTTCTTTTATAAACCTATTTTCTTATTTGATATAGTATTTCTGTTTTAGATAATTTGTGATAACTTGTATAAGATATAAAATTAAAATGTTTAAGGCTAAGTCAAAGTGTCATTCGTTTATAAAAATAAAAGAATATGCTAAATTATCTAAATCTTTAAAGTATTAAGAATGGTAATACTCTTTATTGTAACGCCTGTGATACTATGGTAGAATTTTTTATTTTAATTATCTGGCTAGTAGCTACACATATGGCTTTGGGGCTTTAAAATTTTTAGTAGATTTGCTCGCGAATCTACTCCGCGGAATTCTAAATTAATTATTTATCTATGGTTCCTATCCACTCTTGAGCGAGAATTCCAACACATTATAAAACTATTACCTAGTTTCCAACCTCTCGGAAGCCGTAGTTCTTTTATAAACCTATTTTCTTATTTGATATAGTATTTCTGTTTTAGATAATTTGTATTAACTTGTATAAGATATAAAATTAAAATGTTTAAGGCTAAGTCAAAGTGTCATTCGTTTATAAAAATAAAAGAATATGCTAAATTATCTAAATCTTTAAGTATTAAGAATGGTAATACTCTTTATTGTAACGCCTGTGATACTATGGTAAGAAATTTTTTATTTTAATTATCTGGCTAGTAGCTACATATGGCTTTGGGGCTTTAAAATTTTTTTTATTTTTATTTTTTCTCAAGATATCATCGGACAGAAAGTCTCATGTTAATCAACATTTAGTTTCTTCTCGTTATAAAAGCAACGAAAATTTGAAAACTTGTTCAAAACAATCAACATTGAAACTTGATTCCAAAAGGGATAAATTCGTAATAGACCTCTGTGAACTTTTTACTGCCCTCAATATCCCAATGAAAAAAATAAAACATACTTCTTTCAAAGGATTTATTGGAAAATATTTAAATATGGAACTGCGATCAGAGACTTCACTTCGCTGCACTTACCTCCCAAAAATATATGCAGAAGTAAGTGAAATATTAAATTTGATTATCTTTTAAAAATATTTATTAACATATAAATATATAATATCATTTGGACTAGAATTTTTGTTATTTAAAATTTCGATCATTCTTAAAATCAATCTTTTTTCTCAATTTTGTTCTTTGTCTAAAACTTTTGGATTAGAAAAGTCAAAATTGTTTAAGATTAGTATAATGATTATCCAGCATTGTACATTCGGAGTATTTTATTCTAATTGAATAATTTATATTTATAATTTTCTTCTTCAGGCTAAAAAGAATATAAGGGAAAATTTGGAATCATGCCCGATTTATGCTATAATGGATGAAACCACAGATAGGGAAGGACGAGATATTTGCAACGTTCTAGTTGAACAATTACTCGAAGACAAAGCTTCTCCACCTTATTTAATTTCAGTTAAGCATTTGGAAAAAACTAACAGTGAGACAATTTCACGTTGTTTGGATGAATGTCTTTGTATGCCCTTTTTTAAATGTATAATCTTTAGATCAAGGCCGTAGAATTATAAATTGCTATTTATTTTTGTAGTTGAGTTGTTTGGAAATCATTCAGCTCGGGATCGATTGCTCCTTCTTGTTACCGACGCTGCCTCTTATATGAAATCAGCTGCAAAAATATTGAAAGTCTTTTATTTAAAGCTGACTCACGTAACATGTATTGTTCATGCTCTACATCGCGTTTGTGAAACAATACGCATGCAGTTTCCAATTGTTAACAAATGGATAGCAACAATAAAAAAGGTAATATGAAATTAAAACAAAATTTTTGGTGTAAAATTTCAGGTATTTTTAAAGAGCCCAGCTCGCGTGAGTAGATACAAAGAACTTTATCCAGATCTTCCTCTTCCCCCTGAACCAGTTGAAACAAGATTTGGAACCTGTATTAGTGCTGCAATATTTCACGCACATAATTTTGAAAAATTAAAGCATCTACGATAAATATTTTTAAAATTGAACTTGAATTTTTCTATTTTTAGTTTTCTTATTTGTTAATTAATTAATTTGTTTAATTTTTTTATGTGCAGGTAATTGAAATGATTAATGAAGAAGATGATGCTCTTTGTGTAGAAACAGCTCGCAGGCTGATAATAAATTACAAGCTTCCACTTGATTTAATTTGTGTTTCATCTAACTTCGGGTTCCTCGCCACTAAGTTGAAAGAACTTGAAAATCCCAACTTAAGCTTGCATGAATCACTTTTCATCTTAGATGGTGTGAAAAAAAAAATTGATGAAAGTGTTGGACCCCGCGCAGAAATTGTTAAAACAAAGATTTCCAAGGTGTTGGAAAATAATCTGGGTCTAGATTTTATGAGGCAAGCATACCAGATACTCAATGGTTCTATTATTGAGCCGAACAACTTGGTAACAAATAAATTGAAACCAAGTGAAATTACGGCTCTCAAATTTGCACCTCTCACATCTTGTGATGTTGAGAGATCATTTTCTATTTATAAAAATATTCTGACAGATCGCCGAACGAATTTTACGATTCAAATTCTTGAAATATACTTTGTAAGCAATTTCTATCTGAATAGACAAAATGTCACATTAGAGAAAGAAAAATTAACAGATACTAAGTAAATTATGTTTATTTTGATTTATAGAAAATGTAAGAATATTATATTTTTAAATAAAATGTCTTTTCTGTGGTTCTTTGTTTGATTATATTGGTTAATAAAAATTTATCATTTATATTATATTTATATCCTTTCTAACATTTATATTGACGTTTTTTTTTTAAAAAAAAAAAATCGACTCTTTTTAAGCGCCTTTGGGGCCCCCCCCCCCCCCCAAAAAAAAAAAAAACAGCCTTTTTTGGCGCTCTCTGTCTTTTTTAGAGCCTTTTTTTGCTACAAATTGTGCCTTTTTTCCAAAAAAAGTGCCTTTTTTTGCGCTCTCTACTAATAAAACATCAATAAAGCAGCCACGTGGGGGTCCAGGGGGCGAAGCCTAATGTAGAATTGTTATTCCTCAAGTATTAGATGAGAATCAATCGCTATTTTGGATTTTAACTCGATTCCTCTATGTCTTCAGCAATGGTTACCAATAAAAACCGAAATGTCAAAAATCCAATATAGTAAATTAAAAGTTTTTGCCGAGAGTAGCAGAATTTTTATATATTGAAGGAGACAATAAAAGAGTGTGTCTTCTGCTGGAATTATAAATAAATAAAATTTATAATCAACATCAACTTCCGGTACTTTTATTTTAGCCAAAATCTTGTAGTACTTCTTGTAGCCTCTAGATAGCTTAAGTTTCAAATTTAAAGGCTCAGCGGCTTACCGAAGTCGAGATATGAACAATTAAATTATTTATTTTGCGACATGACTAATTTATACCCCCTTCCTTTGTTTCAATCCTATTAAAATTTATACACTTGATGACAATTTATACTCATGAGACTTGATAAGTACACCAATTTTTAGCGAAATAGAAATAGAGGCGTTTTCGAGAACCCAATTGGATAAATATATATACAATAATTGCTCATTTAATAATATAAGATAAGATTTATATATATTGTACACAACCTGAATTCTATCCAAGTTTTAGGCTGTTTTGGCCTTGCTTAAAGGGCAAATTTTGAAAAAACAACAATTTTTGGGGCATTTTTTACTTTATTTTGAATATGGAAATAAAAGGTATTAAAAATAAATTTTAAGTATTTCATTCATTTTCAAAATTTAAAAAATAATAGTTTAATAAATAGAAAATTTAAAGTTTTCATAATAAATTCAAAAATAGAAATAAGTAATGTTTTAATATAAAGTTAACTTGAAAAGGGGTTAAAGGGTTAACCCCATTTGAATGCTTTTGAAAATAGAAAAAAAAAGATTATTGTAATTTTAAAATTCAAATGTGTTTTATTTATAATAATATAAAAATTTTTAAAATAGATTAAAAAGGATGAGGAGAGAAAGAAAGATTAAGAGTGGGAGAGAATTCTCCTATCAAAAGGCCAGAGGAGCTGATTGAGAAAAACACCTAGAATGGCAGTCCATCTTAAAATGCTAAACAATAAACACCGAAGTAGAGTTAAAAATACTGAATAGCATACAGTGAGTTGAATTTCAAATATGAACTAATTGACATCGAAGTTGATCTAAAAAATCGAAACAACAAACATCAAAAAGAAATACGATCCATCAACTAAAATCGAAAGAAGAAAATCAAAAACGCTTGCTCCTATAACGATCTAGCTCCAGAGCCCTGAACTCCGGCTCCGACCAACAACCACGGAGGGAAATAGGCCCCAACTTGGACCTGCTGGAACCTACTACACTGGGAAGCTTGTTGAACCTTGGGACGCCAGGGTGAAGTAGCATTCTCTAGCATAGTAAAACACTAGGCCTGGATAATTGGTCATCTGGACAACGGTGTCTCGCAGCGCCCTCCTGGGCAAATAGATCTGGACCACAATGTCTTTCCAATGAAATCTTCATCATACATAGTGAAAATATAAGCAAAATATCTCCTCTCTTAATCAATGATTCTAACCATAAAAATAACTGCAGTTAAATAAATAAATAAATAAATAAATCTTTATTTCTCGACCTGCTTAGAGGCACAAGTCCTCGGTGGCTAGGTCCTCCAAACATCAATACAATCTAGCTACAATACATTAATAAACATCAATACAAATTAATTACAACAATTTAACAAATAATAAACAAGTAAAAAAAAAAAAAAGAGAAAAAGAAAAAAAATAGAAATGTATGCTCATTAACAAATATCATGACCATAGATTTCCATCAAAAGACAAAAAGTAATTTAAAAATTCCCCGCAAAAACCCGATACCAGGAGCAAGCGACGCATTGGCCATCCCGGCATTTGCCATAAGTTGTTAAGGAAAATTAAAAATCTAGGCCATTTGAGCAAACTCAACCAAATTTTGGATGCATAATCAGTGGGAGTCTAAAAATGCAAAAACTAACCCCCCTGACCTTCATGATTATAAATAATTTTATTAAATATTAAATATAAGTGAGGGGCCAGGTTGTATAGTAAAGTCAAGTGGATGGCCACATCAGAACACGTCAGCTTATTTATATTTAGGTGTGCCGCAAATGATTCCAGATATTTTTAGTGTGCCGTCAAACAAAAAATATTGAGAAACACTGTTCTAGCGGTTTGGACTATTTCGATGACTGTGAATGAATGCATCGGTGGTCCTTTACAGATCAAGAAGATAAAAAATATGTAATATTAATCAAATATAAAGAAATTAGGTGATTTTACACTTTTTTATTTATTTAATGATAAAAAGCTGTGCCTAAAAGATGCAAACTCTGTAGTCCGGAGTGGACTTTTGCATCGTTAGAAAAAGAAGAAAAATTGAGAGAAATTCATGGATCATGTAGGTATGGTAGGTATGGTATCATGTAGGTATGGTAGGTGTCTGTAGATACAAGTCTTGAAAGACTTAAGTTCATATGTTGCCAGAAGAGATCGCAGAAAATTGTAGCTCTTTCGACCAAACTCAACCAAATTTTGTATACATATATACATACGTGGACCCCCAGAAGGCTAGAAAAACTAACCACCCAAAATGAGGAGGAGGGTAAAAAATGAAAATTCTAACCCTTTCGACCAAACTATGTATATATACAAAATTTGGTTTGTTTTTCCATTTCTAGCCTTCTGGGGGGGGGGGGGGGGGGGGCCCAAAAAAATTTATATAAAAAATTTTTTTTTTTTAAAAAAAAGGGGTTAATTTTTTTTTTTTTCGCCCCCCCCCCCCCTCATTTTGGGTGATTAGTTTTTGCATTTCTAGCCTTTTTTTTGGCCCACAGAATATGTATACGAAATTTGTTTGAGTTTGCTCGAAAGGGCTACAATTTTCATTTTTGACCCCCCCCCTCCATCCCCTCTTTTTTTTGTTAAATAATGTTTAAAACACAATTAAAAAAAAAAATATTTTATGTTATTTTTAAAAATATATTCAGTTTTTTTTCTAGTAAAATTTCTTCATTGTTTTATAATTGTACCTCTTCAAAATGTAGTAGATCTTTATGCCCCACCCTATATAATCCAATTCATATTTAGAATTAGGTCTTCGATCTTCTTGTAAAGGTATGAATTATTTTAAAAAATTGAAAAGGAATAATCGTTTTGATTCCATCCAATTAATATTAATCACTCCAAGAGTCTCGATAATAAATTTCTAGTTTTAGTCAATAAAAAAATATTTGTCAATATAAATAAGAAAAAAAAGAAAGATTAAAAAATGTAGGGAAAACCAATTTTCTGCATTCTTTGAGTTTGATTGAATTTTTAAAAAAATTCAATCCCACATACGAATTGGGTTATATTTTATCTTAATTTACCAATACAGAACAATGAATGTAAATTTTTCGAAACAAAATACTGAAAAATAAAATTAAAATAAACCGAAAGTTACACAAAGTTTTGCTTGTTTTTTTTTTTAATTAAAAAAAAAAAATAATAATAATAATAATGACTTGGGCCAAGACCAAGTTGACAGAGAAGCGTCAAACTATTGACTGACTAAAGGAGATCTGTTCCCGGAGACTGAGGGCTTCGTGATTGCAATCCAGACCAGGTCATAGCCACAAAAAATTATATTAAATACATCATTAAGTATCCGAATGTGACCGATGACAGATGCATAATGTGTGGTGATATGTCCGAAACTATTCAACATCTCAGTTCGGCCTGCCGAGTCCTCGCCAGTACGGATTATACCCATAGGCACAATCAGATGGCAAAAGTGATACATCATGAACTTGCTCTTCACTAAGAACTAATAAACACCAGAGTTCCGTACTATGAGTATACTCCGGAAAGTGTACTTGAAAATAATGGCTGTAGACTATATTGGGACCGATCCGTGCAGACAGACAGGACTATACTTGCGAATAGATCTGATATTGTACTGACCATAAAGAAAAGGAAAATGACATACCTTATTGACATCACCATTCTAAATACCCATAATCTCCAACAAGCCTATGGTGAAAAATTAAATAAGTATCTTGAGCTCACAGAAGAAATTAAGAAAATGTGGAGACAAGATAGAGTGTTA
Organism: Forficula auricularia; assembly: GCA_024734495.1. Taxonomy (NCBI): domain Eukaryota; kingdom Metazoa; phylum Arthropoda; class Insecta; order Dermaptera; family Forficulidae; genus Forficula; species Forficula auricularia. The sequence goes on from JALMQS010000150.1 coordinate 960,879, forward strand.
ATGGTGCCCCTTGTTATGTCTGCGACTGGTGTCGTCTCGAAGACACTCCCTAAGAAATTAAAAGAGCTGGCCATTTTTGGAGGGGGTGTTATCACGACGGTGCAGAAGGCTGTTCTGCTGGGTACGTGTGCGACAGTTCGGAGGTTCCTGAACCTTCCCTCATCAAATATATAGAAGCTTTCATCTTTGCTATTTATAGCCGATGTATAGCATAATATAAACCTCCTTCAAAAGGAGAGAAAAGAATAAAAATAATAATGGAAATCATGGTTTTAATTCCCATAGTAAAAATCTTAAAAATAATGTTTTAAAATTTCCAATTAGTTCCCAACTTCAACGTAAAATCTAATAAGCTATTGGTCTTTTAATATAAAATATCTAAATATGAAACTCAACTTTTTAAGATAAATCACATAAATCTTTGACAGCCATTAAAAACTCTTTTGTTTTCCTTTATAGCTTTAGACAAATATCAAAGAGACGATTTTATTGTTGTAGGAATTATGCCCCAAAAGCATAGAATTTTATTATTAATATTATTATTATTATTTTAGTAATACCCTTTAGTTTTTGCTCGTAAACATAAATTCCCCGTTTTATGAGAGATTTAGCAAAGATTGTGATGGGCATCAATAGTTTTTTAAACTCTTTTATGGGAGGAAATATTCCCGACTGATTGAAGCTAGATGTGGAAATAAAGCAATCGCATGTCTGTCAAGCATCGAGGCCGTCTCTATTTATATTTCCAACTTTTGATGGCTACCTCAAAGCAATAATGCATCTCATATCAATTTATATATATATAGTGCAGTCTGGGGTAACTTTTATCAGACTGGGAGTCGTCTCTAATCTCTAAAACTCCACGATGATTAGCTCGAGGCTCAAATAGCGAATTTATGGATGAGAAATAAAACAGCCTCAGATATGCGAGCCGAATTAAAATAAATCGCGTTATTTTGTCATTTAAAAACGGGATTGCCTTACCGAAGAGAAAAAGGAAGAGGAAAAGTTCAGCCATTCAAATTAGGCAAATTAATTTATATTTTTCAATAATTCCGCAATCAACTCGTTTTATTATTAGAAAAAAATTATTAAATTTAATTAGCTATTACATTCGTATTCGTTATCGCTTTTTTTCGAACGCTTTCGAAAGTAAATCAGGATCCTATTGGTATAGAAGCAATGTCTTCTGTCTGTCAGGGCACCATAGCTCGTAAACTATGAACTAGAAACTTAAAATGTAAAAGTTGCATATATTTATTTTTCTTAAATTCCAAAATTGTACCATATTAAAATTTTAACCAATTGATTATTTTGGACAGGATAAATTTTTATGGGATCAAAAATATTAAATACACTTGAGGACAAAAAACCGAGGCACCTATACTCTCTTTTTCTAAAACTTGTCTTATTTCAGGTTCTAGGCATCGGATTGTAATAAAAGAGGTGTCATAAGTTAGGGAATTTATTACAGTTCAATAAGAAATTAATTGTTACATTTTGTACACACATTTTTTATATATGGAAAAAAAATACGAGCATAAGGAAACTTTGTAATTTTAAGATAAAGAATAATTTTATTATTTTTCAAATTATCCTTCCATTTCATTTTTATTTTTCTCAATAAATTTAATTTAATTTAATACATACATTTAGAATTAAACATTAGGTACACTTTATTTCCAAAATTAGAAAGTTTGCTATTGTTCGTATTTTTTTTCCATATCTCAAAAAATGTGTGTACAAAATGTAACAATTTATTTCTTCTTAAACTTCAATAAATTCCCTAACTTATGACACCTCATTTATTCCAATTAGATGGCTAGAACCAGAAATAAGTCAAGTTTTAGAAAAAGAGATTAAATGGCTCGATTTTTTACTTTTATTCTTTCTTTATGTATGTAGAGATGGAAATAAAATGCTTACCGAAATCTAGTGGTTTTTTCATGCTACTTAATGTGACAAGGAGATACAAATTCTGTAGATTGATCTTGAAAGACCCTTGCATTACCAAGAGAAGGAGAAAGTAATCAAGAGAAAAGGTGGAAACGTAGGTATTTTTGCACCCGGTCTTGGAGGATCAAAGATTTTAGATAAATACTGACAAATAGAGAGTCCATATTGTATTTATCGGTATTTCCAAATCCCCGAAGATAAAATTATTAAAAAATTGTCCAAATTGATACGCCTGTTCTCTCCTTATCACTGAAAAATAAAAATAAATTTGATATCTCAAGTACCCTCGGTATATCAGTGTGAGTTGTGAGTTTGTTAGATCGTGTTTAGTCAAATTTAATTTGCAATCCACCTTATTAACCATTAAGAACATACTAGTATTTTAAATATAGTACTTGTGTGTAGAGTAGTGATGAGCAAAGCAAGACCAAGACTGCAAGAACAAGACCAATTATGCTCATCACTAATTAATATATGTGTTTGTAAAGTTTTCTATAGAGTGTTTAAAAAGTCCTGATCACTTTTAAGAAAAATATTATTATTATTTTGATTTTGAGTATTAATATTAGTGATGAGCAAAGCAAGACCAAGATCAAGACTGCAAGACCAAGACCAATTCTGCTCATCACTAATTAATATAGGCAGAGGGTGTGTTTGTAAAGTCTTCTATAGGGTGTTTAGAAAGTCCTGATCACTTTTAAGAAAAATATTATTATTATTTTGTTTTTGAGTATTAATATTAGTGGTGAACAAAGCAAAGTCTTGGTCTTGGTCTTGCTTTGCTCATCACTAGTGTAGAGCTTAAGGCCTAATTATATTTTGGTTGAAATAAGTAGAGGTTTAATAGACCTTTATTCTTGACATGTCCTTTACAATATTTAATAAATAAGGCCTATTATATGTAGTCCTTAAAGTAATTTAAATTAATTTTAATGTTTCTTAGAATTATTGAAAAAACTATAAAACCGAAGAATTAAATACTATTAAATTAAAAATTAGGAGAAACATCAATATTCATGCTTTCAAACGTTCTAGAAAAAAAATCATTAATCCAGATAAACACAAAGACCTAAAAAAAAAGTTTTTTTGAATTTGTTGGACACGTTAAGATCTGAAATATTTTATATATATCGTTTTCAAAGAGATTAAGAGATCATTTAATTACTTGCCCAAGTAAATAATTTTCTGTAATTTTTCCACCTTTTTTGGAAAGCTATTCAAATTAGCCCCAGTGATGTTGACAACCAGGGCAACTGGAATTTGAGACTACGTATCTATTTATAGTAAAAACATCCCTTAGGAAAATAATATAATATCATCACCCATATTACGAATGTAAAAATTTTTGATTTTTCACTAATCACATTTTTCAATCCACTTTTTGAAAAATTTTCTATGCCTACGAAACGAATGTGATGAATGAGCGATTTTTTTTTTGAAATTTCTCAAAAATGACAAGAATTTGATAAATCAACTGGTGTGTTCACCACACGACTTTCACATTTTCATTTATTTGAAATCATAGCGACACTACTAATTTACACCCCCTTCCTTTATTTCGTTTTATTTTTGATTTTCTCAAAAACGGATCTAACGATTTTTACTTTATCATACAGGGTATGGTCAAGCATTGTAATCGTGCATGAAAAAAGTGGTTTTTTCCTTCTTTTTTTCGAAATATCTCAAAAACGGCTGAAACTATTTTGAATAAAAAAATTGAGCGAAACCATGGCATTTCGCTCTACAAAAAAGCTCTAATAAGAGAACATTGAAAAAATTATATTTTTCGAGATAATAATTGTTTTGTCAAAATGTCTGTTAGTTAGTCTGTCTATCTGGCTGTCTGGTTGTCCGGTTGTCTGGTTGGTTGTCCGTTAGTCTGTGCGTTACCAAATTGTTGTGGACGAGCTAGCTCAAAAACTGAATATCGAAACCAAATTTCACACGTAGTTTTGGTCCATTGAGATTAAGAGCTGATTAGATTTTGGTGCAGATCGACCGAAAATTAAGGTGGGTGGAGGGGAAGGGTTAAAAATTAAAAATCTAGGCCATTTGAGCAAATTCAACCAAATTTTGTATACATAATCAGTGGACCCCCAGAAGTCTAAAAATGCAAAAACTAACCGTCCAAAATGGGGAGGGTGTATGGTCAAAAAATGAAAATCTAGGCTCTTGTACCAAACTCAACCAAATTTTGTATACATAATCAGTGGACCCCCAGGAGTCTAAAAATGCAAAAACTAACACCCTCCCCCCTACATGAATATAAATAATTTTATTAAATATTAAAAAAAAGTGAGGGGCCAGTTTGTATGGTAAAGTCAAGTGGATGGCCACATCAGAACACGTCAGCTTATTTTAAAAAATTGTCTATTTATCAAGTGTCGTGAGTTATTAGTTGTTTTAAATTGTCAATCGAATTAAAAATTTAACACAACTAATAACTCATGACACTTGATAAATACACTAATTAAAAAAAAAAAATCGTTAGAGCCGTTTTTGGGAAAAACAAAAAAAACGAAAAATCTTTTACGTAAATGTCCACTCCGATTTTCCGATATCAAAAGCTTGCTGTAGTCCTTCTAGTCTATCTCGAACTTAAGTTTTCGTAGCTCTGAGACTTATGGTTGCGAAACGCAGGGGGATACATAGGTTCATACGTACATGCATACATACGTACGCACTGACCAATGTATTTTTGGCCCCTTTTTGGCCTCTGGGGACCACAATATCCGGTTTAATGTCCCAAATCCGGTTTCCAGCTATTAAGATTCCTTCCACCTAGAAGTTACAAAATGAAATTAACCCTCTCCCCTTTTTGGGTGTTTTTGGGAGATTTTTTTTAAACAAACTTTGTCAGAAATCACATTCCCTACAACTTTGCTCATAATAATACAATGTGTGATAGAGTTAATAGTTTAGGAGTTATTTGATAATTTTCATTCGTGCGCCCCTCCAAACCCCCTTCTGGGGTCAAAATATCAAAACGTAATATAACTAAAAACGTAAGTTAGAAGACATCTGATGTAAATATGAAATTTCATAATAATCCCTTCAGCCGTTTTTACGTGAATCGTGAGCAACTTTTCGGAAACGACGAAAACATACAGACATACAGGAATTTTGTTGAAGGTGTTTTCGTTCATAACTTTGCTTGAAACGTGTGCAACCAAAATTTGGCGTGATTTGTAGCAATGTACAGGCAAAACCTTAATTTTATATATACTAGTATAGATATAATTCATAGCAGGCAGAGCGCCGCCTAGAACATATGCAACCATATTGAGTGGCTTGGTAAGGTAGAGTAGAATCTCACGGCTCACTGAACAACTGAATTAATGGATACAATATCTTGATCCTCTTATCTACCTATAACTTTAGCTATTCTCAAAACTTATAATTTGAAAATATTATTTTATTCTCCTCCTTCAAATGTCTCCCCCAGTGTTATATTCAGTTCTATGTACTTGTAAAGGGGAGAAAATTAATAGAATAGGGTATTTCTTGGAATTTCTTTTTGTCTTATTTTAATATATTTAAAAAAGAGGCCCCCCAAAACTCGATTTTTTTCAAGCTTGTACACAGAGAGGGAGAGGGGTGGAGGGCTAATGGCGTTGCAGAGTCTTACCTTATGTTGATTACTTTCGTATTAATAAGGAAGTTTATATTAAATCTGAGTTTACCATTAGGTACTTACCACACCACTAATAGATAACAGATTGCAGTACTCTCAAGTGAGCAATTTTGTTATAAAGTAATTAGCGAATTTTTCTTTTCAAATTAAATAGTATTAGATGTGGTTGAGAGATTTTTTCTTAATCTTATTTTAATTAGTACTAATCTTTATATAATAAACAAATTATTGGCTTCTTATCTATTTTATTTAAGATATTTTTTTTTCACATTTAACATAAATTAAATTGAAAGACTCGACACTCTTTTCCTTTAGCAACCATTAAAAATTTTAATTTTATTAACTTTCTTATTGATACTCCTAAAGATTACATTTTCTCATCGGTATTTATAATTAAAATTTGAAATGAACTTATAGCGGTTTTAAAATAAAAACCCAATTAACTAATAAAATGAAGAGGGAAAATATTTTTTTCCCAAAAAAAATAAATAAATAAATAAAAATGATCTAAAATAAAATATAAATTGGTGTTGTTATCGTTCATGATGAATATTTTCCTTTGTGGATGGTTATTGGGTACTTGAACTTGAAATAAAATTAGAAGTTAAATTTTCGAAATGTTGCTACTTTTCCTAGTATATTTTTCTGCTTCCACAACCAATCTATAACAAAAATAATCAACTGGTGTGTTCACCAAACGACTTACACATTTTCATTTATTTGAAGTCATCGCGACACTAATAATTTACACCCACTTCCTTTATTTCGTTTTTTTTTTAATTTTCTCAAAAACGGCTAAAAGCGATTTTTTTAAAAATTAGTGTATTTATCAAGTGTCATGAGTTAATAGTTGTGTAAAATTTTTAATCCGATTGAAATAAAGGAATACGGGGTTGTAAATTTGGAGTGTCGTAAAATAAATATTTTAATCGTTCATATCTCGTCTTCGGAAAATCACAGAGCCTTGAAATTTGAAACTTAAGCTATCTAGAGGCTACAAGAAGTATAACAAGATTTTGGATAAAATCGAAAAACCAGAAGTTGATGTTTACGTACGTAAGAATTCCCCCTCCCCCCTGCGTTTCGCAACCTTAAGTCTCAGAGATACGAAATTAGAAATTTAAGCTTGATATAGGCTAGATGGAGTACATCAAGCTTTTGAAATCGGAAGACCGGAAGTGAACATTTACATGAAAGATTTTTCGTTTTTTGATTTTCTCAAAAACGGCTCCAACGATTTTTAAGTTACAAATTGAAATTAACTTTTTTCATCTCTGAGATACAAGCTCTCAAAGAGTCAGGACCCAGACAGGCCATCACAATACTCTCCTATTATATTCTATAGAATATAAATGTGAAAGAAAAAATTGCAATAATATGGAATCACAAATTAAAACATAAATAAAATTTTCTTTAAAAAAAAAAAAAAAAATACCAACGTAATTGTTATTATTGTTGTAGATTGCCTGAAGAAGTAGTAAAATATACTGCGAAACGTAGCAGCATTTTAACTTCTAATTTTATTTCAAGTCCAAGTACCCAATAGCCAGCCACAAAGAAAAATAAAATAAAAATAAAATTCCTACGGCTTTTCGCTCTTGGTTTATCAGACAATCGGGATCTAGACACACAGAACATAAAAAAATCATTGTTGAAAATGATTTTCCTTCAGTTATCTACAATGTACAAAATAAATTGAGAGGGGGGAGGGTGGTAAATTAAATACTAGGGCCGTCCTGCCTCCCGGACGTACCGAGTGATTTTACAATCTCAATAATTAAGCCGTAGGAGTTTGAAAAATCTAATCATTATTAAGACAAACATTTTAGGAGGGTAAATTTTTCCTATAAGAAATAATTATTCAAATAAACAAGGCCTATTATTAATCAATGTTTAATTTAATCAATTGATATCTTTTAAGATAATTTAGAATCGCAATTACCAAGGAATGCAGTATAATTTGAAGACAAGACAATTTTTTGCTTGTATAAAAAGAAAATGTTGATTCTAAAATTATAATAAAATAAAATTAAGATGACCTTTTTCATATAATAAATATTTTGGATTTACATTCATGTATAGATCCTGTGAGGTACTAAGATACATGATTTCGGGAAGAGCGCATGCGCCTCCTGGATTCGAGTTTGATATCCTTATAATGTATTTATTTAATAAAAGAAGTAATTTAAATAGTAATTAAGAAATTTGTAAAAAAAAATTGCCAAAATTTGATAGATTACTTCATATACAAGTTTAAATTTGTATATTAAAAATATTAATTCATTAGAAATTTTTTTGTCATTAACTGAATTTGAGAAATTTTGAATTTTTTTTTACTTTTAACATTCTTAATATGGAAATATGTAATTGTAGAGATTTTTCTTTTAAATATCTAAAAATAAACTAAAACTATTTCGATAAGAAATATTAAACAAAGGCTTAGAGAAGATTATTGATTTTAGAAACATTTTGCTTATTTAGTAAACATCCCGAAATAATAGTTGGAGAATTGTTCTTTTTTTTTATTTTTAATGCAATCGAATGCAAGAAGGGGTGAACCAGTAAAGATGCAGCCCCAATGGATCCCGAAAAACCCTTACATTACCGAAGAGTAGGGAAAGTTGATTAAGTGAATGATGATGATGATGATCTACTGAATATGTTATGGATAAAGTTTATTACATGTCAGAATGGTTAAATTCACCTATAAGAAATTGAGCCTGGATGCCAAAAACTAATCGGATCACGTATTTTGTATTTGACGTTTTTCTAAATATAAATAATTTTAATTGAAGGTAGCCCAGGGGTAGTGAGGAAAGAAAAAATTAACACATATCAAATATGGTGTAATTTTTTGGAATCGTTCCTCCTTTCCTTTCAAACCGACGTTTCGGAGGATTTTTCCCTGCTTCTTCAGGGTTTCACGTTTCAGAAGGAAGCATTTTATTTATTTCATTTATTGACCTTTTGAAACCCTGAAGAAGGAGGGAAAATCCTCCGAAACGTCGGTTTGAAAGGAAAGGAGGAAGGATTCCAATAAATTACACCTTATTTGATATGTGTTAATTTTTTCTTTCCTCACTACCTCTGGGCTGCCTTCCATTACATTCAATTAAAATTTCTACCAGTCCGTCTCTGTCCAGAAAAAATTTCGTTGCAAATAAATAATATTTCTTAAAATTTTTACGAAATTTAATATAAATGTTTTTTATAGATCTTTATTCTCAATCAAAACTTTTTAACAATTTTTTTTTTTTTTAATTATTTTGAAATTTTGAAAATCAAATAAAAGATAGGTAAGAATTTTTCTTAAACATTATAGTTTTATGTGTAAATCTATTACTTGGAAAAAACGAAATTATATAAATAGAGAATAGGAAAGTAGGTGTATGAGATGTATCTGCACTCCAGGTTTTTTTTTTAACTTGACAAAATTTGTAGTTTTTGGAATTTATTTTTATAAATCTACTTATAATTAATTTTAATATTAATATTAGGTATATTTTTAAAGCGGGAAATTTTTCTAATACTATGTAGTTGGGGTAAGTCAAATAGAGGAATGGAGGGAGTAAATGGAGTTTAAGGAATTCAAATTTGAGTGTGAATATTACAAAATTCTATTCTAGAAATAAAAGAAAAATCAAACGTATCAAATTTATTTATTCATTGATATAAGGTAGGCAATAAATAAAATAAAAAAAGTATTTTCTGTTTAATTTAAAATAAAATAAAATAATCTACAATGTACTCGTATAATCCATGTCGCCACCATCTAAATCTAAAAAAAAAAGATTTTTGAAAATAAATATTTTTAAAAAAATTGTAAAAATAAAATAAAATGCTGAGAAATAATATTAGAACAAAAAATGAATACCTACTTATAGAGCAAAAACGTCAAGTTTGCTTAATTAATGTATAAACCTTTGTAAATATAGCGAATAAAACGTAGTAAAAAATATAAAATAAATATTTTTAAAAGTATATTCACAAACTAAAAATAAAAACTTATAAATTAAATAATTATTTTACAGTAATTTCAAAAAATTATTGTGTTTCATCACTCGTATCCATAATAAATTTTATAGAAGGAATCGCAGGGGATTGGGTAAATTAAAACACAGTTTTTATTAAATGAGCCAGACGTTTCGTCAATTTTACTCAAAGATTGTTATCTTAATTTGTAATATTTCGCGATTTAGTGATTTATATTTAAATTATATGGCATGGCTATATTTTTAAATTTAGAATCCTAAGATCGCGAAATTTTACAAATTAAGATAACAATCTTTGAGTAAAATATTTAACGCCTTTACATATGTCAGAAAGGTTTGCACCTCGCAGGTGAACCAGATGGCCCGGATTACTGTTACTGGCACTCGGGTTCGATTCCCGAAGGGGCGAAAAACACCCCCCTCATATATAATTAAAAATATTCCATTCCATGGGATTTAATAGATGACACCATCTTATGATTTTCTAAGAAAATTTAAAATGTTTCTTAAATTTTTCAAAATTTTCTTTACTTTATTGTTACGTTTTAGCTTAGTAACAAAGTGATTTTAATTTTTATTTTCACCTTAGCTTGATAACAGTGAATTGGCGATTAAAAAAGTGAGCAAGGTAAAAACAATATTGCTTATATGCCCCCCCCCCACCCCCCACAAGACAGCGCGATGCTTTACTGATCGTAGATTTTAAGAAAATTTGCTTTCGTCACTTTGTTCACTTCTTTGCTCTATGTTTTAACATTTACCCATTATCTGTGTCATTCATTTATCTTTCAATTTTTAAGATGCTTTAGAGCTAAGAGTAGGAGTCAGATTTTTGAGACATTATTTAGAATTTGACCATTTTAGCAAAAATTCAATTTTTCTAATAGTTGAATAATAAGATTTGAGAAGAAATGTTGTGACATATGTGGAATAAAAAGAATATAATTTACAAATTAAAAAATCATCCCAAAAGAAACCACAGTACAGCACTCCTTATTTTAGGTCTTTCAAGGATCCGAAATTAAGAAGATGGGCTAGTTTAAAAATTATGTTTAACTTGTATCGAGAGAGAAGAATTTTTTTTAAAAGAACTTTTTTTTATAAGCCCTTAGATGAATTTTCTTCAAAAGTATCTAAATTCAAAGTAAAATATGTTTATTCACTCTATTTTTAATTAAGATTTAAAATAGTCATTATAACAAAAATAGAAATAGCTCCTATCTACATGTAAATTTTTTCTAAAAAAACCTTTATTCATTTAAAATTTACCCCTTTTATCAAAATTTTATTGCGCATGTAGAATGTGAAAAAAGAAAAAGCAAATGAAAAATCTGTGAGTCTCTTACTTTTTTTATTATCATTTCTTCTATGGTTGAAATAGAAGCAAGCGACCGAATAATGTCTGAAAAAAATATTTTTAAATATTAGTAAAATACTTTCAATTATTATTTATATCCTATTTCTAATATAATTATAATTCCTGAATTAATAGTGAATTCTTTTATGAAACACCCTATGAAAAAGTTTCAACTTTCACCGCTAGATGGTGTCTTTGCCATTTTTCTCTCGCGGAAAAAATGTAAATAGCTTTATTTAAAAATAATTAACAATTTTGAGATTGTTTTTAGATATATTCTATCTATCTTTATATGGTAAAGTTGATTTCTTGGAAAAGTTCCTTAAAAAAGTTATTTTTTTAAAGGGGTAGTTTTCCTCACTCTTATTGATTTTAATGCTGTTGCTATGCAAGAATCGAGAACAGAGAGAACGTTGTATTTAAGAACACATATCCGTTGCTGAATCCCTAGACTAAAGAAGAAATCTACATGAAAAAGGTGTAATTGTGTACTTAATTTGAAATCAATATCAATAAATTTATAAACATATTATTATAAAAATAATTGAATTAAGTTTTATTTTTAAAGAAATCGTATGTTATTAATATTATTATACTAACTGAATGGTCAAGAATAATTATTAAACTCTATCGCATCCATATTATTTAGTGAATTAAGTATGTTAACAGGTATTTGGACGGGAAAGTAGAAAATTCTCATCGATTTACTCCACTTTCGCCAATTTTATTATAATAATCCAGTCATTCAAAAGTTTCTTATATAAATTAAATAATTCTTCAGGCCATATATAGAGAGCCAAGGCAAAAGAATTACTCAAAATATACTGTAAAAAGAATCAGGGACAATTGATTTAATTCAGACATATATCTGTTTATATCTTATAATTAAATTAGTGCCTCGAGCACCGAGCGATGCTCAGTAACTTTTTACCTCTAAATAGCTTAAGTTTCAAATTTCAAGACTCTACGACTTACCGAAGGCGATATATGATTGATTAAAATATTTAATTTACGGCACTCCTAATTTACAATCCCTTCCTTTATTTCAATCGGATTAAATTCTATTCACGACACTTGATAAGTACACCAATTTTTAAAAAAATCGATTGTGCCGTTTTTGAGAAAATCAAAAAACACGAAAAATCTTCCATGTAATTGTCTACTTCCGGTGTTCCGATTTCAAGAAAAAGCCCTTCTAGCCTTTATCGAGCTAATTTTTCAAATTTCGTAGCTCTGAGATTTATGGTTGCACACAGAGGGGTACATCCTTACGTATGTAAACATCAACTTCCGGTACTTCTATTTTTGACAAAATCATTTGGCATTTCTTGTAGCATATAAATAGCTTAAGTTTCAAATTTCAAGGCTCTGCGACTTTCCGAATACGAGATATGAACGATTAAAATATTTATTTTGCGACATGACTAATTTACACCCCCTTCCTTTATTCTAATCGGATTAAAATTTATACACGACTAATAACTCATGAAACTTGATAAGTATACCCATTTTTAGCGAAATAGAGCCGTTTTCGAGAAACCGATTCTATATATATATATATATATATATATATATATATATATATATACAAGAATTGCTCGTTTAATATAATAAGATAAGATAAGATAATCATTGAGACGTCTGATGAAGCCGAAATAAAATTGGCGAAACGTTGCATAAAGAGAATTAGTTTTTAAGGAATTTGGTGTTGGTACTAATTGAAACATTTTTTTAAATTATTGGATAAAAAATACTTGGTAGGTTTCACATTAAGATATAAAAAATAAAACGAATTTTTGGAGAATCTGTAATCTTGATATATATATTTCGGGTGACTAACTCATCTTCAGGAGCAACAGAAAGTAACTGTTCCTGAAGATGGGTTAGTCACCCGAAATATATATATCGAGATTAAAGATTCTCCAAAAATAAATTCGTTTTATTTTTTATATTATAATGTGAAACCTACCAAATATTATTATTCAATAATTATGAAGAGAATTGTTTAATTTTCAACTTTCCCGTCCAAATACCTGCTAATATGCTTAATTCAGTAAAGAATAATTTTTATTGAATTTATAGGTAGTATAATCTAGTAATAAATAAATAAATCGTATTAATTTCTTATTTATTTTTAATATAATATCTTTCTTATAAAAAAATTAAAGTAATTGATCAATGTTATTTATATTTCCATTTATATATAAATAATTCATTCTGTTAGTAACGAAATAATTGGATTTAGAATTGTTCATTTAAATAAGCATTTATTTTTATGAAAATTTAATTTCTTAAACGAAAAAAAAAAATAGGTAATTTTATATTGAACGAATGGAATATGCCGAAGTGGTTATTTTTATTGGATTTATTTATATATTAAATTAGATTAAATCGAATCCATTTAAATCTCAACCCAAGTGGACTTAACGAAACAGAATCGAAGATTGAAGTTGACTTGTTGATAATAATAGCAAATAAATTTTATTTATTTATATAGAAACAATAAATATTTATCGTCGATTGATTTGAACCACCGAACATAACACTAATATACACTCCTCCTACTGTATCTAAAAAGGGGAATAAATTGTTACCATCAATTATTTTCTCCTACAGATTCAATATTTTGGCAGATAATTTTAAAATACATTAAAAAAAAGTGAATTAAAATATTTTTTGCATTAGTTCGTCTTTCAAATATTCTACATCTACCTACCTATAGTATAATAGAGTCATAGAGGACGTAAAATATTTGCAGAGTGGGTAAAATATTTCCCCCCAGACATCACCCAGAAAAATTCTAGAAGTTTTTTGTGAGGGACTAATTTTTTTTTGAAATTATTTTTCATTTTCAGCTTTCAAAAATTATATAACTTTATCAGCATCCGTAACGTATTTCCATAGAGAAAAAAATAATTTCTCTCAGACCTTAGGGACCGTTCATAAATTAAGTCACTCAAATTTCAAGATTTTTAGACCCTCCCCACCCCTTCCAATGTGTCACATTCTGGCACATTTTTATTGAGCCTCCCTGAATTGTGACGTCACACTATCTATTTTATGCTCTATAATTTAATAATTGTAGAAATGTTTTGTCTAGATTTATTTTACTAACATTTTCAGGTTGGGATACTAAAAAATATATTTGAAAATTTTAAAAAAATTTTAATTTGACTTTTGTGCCATCATAATTTTTAAGATCCCCAGGCCTCCTTATCACATTTTGTCACAAATCTGAAATGCCTGCTGTGTGAGGTAATTTAAGGATGGCCCTTACAGTGTAGGCTTGAATTTTTTGGCTAAAGCCTATAGAAAATTTGGTAATATTTGACAAAAAATATAAATTTACCAATGTATATTATACAAGACTTTATTGTAGATCAAAATGGCTTCAATTCATTCAATTTTTTTTTTCAAAACAGTTTCAGCCTTTTTTGAGATATTTCGTAAATAAGAAGCAACAAATCCACATTTTTCATGCACGATTAAAATACGATCGTATACTTCCTCATATCCCTAAAATTTTAAAATAAGTCTGAATTTTCAAATGTCGGGAATTTGGCTTGTCGGGATTTTGGGTACCACCTATATGTAACTACCAAAAAAGTATTAAACAATAATAATGCAATCATTCGTGTTATTTCTCATCTTATCTTATCTTATCTTATTATAACTATTAAACGAGTAATACTTGTATATATAGAATCGGTTTCTCCAAAATGGCTCTAACGATTTCGCTAAAAATTGGTGTACCTACTTATCAAATCTCATGAGTTATTATTTGTGTATAAATTTTAATCCGATTGAAATAAAGAAAGGGGGTGTAAATTAGTCATGTCGTAAAATAAATATTTTAATCCTTCAAATTTCGTCTTTGGAAAGTCGCAGATCGTTGAAATTTGAAACTTAAGCTATCTAGAGACTACAAGAAGTACCACAAGATTTGGCTAAAATAAAAGTACCGGAATTTGATGTTTATGTATGTAAGAATGTACCCCCTCCCCCTGCATTTCGCAACCATAAATCTCAGAGCTACGAAAATTGAAACTTAAGCTCGATATAGGCTATAAGAGGTAGAGCAAGTTTTTGCTTGAAATCGGAACATCGAAAGTTGACATCTACATGAAAGATTTTTCGTTTTTTTTTTAATTTCTCAAAAATGGAACTAAAGATTTTTTTTTGGGTGTAAATTAAAAGTGTCGTAAAATAAATATTTTAATCATTCATATATATCTTCTGTAAGCCACAGAGCCTTGAAATTTGAAACTTAAGCTATTTAAAGGCAAAAAGTTACCGAGCATCGCTCGGTGCTCCAAGCACTAGATATCTTAATTAAGAAGTCAGCTTAATGAGACAGAAAATTTCTTTGAGTTAGACCACCCCCGGAGAAATTTGAAAATATAATCAAATTTATTTTTAGAATCAGAACATGTCAGCTCCTTGATAGAAGACCTCTTGTTGATTAACGTCAACCAGACTCTAATTTTTAGATATATAAGATACTGTATTTAGTTTTATGTTTCAAAATATGTATAAGTAATAATAGATGAGGGTTGGACGATTATATGAAGCAAAGTATAAATGATAACACAGGCAGGCGGAGATAGAGCATCGTAATTGAATAAATTAAATTGTATTTATGAAATGTATTTTTTAATAATCTATTGATTAGATTAGGATCATCCATCATTTAGGTTTGCTCTTTTGGTTAATTACTAATTAATTTGGGACAAAAGGGAGCAATTTTGAATTTACTCTCGAATTCTGACTACAATATACTACCTACCTCTTCATTCTATTGTTCTCATTTATTTTTAATCAATATTTTAATTCACTGTTAAAAAAATAAACAAATTACAAGTTCTAAAGAAAAAAAAAATATATAGGAAAATAATTTTTACTTTTATTAAATTGGGGAGGTGGGAGTCGTCTTGTACTTATGCGATTCAGGTTTATTTTTCTGTGAGATTTTGAATTATTTAATCGTAAGATAAATTAAAGATAATTTAATAATCTACACTTGTCATTCCCAGGCCAGAAAATTGTTTGTAATAACCGTAGGACCCCGGAGTAAAATTAGATAGATGTCTCGTCTTAGAAAAATAAATTTCAAAAATAGGAATTAAATAAAAAAAAATGTAAATATATTTAAACACAAGTGCTGTGCGGTCTATAGATGCTGTGGATCCGGCTCAGCCCTCAAATTACAAAATGTCAAGAATATTTTCATCCGTGTTTTATTTGAAAATTTGTAAAATTTTAAAAACACTTTCAATAAATAATATACAACTAATTCATTTAAAGTTGTATAAATTTAAAATTTACGTAGCTATTTTAATGCAAATAAAGCAAATTTAAAGAATATGAAAAAAATATTCGGGATTTCCTATTTTAATCACTTCAGCTATCTTGTTGAAAATACTTTGATTTTATGAGGTTAGAAAGAGTATTACTTTACAAGTACTCTTCCCATAACTTTCATTTAAAATCTATAAATTGCATAAAAAAAATTAATAGTGAAAGATGAACTTTAAGATGTTTGGCCAAAAGTATTTGTAACTTTTAAGGAGTTCGGTGTTGGTTCCAGGTGAAACATTTTAATATAATAATAAAACTTGAGTAAGATACGAGGTAGGTTTCACAAAAAAACCTACCTCGTATCTTACTCAAGTTTTATTATTATAAAAGTATTTGATTTAATGAAGTCCAATTGATTATTCTCTCTCTCTCTCTCTCTCTCTCTCTCTCTCTCTCTCTCTCTCTATAACGAGTATCGTTTTGGTCCGAGTGCAAAAGGTCATTCCTAGAGTAATAGAAATTAAAAAATTAATCTCTAATAGTCTGAAACAGATTTGAACTTGTATATGGAATTCTTGCAATACACTTTGGCTCTAAAGAAAAATAAATCATTCTATCCACGCTCTTTTTAATTATGTTCATCGATCAAATTCTAATGAAAGAATCCCACACCCGCACATTAAATAATAAAAAAGTGAAAACTTTTAATTAATATAAAAAAATATATATATGATATTTTAATAGCCTAGCACAAGATTCCAGATCTCTTAAAATAATAGATTTCCATTTTTCATGTTTTCTTTCTTTATTATAATTTTGCACTTAAAGTTTCAAAAATTTACATTACCTTATTAGGTTATCATTAATTCCAATATTAAACTAGGAAAATTATATATTCGTTAAAGACATGAAACGGAATTCCATAGAGATGTCTCGTCTTAGAGGAAAACATTTTATGAATAGTTTAAAAAGAAAAGAAAAATAAGCTGATGTGGTCATCCAAATTACATTACCATACCCCCCTCCCTCTCTTAATTTTGGGCTCATTAGCAATTAATAAATCTCCTTTTAGTTATGAGACTATTAGAAATATCAGCTCTCTTCGATTTTTGTTAGAAAATATTTATGAACACCACCCCATTTTCGCCCCCGAAAAAGATAATAACTTTCTTTTTTTTTATTATAGGTTCATTTTATAGTATATTTCATTTTTCTTGATTTTTGTTTTGTTTTTTAGTTTGAAAATCTTATAATTTTAATTTTTTAACCTCCGCCCCCCTTAATTTTGGGTTCGATTTCAACCAAAATCTAATCAGCTCTTAATCTCAATTCCCCAAAACTAGATGTGAAATTTCGTTTTGATATTCCTGCTAGTTTCTGAGCTAGAGCGTACACAAAATTCGGAAAATTAGTAACTAACGTACTAACAGACATTTTAACAAAATAATTAATATCTCATAAAATATAATTTTTTTCAATGTTCACTCTTTAGTGCTTTTTTGTAGACCAAAAGGACATGATTTTGCTCAATTATTTTTATCCAAATTGTTTCAGCCGTCTTTGAGATATTTTGAAAAAAACGAAGCAAAAGAAAAAACTTTTTTTAATACACAATTATAATACTTGACCATACCCTGTATGCTACCTACAATAAAAAAGAGATTTAAATTTAGATATCAGGTTTATGACGGAAATATATGGCTTCAGTGATAGTATTAGTGTTAGGTATTGATTAACTAAATTTATAGGCAGCTTTATTACCTCGAAAAGTAATAAAGAAGAAATTAATCGTAATAAGAGCCCTATGAGCTCCTGTATGAGTAGGACCAGGTTGCCTTAGTTTTGGTTAAAGCGTCACGCTAAATGCCACAAGACTGGAGTTCGATTCATTGACCAGACTTGCTGCTTTATTCATCTTTTTTTTAAAATCCTAAAAAATAATTTAAAATAATTTTAATAGAAATGTTTTTTTGTTAATTCAACATGAAAGTCTGTAATAAGTTTTAATTTTAATTATATATAAAATATCGATTGAAATCTCTCGAGTGAAGTAAGTACATTGAGATATACCTAAGCCAGTTTACGGTCAGATAATCCTTCATTCTCTGAAAAGATACAACCATGGTAATTTATAAATTTATAGGCTTGCAGGTCTTTCTATATGCTTGAGCAGTCAATTTGAGTAAGATATATGGGATACAAATTGCGACTGCTCTTAACATGTAGCCACTATGTACACCTAGTCAAGTACAAACAAAATACAAACATTGCTGCTTTAGCGACTTTATAATACTATAATTCATTTATCGGCTATCTAAATGATTTTTCATAAAAAATTAACTAAAAAATATTTTTAAGCTGTAAAATTATCATTTTATTTCTATTGTACAAATTTTGTTACTATAGATATGGTACCTATATATGGTATAAATAGAAACTGCGATCTCTATATCTCTAATAGAAATCTTGTTTTCGTAAAAAAATTGGAATTGAAACTTTTACAGGTCACTTGAACCCAAAAAAGTGATTTAAAAAAATGTATATCGTTTGTGAGCGGGGGGGGGGGGGGGGGAAGGTGGAATTACTAATACATTGAATTATTAACTATATCGAATTTGAATATAGATCTTTTGACTAAATAGTAAACAAGGACAATTTAAAAAAAATTTGTACAGTAATTTAATCCATTATTTTTTAAATTAAATTGACAAGTTCTGTTGTGGCCATCCACTTGACTTTACCATACAATTCTGGTTGAGTTTGGTGCAACCCCCCCCCCCCCCCCACTCCCCGGCCCGTATTTTGGTCGATTTATTTTTTTTAGTGTTCTGGGGGCCCCCTGATTAAGTATAAAACATTTTGTTGAGTTTTCTCAAATGGCCTAGCTATTAAACTCTTAGTAAAAGCAACTTTTTTCTTTTTTGAAATTTAAAATTTCTATTACAAATAAAAGATGTACGTGTCCACCAGTGTATATAAATTCAAAAATTATCCCCAACACTAGTACGGTGAAATATCTAGGTCTGCACCTTGACACTAGGCTCACTTGGAAGGAGCACATCAAGAAAAAAAGAAATGAAATCAATATTAAATATAAAAATATGTTTTGGCTCATCGGCAGAAAATCACAGCTTGCTCTGAAAACAAAAGTGATGATTTATAAAGCAATCCTTAAGCCTATTTGGTTGTATGGCTGTCAAATATGGGGAACAGCCAGTGAGTCCAACTTGAGCAAGATACAGAGAGTGCAATCAAAAATTCTCAGAGGCATTACTAATGCCCCCTGGTACATAACAAATGAAACTCTACATAAAGATCTAGACGTACCGTCAATCAGAGAAGTCATATACAACCAATTTGATAAACACCAAAGGAAACTAGAACATCATTCAAACACATCGGCCATTGTCCTATTGGACAATAGCCAGACTATCAGAAGAAGAAAGAAATACCACATACTTGATACAGAAGAAAGGATGTTGACCTTCAGCTGGAAAAACAAATTCAAATAGGATAGACATCAATGGATGACTATTCCTTCAAGATAATTAACTCTCATCAAATTTACTAAAAGTTGTAAATAAATAACTGATTGTAAATAAATTTAAATAAAAAAAAAAAAAAAAATCTATTGATAAAGAAAGAAATTCTTCAAAAACGTTTGGCTTTTATAATAAACGTTTTTAAGATTGTTTTTTTAAAAGATTTGTATTTTTTTTTATTATCATAAAACAATCAATAAATATTTTTTCTTTTTAGTATATACGTATGTTATCAAATATTGTGTAAGCTCTAGCTTAAAAACTAGTGTGAAAATCAAAATGAAATTTCTATTGTAGTTTTTAAGTGCATTGAGATTAAGACCTGATTTGATTTTGGTTCTAATAGAACTTGAAATTAAGGGGGGCGCCCCCCCCCGGTTTAAAAATTAAAATTATAAGATTTTCAAACTAAAAAGAAAAAACAAGAAAAATGAAATATACTTTAAAATGAACCTATAATAAAAAAACAGGTTTTATTTTTTTCGGAGGGCAACATTAGGAGGGGGGGGGGGGGTTCAAAAAATAGAACTATCAATAAAAGTTCTAGACCCTTCGATCGATTAGTATGAAATTTCGCATAAGCACCCTATATATATACCTGCTTATTTGTAAACCACTTCCTATCTGAAATTGATAATCACCAAAAAGGGTGTGGGGAGTTAAAAAATAATATAAAATAATAAAATTTTCAAACAAAAATCGAAGAAAGCTGATATTTCTAAAAAATAGTTTCATAATTAAAAGGAGATATTATTACTTGTTAATGAACCCAAAATTAAGAGAGGGGTCTTTCATATAAAATTATAAATTGTTTCGTATATAATTATAATTTTTTTATATTAGGATTTGATGGAGGTAAATGACTAGAAGAATCATATCTCTTCATTTAGAGTTAAGGCATTTTATGGATTCCAAATTGAAGTCCAGACATGTTTCAGAATATTAGAGATTAATTTCTTAATTTCTATTATTCTAGAAATGGCCTTTTAGATTTTAAATTTAGACCAAAACGATGTTCACTATAAAGAGAAAGAAATTTCAAAGCATTTCAAATTTAAGTCTAGACCTGTTCAGATTATTAGATAAATAATTTTTTTAATTTCTATCATTCTAGAAATGACCTTTGGCTTTTGCACTTGGACTAAAAAGATACTCCATAGAGAGAAAGAAATTTCTATTAGACTTCACTAAAATTCAGACAAAAATGTAAAACAAAAATCACTTTCTGTTCCTTTATAGCTGGCGAACATAGTGAGTCTTGGAAAAATTTACCTTTTCCCATATTTCTTTGTTATTTATAATTAATTTTAAAAATTTACTACAATTTAATTCACATTTAACTTTTCGGGGCTGCACTTTATAATTTTTTTCCAAATAGTAATAGGGACAAAATAAAAAACTGGCAGGGATACCTAAACCATATACCTTCAAACCGGGATAGTCCCGTTTAAACTGAAACCTATGGTAAGCCAACTAATAGATTTTTTTTTGATATTACTTAACCATACAGGGTAGTATGATCAATTATTGTAATGGTGCATGAAAAAAGTATTTTAAAAATTAAAATTATATAAGATTTTCAAACTAAAAAAAATCGAAGAAAAATGAAATATACTTTAAAATCAACCTATTATAAAATAAAAAAGAGAGTTTTGGGGGGGTTCAAAAAATAGAACTATCATTATAAGTTTTAGACCCTTCGATCGATTCGTACGAAATCTCGCATAAGCACCCAAACAAGCTTATGAAAATGACTCACTAAAGGGGGGGGGGGGGGTTGAAAAATAATATAAAATAATAAAATTTTCATACGAAAATCGAAGAAACCGGATGTTTCTAAAAAAAAATAGTTTCATAATTAAAAGGAGATATTATTAATTGCTAATGAACCCAAAATTAAGAGTAGACAGGGGGGTCGTTCGTATATAATTATAAATTTTGTTATTAAATATTAAGTATAAGAGAGTGGCCAGGTGTATGTTAAAGTCATGTGGATGCCCACCTCACTTTTTTTTAATATAAAACTAATGATAGATAAATATTGACAATAGTCGAATAATACGGTATCAAATAATGAAAGACTAGAGTAAAATAAAAATATTTTTTGTGAATTTATTTTCTTGAGTTTTTATAACCTTCTGAAAAATCGACGAGTGTTCAATAAAAGATTGATGAAATATATAATTGGATTTCAATCGGCAAAGGATGGGAGGGGGGCGGGTGTTTCATTTTTTGCTTTTTTTATTTTATGGGTGTTTTATGCCGGACGGCCGTCCTTTTCTCGCTATCTAGCCCAAGTGATACGATCTTAAATGGTTTTATGAACTGGCCATTGGCGCTACTTTATTGCGAAAGAATATCCAGAAGGCAATTGGCCCAGGGCGATGTTTGACGGCGGAGGTCGTTTCGGAGCCACCCTCGCAAGGTAATAGGCTGCGGGGGTTGCATGGCGGGCGGGGGTGGCCTCCGGGGAGGCTCCGAGAATGAGTACGCTCCAACAAGCTCCTGTGGTTCTTATTATTGTTGCTGGGGGAAACATTAGCCACTCAAATTTTAATTGGCTCGTACTTTTCTTTGGCTTTTTTTTTTATGAAAATGAGTCGAGCGCTGGACCAATTCGGCTAAATTGTTCTCTCTTCCCACCCCCTGCCAGTTTCTTCCACCCCCTGCCGCTCCTTTTTTTGCGCATATTTTCCAACTCGACTGTATTAGCCGGCGAAATAGCCTCCGTCGAATGGCCAGTAAACATTCAAATAAGGCGACACACTTTTAATATTTTTAATTTATACATAACGCTCTTAAAAAATTTTTATTCCAAAGAATATCTTTATATAAAATTTATTTCATATTGCTATTCCTATTTTATTTTTATATGTTTAACTTGACCAACTCCTTCCATTTCCACCACTTCTCATCTTTCTGCTGCTTGTTCAAGTAAAAAAAAACTTAATTAAAAATAAATTTTAATTTAATTTAACAAATGGCAAAGTTATATTAAAGAAAAACATAAAATACGCTTATTCGATTGAGGATCTTGAATTTTTTTTAAATATTATGATTATTTTAAAAATTCGTATAAAAAATAAATTATACCTCTTATTAAATTATAAAAGTAGATTCGTGATTTAATTTTAATTACATATATAGATCTATAATTATAGAGATCAATTTGCCCTATTAATAAATGGTGAGCGCCAAGGCGGCAGAGTGCAACCCTTAATTTAATTGAATTTTTCGTCCCGAGATGGCGTTTGACTATAACATGCCGAAAAATTTGAAAATAATTATTTTTCCCATTCGCATGATTAATAATATAAACTGACCGAATAATTGAAATAAATGATTGATTTCAAAATAATTATTAATAGAGTTTTATAAATTTAATCATTAATTTTTGCTTACCAAATCAAGAAAATCTCTTCTGATGTTAATCAATCATTCCACCCTCTTGGATTTTCATTCTGGAACAAAGAACAAGATATAATTATTTTCAACAGCTGTTCAATTTAGCTCAAATTGCATTATTTGAGTTTACTATTATTTATTATATAATAAAAATTATTAATAATCTAGAATATGCTTAGTTAACTTTTCTTAAATATAATAAATCTGTCCTCTAACTTCTTTGATTTTTCATATATCTAATTATTTATTATTCGACTCTAGTATTTGTTAGTGTTTTAATAATATATCTAAATAGTACCTATATAGTGTATAAATTTTATTTTATGAATATATAGAAAATAAAAGTATTCAATTATTTAATTATTATGAGGAAAATAATTCAACATTTTCCAGAGGATTTAGGAAGAAATATAAAATAAGACAGGTTAATACAAGTTCCATTTAATTATTATGATGTGTATAGAAGGTTATAATTAAATTATATTTAAAGAAATGAAGTTCTTATTATTTTAGGTGTTTGTAGATATTCATTTTTGATTTTTTATCTTAGAAGGTTTCTACCCTTATCCAGGAGTCCTTCCTGAGTGCTTTTCGAGCATTTGGATTATCTTCTGGGATGTTGAAACTTTCTAAAATTAAAAAAAAAAAAAAAAAATTTATTAGCATCTAATAGGAACTTCATATTTAAATAGAATTTTAAATAAATTAATTGTGTTGACAAATACGCATAGGTTTGATTAAAATTTAGAATAATTCAATTCATTTAATTAAAAATAAAATTATAAAACACTCGATAGGTTAAATTAATTTATTATATTTTTTAATTTATAACAAGTTGCCATTTAGGTATAATAAATATTTTATAAAGATTTAATGCGAAGCGGAAATCTTATATTTCTAAGTAATTTGATTGAAATTTGGCCATAATTTTAGTTATAAGATTATAATAATAAATTAATTACAGACCCTGAAGAAGGAGGGAATAGCCTCCGAAACGTCGGTTTATGAATAAAACGATAGTATAAATTATCTTCTTTTTTTTTGAACTGCCTCATCAATATCCACTCGATTATAATAATATTCGTTACAAAAGGATTTATCCGAGGGGTGAACCGCTGGTTAATCTCGTGTACACCTACATCCACTTCCACTTTCATTTCCAAGTAGAAGACAATAGATGAATGGGCATTATCTAATGAATTCCAAAATAATTCCACATAATTCCAAAGACGGTGTACACCCAATTCCAATAGCTGTTCACTCCTCGGATTTATCTATATTTTTAAAATTTTGATTTATGTCTAAGTGTAACATTATGTGTTCTGTTGATTTTAAATTTTCAAAATTATTGGATAAAAAATACTTGGTAGGTTTCACATTAAGATTATTGTGAAACCTACCAAGTATTTTTTATCCAATAATTTAAAAAAAAAATGTTTCACCAAGTACCAACACTGAATTCCTTAAAAACTATCTTATATTCTCTTTAAATTCGATATTATCTTAATTAAAAAAAAATGTATATTGTGTAATTTGTGATGGTAAATAATACTTCATATTAAGTATATGATAACAATATTTTTATTCTGTTTAAAAATAAATAAATTAATAAAATGATATAAATGTCAATAAAATTTTTACAATTTTTTGATGGCTTTGTTGGTGATCCTTTGATGACAAAGCAAGCAAATGATTTCGAGAAGTGTTTGTGGAAAAATAGAGGGTTCAAAAAGCAACCACGAGGGGAGCTAGTCGTCAAGGGATGAGAATAAAAAGTAACCACGCAGCGTCTCTACGCAGAGGGGAAAAACTCACCCCCTGCCACCCCTTCTGGCATGGGATTAAGGGGCTCCAGGGGTGGCGGCGAGGGCGATTACTTAATCTCAAAAACAGTAAATAAAAATAAAGAATGCCTTCGCTCAATTTAACGCTTAAACCCGATTAAAAAATAAGTCCCAGTTAAATATTGTATTTCGTTCGCGAATTGATCTTTTATCATGGCTCAAGAGCAGCATCTCATATGGTAAATAGGATGTTGGAAGTGGATCGATGATACAAGGCAGAAAGCAGACCCAGGGGCAAAAGCCTTGGGCCCTCTAGTTCGCAACCAAAATCCCAATTCAACTCAATAAATAATTAGAGAGCGAGCAGTGTGAAATTGATTGGTTTTATCATCCGCGACAAATATAAATAAAACCCAAAATATATAGGTTAAAACGTTTAATTTCGATTATGAATGAATGAACGGAGTACAATAAAGCTAGATAGAATAACAATATAAATAGGTTACTATATCTCGCTCCCTCTCTCTCGCTCTCACACGAAATTCCAATAATCCAATTGATAATTTGCAAATGTTAATCATTAATTAGACAGCACGTAAGACACCATACGAATAAAAGATTAAATTTTGTAAATTTCAAATAGAACAAAGATTAAGATAAAATAGAAATCATCATTGATAGAAAAAATCACTAATGAAAAAAATTACTTAATCGTGGAAGGTTTTAATAATTAATTTATCAACGATAACCTTAGAAGCTAAGACTTCGAAACAAAGGAAAAATAAAATAAAGGAATATGTTAAGGAATTGAAGCTATACAATAATTATCTTAGGCTATTATTGTGGGCGGATTATTAGTATTTACCTTTGAATTAACTAGAAATTATACCAGATACTATTCCCCTTGAGACATTCTTGAATTAAACTAGAATTTACGACAAATTTAGACGTTTTTAAGATTCTTAATAATTTTCTATATCTACTTATGCTTAAGTACCTACCCGAATTCTTTATAACATTTTAACCAATTTCTAAAATAAAATAAATTTTTAATATAATTTAATTAGCATGATTTTATGCCACCTCATAAACTTTTTAATGTACCAATGATATAAATGTTTAAATATTTTTTAACTGTCGAAATTGCTTGTTCTCAAATGTGAAATAAAATTTATTAGAAACTTTTCAAAGTAAAAATCCGGGTTTAATGTGCCATTTTTAGTGGAGAATTCAACTCGACGAACATTTTTATTTGCAATATTCATTAAAACTGAAGATGTTCGTTAAAAGATGAATTAGAAAAGTAGTGTCCTCTGGTGTGTGATATTAGAAGCTTATATTCTATCAAACTATAAATGTATAAGAATGAATGCTAAAATAAATAAATAAATATACCTATATATGAAATGATTGTTATAAAAATTAATAAAGTTTTCTCTTCTATTTCTTAAGATGTTTAGATACTCAGAAACTATATACCTATAGATTGAAAAGATCAATTTTGAGCGATTATAGTTCAATTTTTTCAACACTTGAAAAAAGCTTTAAAAGTCGGAATTTTTCTTCCAGAAAATTGGTTTAATTTTTCTAATTTTTAGTAAAAATAAAATATATATATATATATATATATATATACTCACAATCGTTAATTAAAAAAAAAACACGTAGTGTAATAATAAAATGATTTTTTATTTAAATTATATATACTTACTGTAGAAGCTAAACTCTAATACAGGAACGGTGTTCTCTTCTCTCTAATTAGGTAATTAAGTACTATGCGAGTCTAATGTTGCTTAACCAATGAAATAATAGAACGGTAGTATTATTATTATTATGGTATATAGTAGTATAAGTCTTTGGTGCCCAAACATAAATAATGTGATCCTTATCATAAAAGAAATCATATGTTTAAATCATAAGAATATTGATTTATACTTATGAATAAATTATTTAAAATTTGATATTCTATATTTATGGGTACACATATTAGTATCTTTCCCTGAGAATTAAATTTCGTGGCAGATGCCAAAGAGAGATATTCATTTTCCATAATACAATCACTCTTATCACCTACATTAGTTCCGTGGAGCTGATAAATGATAGAGGGGTGCGGGGAGGGGTGCCTGAATGCTTTAACCAAAAAGATTAAATTTCCGATTTTTCTAGAAGAATTTCATCATTATGCAAATATTCTGGTTTTAGTGGGTTTGATTTTTCAAAAAAAAAAAACCTCCTCTCCCAGCTAAGCATCGCGGGGTTTGCATCAAGTGCATCCCACAGGCCATTTATTTAGCTGGATATATTATTTTGCCTTTGGGAAGTCAATTAGGACGGATACAAGACAGCCGAGCGAACAAAGGGCTAAGCCTTAGGCTCATTACGCTCCAAAGTCTCATTAGAGAGGGCTTTGCCTCGATCGCCGCTGCAAAATATTCCACGATAGCCAGCAGCTAATTATAAATGTATTAAATAAAATCGCGCGCGTTAATGACTGGCCACGCCCCCCGGCCGGGGCGGAGTCAACCCCTCGCCCCCCGCGCCAGCACCACTTCCCCTCCAACCCCCACCACCGACACCGCTGCTTGCACTTCAAGCCCCGCCCCGATCCTGAAACAACGCGTTTTTCGAATTTTTTCCTATTTTATTTTATTATTATTATTATTTTTTATTTTTTTTTTTTATTTTTTTTTTTAAGCCAAAATCGCCAAATATGCATTTATATAACATCTTTCTCGCGTGCGTCCGGTTTCGAGAGGGGTGGCGTTGCAGATGAAACGCAGCCAAAAAAGTGGCGTGGGAGAGAGAGTAATAGGGGATGAAAAAAAGGGATGGATGGCATAAAAAAAAAAAAAAGAAGACCGATCGACAGAAAACGAACGAACGCAGCCCCGATGCAACGGGATGCGTGCGCATCAGAAAAAAAAACCAACCCCGGAATCCATCCATCCATCCCCCACTGTGTTGTTGTAAATTCTCTTTTCTCCCCCAATTCGTTTTTTGTCTTCTTCTCTCTTCTATCTCTACACTTGAAATCCCTTTTCATTTTTCTCGACTCGGCGTTAATTGTTTATCAATACTCTCTCACTCTATAGAGTGCAATAAGCTTCCACGAGAGAAAAAGAGAGAGGAACTGGAGTGGATGTAGAAACACGCAGCTATAGAATATATGCACTCACACACACACACATGCACATGTACACAGACAACGTGTGACGAAGCGATTTATCATCCACCTGCCAATAAAGCGACCAACTAATTAAGTGATCCCGCTAATTAACAGATCGCAGGGGCTGAGCCGTTTAAGGCAACCAACCCAACCAATTGTCAAGCATTTTTCTACTTCCTCAAGTAGTTTAGAAGTGAACAATTCCTTAAATTCCATCACAAGATGGCAAAATACAAAGAATCCAAAAATAAAATGCATTTGTAAAAGGTAGGATTCAATGAATTTATTGCTAAGTTGAGAAAGTGCAAAGTGGCATCATTAGAAAATATTCCGATTCAAACTGATGGCAAGTTTGTCAAGTTTGTCTTCCTAGGATGCCCTAAAAGAGCAAATGACACCTTTTAATTCAGATCCTTGGTAAAAATGACTTTTTTATCATCAACTCAGACTACTCTGAAATCGAAATTCGTTCAAACTATTTTTATAATCTAGTATATTGTTCCTGATAGTAGTAGAGTTTGATTTAATAAGTAAAAGTAAGGATTTTTTCTGAATGATTCGAGATAAGGTTATAGATAAGTTTTGTTAAGGGAGAATGGTGTAGGTTCTTGGTGAAACATATTAAATAAAGTGTCCTTTGTGAACTCCTGAAGATGTGGTTATAACCCGAAATATATATAGAGTCGTGCTAAACAAACATCTGATCTTTTTATTTATGTGAAACCTACCTAGTATTTTATATTTTAAATTTTAAAAAGTTTCTAAAAAAATTTTCAAAAATTTTCTTTACTTTATAGATAAATTTGTTTACATGCACAATCTGAAATCAAACCCAAAATAGCGCAAATGTTATCCAGATTATTGGATATCATCGAGTCGAAAACCCTCTCTCATATATAATATAGTATATCTCAAATTTTATAAAATTTGTTATAAGTATATTAATTCTTAGTTTATGATATCTAATTTTTATTATTATAACTATTATATAAAATTACAAATGCAAATATTATTTTATGCTAAAAAAGTTTTATCTATACATTTAGTATCTGCATGCGTTTCTCAAGAGTCATTAAATAAATAAATAATAATACTTTTTTTGTTAAGGGTGAATGGTGAAACATTTTTGTGAAACCTACCTAGGTAGTAATTTATATTTAAAATTTTAAAAAGTTTCTATAGTTTTTCATAATTTTCTTTACTTTAAATAATAATACGTAATATTTCAGAGTATTCTCTTCACTGTCATTTGTGACAATAAGAAACACATATCACCAATTTAGTTGAAAGATTGTTTTTGTTACGTTCGAAGGATTATAAACATTTTAAATTAGTTATAAGTAGGTATACGCTAATGATTTAGTTTATTAAAACCATGCTGATGGCGAAATTAATTTACTGTTAAGATAATATTTTTTGGCTTTCTTAGATAATAAAGTCTCGTTAAGTCTATATCTACTATAGTTATAGAGCTAAATAAAAAAAAGTGATTGAAATTATGAGCCCTCAGAGAAAATTGATCCCACTTTTTCTGGCCCGGAGCCAAATGGATAAGGAGTGTACATATCAGATAGAGACATTGGATTCAATTCACTCAGCTAATTCAAAGTACAAATCACCTTTATGCTTGTAGAATTAACAAGTCTTAGTTATTTTTGATACAAGATGAAGTAAAATGAAATCCAAAAAAATTTTCAGTAAGGATTTTTCATTTTTTAACCCGCCTCACCCTTCTCCCAAGAATTAAAATTGAATACGAGTAAATTTTCGAAATCGAAAAAAATTTAGAATTAAAAGTACCACTATCTATGGGCTATTTGTTTCTAATATTGTACAGATTGCATTGTTATCTATTATAATGTTTTAAGATATAACCTAGATTATGAGAAGTACAGATGCACTAATGATAAAAATATGTTTATTGATTAACATACTACATGGCACCATTCTAGGTACAGACCTATATTTTCCCTGTTACCACACTTGGGCTAGAACATGTTTTCTAGACACTGAGAGATCTTTTAGACATCTTAAAGACAATAAGTGCTGAATAAGAAAGCGAGTGTGCTATCTGGGTTATTAGGTAAGTACTATAAATTAAAGTACTCTTTCCTAAGCCATTTGAAAATAAAGATGATATAGGTTTTGAATAGATTGTAAATATTCAAAAATAGAGTAAAATTAGGTAACACAATAAAGGTTTCTTGTTTTTTCAACTTTTTGATGTATAATAATATAATTATTTGTCCTTTTCGTCTGGCCTGGTTGTTCTATCAAAGAGAAGCAAATTCATTTAATTTATGGGCGTGTGTGTGTGTGTGGTAGAAAGCAACAAATATCCTAAAATAATATAAAAAAAAAAAATAATAAATCAGATATATTGACTGGAAATTAAATTAAGAACATGCTTTTTTTTTGTTTTGTTTCAAAAGGCATCAAATAAAAAAAAATCAAAGAAATCAATAACAGTAGGTATTAAAAAAAAAAATTAAAATAAAAAAAATAAAACAATCAAAGGTGTTTTATTTAACACGAAAAGAAATAATAAAAACAATCAGTTTATAATAAAAAAAAGTCATAGATAGATTTAATTGCCTTTCGAATAACATAACATTGCAATATTGAACATCATTTTTATTGTGGATTCAGAGGAATAAATTGTTTTAGACAAAACTTTATAGAAAAAGGGAGCTTTCATTTACCATAAAAAAATAAAGTAAAATAAATAAATAAATTGTTGACATATTTTTTATAAAGAATATTGATTATTACTTACATTTACAATAATGTAAGTTAAAGTAGCGTAACCGATTAGCAAGTTCAACTTCAGAGGAAATAAACTGATGTGGCCATCTACATGACTTTACCATACACCTGGTCCTCTCTTATATTAATATTGAATTAAAATAATTTATAACCCCACCTCTTAATTTTGCGTCCATTATCAATTAATAATATCTCCTTTTAATTATGAGACTATTTTTTCTTCGATTTTTGTTTTTGAACCCCCCAATTTTGGCCACAGAAGAAAATAATAACTCACTTTTTTATGATAGGTTCATTTTATAGTATTTTTATTTTTCTTGTTTTTTAGTTTAAAATCTTATTATTTTAATTTTACCCCTCACCCCGCTCCCCCTTAATTTTGGGTTCGATTTCAACCAAAATCTAAACAGCTTTTAATCTTAATGCACAAAAACTATATGTGAAATGTCGTTTTAATATTTACTCTAGCTTTTGAGCTAATAGGTCCACAAAAATTTGATAACGTACCTAACTCACGTACTAATAGACATTTGGACAAAATAATTATTATCTCGAAAAATATAATTTTTTCGATGTTCACTTATCAGGGCTCTTTTGTAGATGGTTTCGTTCAATTTTTTTAATCAAAATAAGCAAAAAATAACACTTTTTTCATGCACTATTACAATACTTGACCATACCCTGTATGGTAAAGTAAAAATTAACTTTCAATTTGTCAATTCTGAGAGAAAGTAAACAATAGTCTTATACGATAGAAACCGAAAGAAAAACGAGTTTAGAGGTCCCTAGGGTCCATATATAATGCTAAAAAATACATTGGTCTCTCACTGTAGTGTTCTCTTGTTCTCAACAAGAGAACAAGAGCAACGAAATTTGAAATTTAAGCTAGGTATAGACTAGAAAAAGTACAGCAAGCATTTGATACTATATAATAATAATAATAAATAAAGACCTTTATTATCCAATACAAAGAAATTACAAATGTTTCAGAAATACAAAAAAAACTTCGACCTCGAGGCTCAAAAACCTCACCATCGAATGTCCATTTTTTTTTTTTTTTAATTTTTTACATATTTTTGTTACTCCTTATTTTGGTAAGGGAAAAAATTGATAAAAACCCCATACTTTTTATTTTTAACATAAAAAAAGAAAAAAAACAAAACAAAACAAAATGAATAATGATGAAATGAAGAGCACTAAATGAGAAATGAAGTGTCACATCCGGTATATTTCGTTAATTAGAGGGTTCAGATTTGATTGCGCATTATTTTCGAATTTTTTAACACTATTTTCTAGGTTTTCTTTTAGAGAAGTCATGTTTGATACTATATAAGTATTTCTTCACTTAAGGCGTTTTTTGTTTTAGACATTTTTCTTAAAATCGAATTTAACAAAAATATATAATGCTTATTAAAAATAAATTACCTCCATGTTTTTTAAATGGTATGATTTTTTTATGATTGAAATTAAAAACGATTTGACGTGACGCAAATACGGATCTATTGATTTTTCTTAGTGGTATTATATGAGTCGTTCACAAGTCAACGAGATCAATTCTATTTTTAGAAAATTTATAAATTTTCGTAAATTTTAATCAATTACCACACTCGGTCTAGAAGATGTCTTATTCAGCACTTATTGTCTTCAAGATGTCGTTAAGATGTCTAGAAGATCTCTCAGTGTCTAGAAAACATGTTCTAGATCAAGTGTGCTAACAAAAGCTATTTTATAGGGAGGTATGTACCTACTTGGGATTTATAAAAATATAAATTTTTTATGTCTTGTGTTTTATGAACTTAATCGGATTGGCTTCTAAACGACACATATGTTTTATAATAATAAAACTTGAGCAAGATGCGAGGTAGGTTTCACAAAAAAAAACTAAAAATTAACTCATATGTTCTTTAATACATTTTATCTCTTTTATGTATTTCTTTTATGTTTATATGTATAATTTGCAAGATGTGAATTTCTTTGTTATTCTAATTAGTGAATAGAAGACGTACTGGAGAGATGTAGAGGAATCAATAAATTTGATGAATTATATCATCATCTGTGACTAAGGGCCTAAATAAAAGGGGGTGGGTCTTCCCCTTTGAAGCCGGCCATTCATTAGATATTATGTTTGCTTCTCTCTCTCCCTCTCTCTGCCCCCTTTTAGGAGTTCTTCCATAAGCACATAACCCGAACCCGATACAAAATACACAGCCACTTTCAAAAGTTATCTAATTATAGTGAAATATTAATAAATTCCCTAAAAAAATCTTTTTTTTCTCTCACTTTCTCTCATTCTCTGCTTATCCTAAAAAAGAATATTAAATTAACATAAATATACTCTTTGGCTTTGCATAATTCGGGAAAAAAACCTAAAAGTAAAAATTTACAAATATACAATATAAGCATCAGGTTTGTTTTCAAAGAAAACCACCACACCATTCATTAAATAGAAAAATTAAATAAATAAATAAAATACAATAAAAAATAAAAAACGTTTGTCAATTTTTTACGAAAATAAAGTATTTGCTCCCCCAACCAACCTATAGAACAGAACTCGTTCCCCCTCTTCGACCAAAAAAGCATTTTGTTATTTGTCTAATATAAATGATAAGAAATACCTGATTTATCCCATTGTATTCTCAATTCTAAAGAATTAATTATACAACGTTATATAAAAGACAGTGAGAGGCAATACACTTATAATTACTTTAGTGCAATAATAGCTATATATTATGATAATAATTTTTATTAGTCACCTAGGTAAATATAGTCTATTTCATTATAGTTTTTTTACTATTTTAAAAAAATACCTAAGGACGCAATTAAAGATGTGCCAGATAAATTATTTATACGCTAATAGTTCTAGTAGTAGCTAACACTTCTAGGAATTGGAACTTATGGTAGTTAATACCTAACCCTTTTCTGAAATTTAAAAATTTTAGTCTTGCTAAACCCGAGTGCACAGACAACCTCTTCTTACTAATCACTACATCATTTTACCATGATCTTAATCATATTGCAACTCGAGGGGTGAGCCGCGACCTAAAATCGTGTACACCTACTTCCACTTCCACTTTCATTTCCAAGTAGAAGACAATAGAAAACAATAGATAATCTAATGAATTCCAAAATAATTCCAAGAAATTCCAAAGATGGTGTACACCTAATTCCAATCGCGGTTCACCCCTTGATGCAACTAGTTTGAAAAAATTAGGTAGATATAACTACGAGTATATTAACGTGTTATATTTGGAAAACATGTTGATTGTTTAAATAGATTATTAAATGAAAAAAAAAATTGTAATAAATTATCATATAATATAGAATGGAAATTAAAAATTTGGAGGCAAAAGAGATAATCAATAAACTTGTGCAAGACAAGGTACCAATTCAGCAAAATTTGTCAGACAGATAGAAAATTGAACTCTTTATAAGAACTTGTGTTTCGGTTAAGTACCTAGAACTAATCGATAGCCCCATATATAGGTATGTATATACATTTTATTGGTAATTAGATAGAAATCTTGAAAGGGGTTATACTATAGATAATCTCCAATAAATTTGACCCTATGAATCCGGGGTCAAAAATCATTAGTTTTGGAGTTATCGCAGAGTTTTAATTTTTTAAAGAAATTTCCCGGCTTTTTACCAATAACTGCTAAGTGTAAAATAATCATGCATTTTAAGAGAGATTACTTTAAAAAAATGCAATTTCAATTAATTTTAAATAATATTTTTAAGAAATATAATATTAATGATAAAATATTATTTAATCTTAATAAAATATTTATTAACCAGCTGCTGCATATAGTATATATTTATTAACAATTCTATCGATATTTTACTAATTTTTTTGAATTTTAGAATTGAAAATTCTGAAGCTGGAAAACTCAAATGTTAATCAGTATTTTATTTTGGAAATACAAATATTTTAGCTGACCAGAAAGAACTTTTTATTATTGAATAATCATGATTACCTACTCTAATTCAGACAAATACCCAGACACACGGTCAACGAATTAAATGCATGTTTGAAAAATATTTTTTTCCACGTTTCAGATATTTTCTTTGCTTAATACTGAACGTGTATTACGAGAGAAAATAATTAAAACTATTTGTATTATTTATTATACCTATATCTATGTTTTGGCAAGTATTTTAATATCTAAAGAAAAAATAATAATAATAATTTTAAAAGTACAAATCAAAAATAAATAAAGTAAAAAATGTTGAGATAAAGATGTGAAACGTGACCTGATGCCCAAGGGGTTCCAGCTTTCAAAATAACCCTCTGTGACACCCGGTATAGATTTACAATTTATTTATTATAAAAATAATATAAACGACGTAAAGAATTATAAATACTAATTATTTAATGCGTTAATGGGTTGTAAAGTCCGAAATATTCTTAATATACCTTTAGTTTAAATATAATTTGACCAAATGATTAAAATAAGTCGAAAGATAACTCTGTTTGTGAGAAGATAGTAAAAGCCTAATGTCTATTTCATATGATGTAATGGAGTAGCAGCTACCGGAAAAGCCCTAATGGCCTAGCTAAAGATTTGATTGAGCAGCTAATGGACTTTTTTTTGAACGACTGTCAACTTCAAATAATCTCTCTTGTGTGGAATTATTAATAGCGATTACTTCAGGTCTCAAAATACATATATTCATAAATAAATCTAATAGTAGAGATGTCGATATGATTTGTTACATAAATACGCAGTATTCTTAGAAAAAATCATTTTTAATATTTATCTATGAACGATTGCTTGAAGTCAAATGAATTCATGAATTCAAACTAACTTATAGAATGGCTTCGAAAGCACTTGAAACGACTCAAAAATTAGGTATGGAATTTCTAGTACCTAATTCTGATGAGAATGTCTAAGCACTAATCAGTAATCACTATTCTAAGGGTTGTCAGTTGAAATTTCTCTATATTTAAATTTACGTAAATAAAAAAAATCAATTTAACTCCTTCAAATTAGTATAGATCAAATTTGTATTCAATAACAGGAATAGTAGAGAATTGGACATAGAGTTTTTATTAAATGGGCCAGACGTTTCGTCAATTTATTTCGACATTTTCACTGGTTCATTTTATCACTCTCTGTCAAAAACAATTTCACTATAAGTATAAAACAAAACATCATTAATCTTTCTTTAACATATTCTTGGCTCATGCAGTAATCAACAATCTTGGAAACGACTTTTCTTGAACAATTATGCATAAAAACGACGACAAATTTTAATTGTTAAAGAAAAGTTGTTTCCAAGATTGTTGATTACTGCATGAGCCAAGAATATGTTAAAGAAAGATTAATAATGTTTTGTCTTATAGTGAAATTCTTTTTGACCGGATGATAAAATGAGGTACTGAGGAAGTCAAAATAAATTGACGAAACGTTTGGCCCCTTTGTATTTAATGTTTTTATGAATTTGAACAATTATTCGAATCAGAAAATCTGTAATGTAGATATCAAATTTCAAATTACTTCCTGCTTTAATTTAGCTCCTATATAGTTTCAACACTAAAATCACATGTAAAAAACAACAACAAAAAAAAAATTTAATAAAATAAAAAAAAGTTTGACCTGAATATACGAACTGCAATTTTAGATAAAAAAAAAGCTCTTCAAAAATTATTTAGGGGTTTAGCTTCTCTGCCTAAGGAGCAGGAGGCTCGGGTTTAAACCCAGCTCACTACAAAACTTTAACAAGATAAAATATAATTCCTACACTGATTTACACTCACACATATAAAGAGAAAAAATTATAATCACATTTGGTCTGACTAATTAGTCTTTGTTCCTTTAGTCGTAGGTATAAAAAATTCAAATTAACTAAAGATAATTCAAGAATTTCAATTCAATATCATTTTTATTTAAAGTCGTAGCTAGTACCTTGATTGGGAATGGTACTTACTTCTGTATTTATATGTCGGTATAAGGACAAATAAAAGAAATATTTTAATCGAAAAACAACAACATAATTCTCAAATGAATAATATATCTTAGAAAAATTTGGATCTTATTAGTCATATCGTGAACATATGAGTAATATTTTTAAATTATCCCAAATTTGCTAATGGGGAGAGGAAAAGTGGGGTAGAAATAGGAATCGAAACGTTACGCAATCTGATATGAGAATGTTTAATTAAAAATGTCTACTCTACCCTAGTATCACAATGTTTCAAACTATATAGTAACTATATAATGCATATATGGATTCTTAAAATCTATATAGGGACAATATAGTTACTATATAGTTTGAAACATTGTGCTACTAGGGTAGGTGCTTTCTTGAAAGCAGTCTCTTCGTTTCTACAAACGAAGCAATTTAATCACCGAAACATCACATTTTCAAGAAAAGATATGCTTTATAATAAATAATTTTGTTTTCTCTAGAAGTCATATAAAAAATAACGCTGCCTATTTTACAATTTGATATAATGTTATCACTACCTCGGGAAAGACATATATACATTAGAACTCTCGATTTTTAAACAATAACCCTGGTGTCTATCGGTTCTAACTGCAGTGTATAAAAGAGTTCGCAGACAAAATTAGAAAAGACGCTCTTTATCAATTGATTTGGCATTTCTCCTGTGAATCGTATCTCTGGATTCTGGAAGCCGTTTTCTCTGGATTATCATCATTTAAATAAAGTAAAGGAAACATGACTGACTGAATAAGGCTGAAGGCAACGGTTTAAATTTTTGATATCTAAATATAATGCAGTCGTATAGGAGGAGAGCGGTCGTTTCCTTCCTTGTTTTATTTAGGTTGCTGGCTGCTTGTGACTCGGAGTGCAGACCCCCCCTGACCCCCACACACGCACACAGGCCATGCCTCTGACATCACAATGGAGGCTGTGTTCAGTTTGAGAACACCCAGGCGCACCCTCTACACCCCCGACCCAACAACCTACCCTTTCTTATTACGCTTGCCTCACTTTTTATAAGAATCTCTTTAGCATTTTTTTTACTAGCTTCTAGGGAGCTAGCATAAGAGATTCTCGGAATATTCATTAAGGAGGTCCTTTCGCTCCAGTTGAGCCAAAAAAAGTGTAGTTAAAATACAAATGAAAAATAATAGAATTAAAAAATAAATAGTAGCTAGTAAATGTTTGAAATAAAAACAATTATAAAAAAAATTATTAAATACAAAAGTTGGTTTGATTTATTCAAATCAACTGATTGTAACTCTTGTAACATTTTGCAATGAGTTGTATTTCTATTGTTTATGTTTAGATCCAAATATAGCATTTATGGGATTTTTTTAAAGTAAATTTCTCAGTAAATTCCACAGTCAATGATATATTTTATTGCAAAAAAAGAAACCTGCATGTTTCAAAAAGCTAATTTTTAGTTATTTTTAACTTTATCTAATCAACTAATAGTAGTATAATTCAAGAAAAAGTGTCAACGTTTTAAGTTTCCATAAGACTCTGAGAACATGCATACATTTTAAAAAATTTTCACGGATTAGTGTGATTGAAACTTCATCAAAGCATAGATAGAGACTTAAGCTATTATAAAAAAATAAGTTATAGTTATAATCTAATATTTTTTATTTAACATTGGAGGTGAAAGGACCTCGTTAAGTGTATTATAAGTCAGGGGTGCCCACAGGTGGGGGGAGGGCTTGAGAATTGAGCAGTGTAAGTTGTAAAGGGTCTAAGTACCAAATTTTTGAGTTATACATATAGAAAAGGTCTATGTGCCAAGTTTAATAATATTACAAAGCTAGAAAGTGCCAAGGGGAAGGCAATGGAAAACCACCCCTGTGAAAAATTTCCCCTGGAAAATTACAATGGTGAGGATACTCTCCATAGTAATCGTTGACGCTTGGAAGAAGAAGAAACTGCCAGCGATATATTTAGCTAAAAAGTAAGTAATATTATTATTTTTTCAAGGTAGGTTTTACAAAATAAAACATATTATGTACCTACCTTGAAAAACTTTTACTAACTTTTTATTAAAAATGTTTCACCTTGAACCGACACCTAACTCTTTAAAAAATAAAAAAAAATAGAATATTTAGGTCTTAATCCGCTAGAGGCAAGTTGGCGCTGCCTGTATATTTAAAGCTAAAAAGATGTTTACTACTTACCCACTACTTTTATTTGATTATCTCAGTTCTACATTCTTGGCACTTAGACCCTTGAGAACTTACAGTCTTCAATTGTTGCATTTTAACATTATCCTAAAAATAATAACGGTTAAGAAAAAAAGGTAATAAATATATTTTCTAATTCTTTAGAAGTGAATAAAATAGAGGGGGAATACTTTTAATAAAACTGGGGGGGGGGGGGGGGGCTGTAAAAGTATATAAATACATATAGATTTTAGAATAATTATATCTGAAGAATTTAAAGACGAAAATTCCCCTGTAAAAGTATATAAATACATATAGATTTTTAGAATAATTATATCTGAAGAATTTAAAGACGAAAATTCCGGCAATATCCTTGAATGTATAATATAAGAAAGGAGGGGGGGGGGGGATTGTATTATTAGAAAATCTCCAGATTATTTATTTGTTTTGATATCGTTTCAACGACCCTTTAATAAGCATCCACTAGGAGATTAATCTTTCAAAGGGCGACTCTTGTACTCTCTCCAGATTTGAATATTTCCAAGAATATGAGGAGGAATTATTTTAAGATACCTACACTAGGCTTTTGAATTAGATAATAGCCACAAAATACATCTTTTAAAGAAAACTCTTTTGTGGCAGGAAACAGGTCTTTAAATAAAGAAGATACATTTTTGTTTGATACTAAACCCTTTTCTAACAACATAAAAACTTGTGGCTTTAGATTGGGGAGGGTGCTTTTAATTTTTTTTCTTTTCAATTTTGAAGTGTTACAGCATGAAAAATTGAGATAATTATGGTTTAAGGGAGATGTACTAAATATTGTTAAAAACTAATTAATTAATTCATTAAATGAGTTTTTAATTTTAAAACTACTATAGAGGTTCATTATAAATATTAATATAAACTCCAATCAAACAATTTAATCAATAAGTATTTTCCTTTTATTAAAAACCTAGACTAAAATGTATATCGAAAGTTCAAGAAGATCAAGAACAGTGATTCCGATAGTGGGGAAGTAATCTCCGAAGACGAAACCTCAAATTCAATGTATACTTTATTTTATGTAATGCAATTGGACCAATAAATTAATTATATTATTAATCAAGGAGAAAGTTAGT
This sequence comes from Forficula auricularia, assembly GCA_024734495.1. Lineage (NCBI taxonomy): Eukaryota > Metazoa > Arthropoda > Insecta > Dermaptera > Forficulidae > Forficula > Forficula auricularia. Next base: position 1,001,002 of record JALMQS010000150.1, read on the forward strand.
TAAATTAAAATTTTTAAAAATTATTAAAGGAAAAGAGTGCCGAGTTGTGAAAATGTAGATATTCAATTTTTCTTCCAATTTAATTTGAAAATATGTTAAATGTTAAAAAAACAAACAAATAGATTAGACAAACTAGATAAAGATTAGTTCTAATTAAAATAGGATTAAGAAAACATATCTGAAGTCTATCTAATACTATTTATTTTCAAAGTAGAAATTCGCTAATTATTTTCTAAAAAAATTACCTACTCACTTGAAAGTACTGCAATTTGGTATCTATTTAAAATTTTTTGCACTTTACTGAATTTTCTTAGATGGGTAGTAAGTGGAGTGATAATTAATAGTAAGGTCAGATTTAATATAAATTTCTTTACTAATACGAAAGTAATCAACATAAGGTAAGAATATTTCCTACCCCTGCAACCCCATTAGCCCCTCTCCTTCCCTGTGTACAAGGTTGAAAGAATCGAGTTTTGGGGGGCCTCTTTTTTAAATACATTAAAATAAGACAAAAAAAAATTCCAAGAGATGTTCTATTTTATAAATATTCTCCCCTTTACAGGTAGGTACTTCAACGAAATATAGGGCTGGAAGAGATATTTGAAGTAGGAGAATGAAATATTTTTTTCAAATTATAAGTTTGGAGAATAGCTTAAGTTATTGGTAGATAAGAGGATCAAGATATATCTATTAATTCGGTTGTTGAGTGAGCCGTGAGATTCTACTCTACCTTACCAAACCAGTCAATTCGGTTGCATATGTTCCAGGCGGCGCTCTGCCTACTATGAATTAATTTTTTAATAAATTTTACACAGACCGAAAATGTTTTGGTATTCTTTATAAAAACATATCTAGTTAATTTTATGATGTTAAATCCGTAAGTATATCAATAAAAATTTGATATTTTAATTTCTAAAATCGTCTAAAATAGTCAATTTTGTCGCCCCGCACTCTCATTTTAAAATAAATTGAATTCTAACAAATTCAGCCTTGTTCTAATTAATTAGCTCTTTACAATGACATTCTACATTGAAGCATAGAAAATAAACTATAACAGATCATTGATAGACTTTATTCATAGTCATTTGAAATATTAATGTTTATTCCTTTATTATTAATCAGATATCACTAGCTATTTGAAGAAATGTTGAGTTAAAAACAAAAATAGCTATCGATTCTCATCTAATACTTGAAGAATATTTTTTTTGTTATTTTAAAATAAATCCATAATAATAATTCATTATAAATATCATTATATGTATATTCAAATTAAAAAAAGCTTATTATATTGCATATCTTCAGGAATTTTTTCTTGCATAAAAAATTTAAAAAATTATTGGAAGCGATGAAAGACTTAGTTTTCTCACAAATCATAAAAATCAAATCTCTATTATATATCATGTAATTTAATAACTGGTTCAATAAATTAGTAATTAATTTTAAAAAATTATTTAATTATATGGTGGATTAAATCGAAAAATAAATTGGTACGAGTCTTGAAAATGTTTTCACTTTTTCTCTAATTTATTTATTATTTATTTATTATTTATTATAAAATTATTATTTTTTTATTTCCAAACGTTAATGAGAGCTTTTGTGGTAAGAATATATAACATATATATTTTACTGTTTATATCCTTTAAAAATAAGGTTAATTATTTATTTCGTTTGAGGACCTTTAAATGGTTAATTATACGTATATAATATATATATAGTGAGGTTTTCATATCCCTCCACCCTTGAGAAAATTTTTGGGAACTCCCATGTATTTGAGTTGTAAAATGAAATAATATTTAAAATAAGAAATGAGGTTATTTATTATTTATTTAAAGTTGATCCCTTTAAAACTTATAAATAAATAGCAGGTATTTTTAATACCTACTTTCTTTCTTTTTAATAATTCTCATTATTAGGAATTGGAAAAAATCGGATCAAACTTAAAGCCAAAACGAAAGTTCATAAAAGAAAGTGAGATTTTTGTTAATTCTCTTTCCTTTTCTTTTCCGTCTCTTTTTTTTTTTTTTTTTTTTTCTCTCTCTCTCTCTCTCTCTCTCTCTCTCTCTCTCTCTCTCTCTCTCTCTTTTTTGCTCCCCTCAATTTTTGCTCGTTTCCCAAATCTTCTCTATACTCTACTATTCTCCCGCTCACTCACTCTTTTTTTTCATTTTTCTTTTTTATTTCTCATTCTCTCTCAGGAAAGAATATTTTGATTGATTTTGTTCAGGTGAATATTTTCGAATTAACCTTGACATATTTAAACATAAAAAAGCTGGAAAAACTCGATTTTGATGTTCTGCTATTGAATTTTATTTAATCCTGTCAATTAACATTTATTATCCATTCAAGAGCTCCTTAATTATATTTCGATAGACAATCCGTTCTTTAATCAGGGCATTGTAGGTACATTATAACTTATACCATCTATGGTACAAATTATCAATTTCTCAGATTTTTTCATTATACTCTCAAAGAACTTTTTTAATTTGATTTAATGCTAGAATTCTTTTAAAAAATATAATTCAAGAAATTCCTATTTTTACTTTAATTAAACAAACAAATCTCGTTCTGTTTTTTTTTACTTTACCCTAAGGGGTATGGTGAAATACGGTAACCGTGAATGAAAAAAAGGGTCCTAACTCTTTGAGAGCTTCTATCTCATAGATGAAATAAAATTATTTCACTTTGTGACTTCTAGGTGGAAGGAATCAATGCCATTAATAGTTTGAAACCAAATTTACAACAGAAAACCAAATATTATGGTCCTCAGAGACCAAAAAGTGATCAAAAATCCATTGGTCAGGGCGTACGTGCGCATGTACTCCCTGCGTTTCGCAACCATAAGTCTCAGAACTACGAAATTCGAAACTTAAGTTCGATATACAGCAAGCTTTTGGTTGAAATTGGAACACAGAAAGTTGACATTTATATGAAAGACTTTTCTTTTTTTGTGATTTTCTTTAACGATTTTTTTTTAATTCTTATCAAGTGTCATAAGTTGTTAGTCGTGTATAAATTTTAATCCGATTTAAATAAAGGAAGAGGTTGTAAATTATGAGTGTCGCAAAATAAATATTTTAATCGTTCATATCTCGACTACCGTAAGTCGCAGGACTTTGAGCTTTGAAACTTAAGCTATCTAGAGGGTTGAAGAAGTATTCCGAGATTTTGGCTAAAATCGAAGAGCCGGAAGTTGATGTTTACTTGAAAGGTTTTTGTAACTTTGGAATTCTGTCTTTTTTCGGGTTTTCTCAAAATGGCTTGGGGAAACCCAAATTAATTTTAATGAAGAAAATTGGTATGATGAATTCAAATAAGAGAGAAACTAATAATAATGTCGTGTGGTAATGAAAAAAAAATTGGTAATGAAATAATAAAATTATTAACAAAAATGAATTCAAGTCAAATCAAAGATTTTAATAGATATGTTTCTATTGCATGTCGGAAGGTCTTATCCACTCGGGAGTCGAACCCTAGCACTAGTACGCTTTCCAGGCAACTAGTGAAAAAAACTTGAAAAAAATTATTATTTTGATTATTTTGAAATCTAAAGAAAGAGAACTAAATATACTAAAATATAGATTTTTAATATACTTACATATAATTTAACGTTTTTCGAAAAAATAAACAAAATTATAATGATATAAATTTTAATGTCTGTGTATTTTTATCTCATTTTAATAATAGATAGGTAAGTATGTATTTGTTGGTAATGTATAAGATTGTAAATAATTTGTCGCTGTTATGTTGCCAATTTGTATCTCTAGTAATTTGTCTAAATTTATAAACAAATGCTCTATGTTTCCCCCTATAATAGTATATACCATCTCTATTGTTAATATTATGAGGGTATATTTTGAAATTCTCCCTAAAACGTAATTTAAATTCACTTAAGTGATCTTATTACATAATAGATTTTATATAACCATTATTGAAGAAAAAAACTTATAAAAAATAATTTCTACAATAGTATTTATTTTAAATTACAAGTTTTAAAAAGCCATGTTTTATCTCAAAAGTCTAAATTTGTGAAACGAGATGCGTAGCAGTAGTTAAAAGTAATTCTGAAATTATCAATATAAAATCGCATTTAATATTACATAACTTAAACGAATAGAATATGCTTATGAAAATATTAATACATATATAAATTGATAGCTTACTTAACTATAAATATTGAATACTAGTATTCTTATTTTGAAAAAGAATAAAAAATAAAAAAATAATTTCTGAAATCTGACTTTAATTGTGAATCGTCATAATAGGTCATAATTTTCTTCATTTTGAAATTTCAAAGAAAAATCAGTTAAGGTATTTGAGGATTGAAAATAAAACTCTTTTTTGAGATTTTTTTTTTAATTCCTTTGAAAAATTTCTAGGTACATTTCAAATGGGAGAAAATATTGTCGACTCCGAGTTTTCTCGTTTTCTCATTGATTGTGATTTCGGCTATAATATTTTTAATTTTCAAAACATAAAATTCCTACTTAATATTGTTAATTGAACTATATCGATTAATATTAACGATCACACAAACTCACTATTAATGTTTAAGGTAAAAGAAAAATATTTTTTTTTTTTTGGAAAATTATAATTTACTATGAGTTTACTATATCACTTGTTTCACATGTAAGAAATAAAAGAGAGAGAGAGAGTTTTCTCAATATATATATTTCGGACTGTAAACCCTTCATCAGAAGATACAGAAAATAACTAAGTTAACTTTAGAATGCCATAGTATATAATTATGTGTACAGAATGCACACATTACTATGGCATTATAATGTTAAATTAGTTATTTTCTGTATCTTCTGATGAAGGGTTTACAGTCCCAAATATATATATTGAGAAAACTCTCTCTCTTTTATTTCTTACACGTGAAACAAGTGACCTAGTGAATAACTAATAGTAAATTATAATTTTCCAAAAAAATAGTTTTATAATAAAAATTGCTTAAGATTCGAGTTAGGTTTCACAAAAAAAGAAATAAAACAAAAATGAGTTTTGAATTCAATATATTTCGGGTGTGAAGCTATGCTAAAGTCAGAGAAAACCGTTTTCTCTGACTCTGAAGGTGGGCTTACATCAAAATATATCAATTCAAAATTCATTTTTGTTTTATTTCATTTTTTGTGAAGCCTACCTCGCATCTTACGCAATTTTTATTATTATAAAGGAGGCAATAAAAGAGTGTGACTTCTGCTGGAATTATAAATTTTATTTATTTATAACGAGACTATAGTTTCGAGGGCTTTGCCCTCTTCATCAGTCTATTACAATGGATTCACAGGAATCAATTTAGCAATTCTATCGAAATTCATAAATTAATTCCTGTAGATATTCCTGTGAATCCATTGTAATAGACTGATGAAGAGGGCAAAGCCCTCGAAACTATGGTCTCGTTATAAATAAATAAAATATATAATTCCAGCAGATTGCATTAAAAAAAAAAAAAAAAAAAAAAAGAAGACACACTTTTATTGTCTCCTTCAATATATAAAAATTCTGCTACTCTCGGCAAAAAACTTTCAATTTAATTAAAATGTTTCACCTAGAACCAACACCCATCTCCTTAAAAGTTCAAATAGATTTACTTTTATTTTATTAAAATAGGTTTCATCTCGCACTAAGCCAAGACTTTAAAAATTATTAAGCGTTAAGGTGATATCAAAATTGTTGATGAGACCCATAGGATTAACTTTTCTCTCTGACTGTCTCTTGGGGAAGTGTTTATTTAATATCAAGAATCACCTTGTTCTAGTAAGTTTCTGAAAATTAAAAAAAAAAACTTTCGATTTTGGTGTTGTAATATATAAAATGGCTTCATGAGGGTTGGGAGGAGTCAATCGAGAGTTGATGTCGATTTTTTTCTTCCCTTCTCTCCTAATACTTGTGATTCATTTAAGCGAATTGACGCCAATCGACTGACTGCAGCCGTCATGACAGCTCCGCTATGCGCCTCGCTGCCTTCCTACCACTTTTTTAAGTCTATATCCATAGAAATACAGTCACGGTAAAAAAGGTTTGCCTGTGTCATGGCGAAGGAGGGAGAGTATGCGGGGCTGGAGGGGAGGGTCGCCACTGTGCGGTAATGAATGAAATGTTGATAAACAATACGGCACATTGGAATAAAAAAAAGAAGGAAAAAAAGAAAAAATCTGACAAATTGACGCCGGGCGCGTTGTCTCGCTTTAATCCGCCATTAACAAAGAACGCAGACGAGATTGACGTGAGAGTTCAATGGTAATGAAAAGTACTTTATAAATACCAACCGCATCTATCTGATTGACGAGTAACTTCATAAAGCCCCGTATATATATACATCTATACATCCATGTACAAATGGTCCTATTCAGTCAAGCATTTAATGAGAAAAGTCCGGTCTATAAGATTGTATTGCAAATTAATTTCTTGGACAGATTTTTTTTTTTGCTTTTTAATCATTTAATGGCTTCAAATTGTTATCCATTGATTTTCCAATGAAAAGGATTTGATACAGAGGGAATACTGAAGTGAGGAGTTTTAAAGGGGATTCTTTTTTTTTTTTTTAAATTAATAATTCGTACAGAAGAATTTATTTTTGATTCATTTCTACGAATAAATTAAAATTATACAAATTGATTCTTTTAATTATTTTTGTATTACTTTATTCTAACAAATCGATTGATTAATTTAAATTTTGTAATATATGAATTGAGAGGTAGAAAACATCAGAGACATTTTATGAAGCTTCTTCTTTAAAAGATTATATTTAAAGAGAAAAGCTCCATGTTGAAATACTTTATTTTTTTTATTATAGTTTTAAATCATTTCTTTATTTAAAAACTTTTTCAGCTTAGAGCTAAAATCGATTTTTCATTGGGATCGTATTTCCAAGTGATCGGGCAATGAAATTATAAAATTGTTATTAGTTATTAATCATTAGTAATTTAGGTAACATTATAAAGTAATACGAAATACAATGTATAAATCAATAAAAGTGTTAGGGATAGATCAATGAATTATTTTATTTTAAGCTATATCATTTCATATCTCCATTAATGAATGGTTAGATACTAATAAATTTTCCAATATACAAAAATGTAATGCTTTATATTTTTATACCTCTGAAATCTATGTATGAATAAAATTAACGTTTTGTCTGTACATTGGTCCAAATCACGTCAAATTTTGGTTCCACACGTTTCAAGCAAAATTATTAAAGAAAACACCATCAACAATATTCCGGTATGTCTGTCTGTCTGTATGTTTTTATGGGTTGCACGCAAATTTTGCTCACGATTCACGTAAAAACGGCTGAAGGGATTATTATGAAATTTTATATTTTGATTAGAAGTCTTCTAACTTAAAATCATTGCTATATAACGTTTTGCCATGTTGACCTCAAAAGGAGGTTTGGGGGGAGGGGGGCTAATGGAAATTATCTAATAACTCCTAAACTATTAACTCTACAGCACATTTTGTAATGAGCAATGTTGTAGGGAGTATGATTTCTGACAACTTTTGTTTAAACAAATTCCAAAAAGGGGGGAGCGTCCAAAAATGAAAATTCTTGCCCTTGGACGAAACTTAATCAAATTTTGTATACATAAACTTGGGTGGGCCTCGCAGTTAGTATTAAAATAAAATTAACGTATGTTTTAGAATTTAAGTCATTTTTTCTGTACTGGTTAGCATTAATGGAAGAAAACTAAAAAATGCAATGAGATATATTTATTCTTCTAGTAGTGGATAAAAATCAATGAATAATTTAATTTTTTTATCTAGACTCCCATAAAGAATTCCTATAAATTGTATCTAGTTAATATAATAAATAAAAATACTTGATGTATTAAGTTAATTAAAAGAAAAAAAAAGAAACTTTTAATCCTTTAATTTTTAAATAGTATTCGTAATTTAATCATTGGAAACCAAAAATCTTCCAGACTGAAAATATTTTTTAAAAATAATGAAAATAAAAAAACACTAAACATAATTTTATTTATTTATTAAAACTGTTATTTAGTAGAACCCTTTGATTAATGTAATTATAGAACTTGAATTCTAGTTGCTGTTGATATTTCTAGAATAAACGAAAGTATTCTAAAGCTACACCTATCTAGTTCAACTTGTTAATAGTGTTCCCTTCTAGAAAGACAGGACTCACCCTGGTAAAATCTTTTTCTTATTTTTAAAGGGATTTATAAACTATTTTTAATTTCGTCTTTAAAATTTTCAGTCGTTTTTCTTTCATTCGAAAACTAATCAAAACGTACCTATCTCACCTGCTTGCTTTTTTCTTCCCAAACATTACAGGCGTCTTTCTTTTCTATTTCTCTAGTTTAATCTTTTTATTCTCTATTTTTAAAATCTAATTATATTTGTAGATTTGATACTTTGCTTGTTCAGTTGATTATCGAAAGTGTAGTTTCAGCTAAAACCGTCTAGATTGCATATTTTTAATGAGAAAATCTCATCAGTTTGCTCGATGTTTATCTTCTTTAAATCTTCTTTAAAGACACGATTGCTAATTTTTCTTATACTATCCTATTAGATCAAAATATTTTTATAGGCATGGTATTACTTTTAAAAATCTTATATCAATATGATTGAATTTTAACTAAAATACATTAACGAAAATCTTATTTCTGCACATTTATTTAGTAATAAATAACAAACATAAATAACATAGCAAATGGCCATAATGCTTTTTTTTATTAACAAGGCCATCATAAGAAAAAAAATAAGAAAATGACACGAATTTCAAATCAATTGAGAACGTTTTAATCAATACAAGATCAATTCAAAGCTTTAAAAATTTTATTTAGAATATTTTTTGTTGGTTCTCGGAGAAACATATTTTAATAAAGTAAAAAAATTTTTAAAAAATTTAAGAAACTTTTAAAATTTAAAAATATAAAATTCTAGGTAGGTTTCACTTCCTAACTGCAATTTTTTATTTTTTAATTTTATAAGTTTCTTAAATTTTTTTTAAATTTTCTTTATTTTATTTAAAATATTTTTTTCTTTACATTTTTTTTTTATTACCCTCGGGAACCTAAACGCCCATTTAGCCAACTTTTTATTTTAATTATATAGGAATATCAAACTCCGGTCAATAATTTATACTTAAAAACTTAACATTTTCTCAAACCATTAAAGTATTAAACATATTTTTCTGTTTTCTTGTATTAAACATTAGGCATAAAGGATTTGTAAAACAACCCACAAAGAAAGAAAAAGACTTATTCATGAAGAAATTCTCTTCTCACTCAGCCCCTAATCCAAAGGGGCTTATTTTTTATACATTTTTTCTTGATATTTTTAATTACTCAGAATCGATTAACCCTTTTTTTTTACTACTTGAATGATTAAAAAGATCTTGCTGAAATTTTAAAGCTGAGAGTCATATACAAGGGGAGTTGAATTAAGTTTTTTTTTTTTTTATTACTTTTTATTCTTTATCATTATAAAAGTGAAGACGAGTTTCCATTAAGTCAGTTTCAATGGAATAATGAATTCCATCATAAGAATCTCCATCGGAGTGTTTCTTTGTTGGGGGTTGTAAGGGAAGAATGTGGCCACGTCCATCTTGCCAAGCGAGCCCTCCACGCATATTTCTCAATCAACAATGAGAGAGAGACACATTCTCTTGCATCGGATTATTATTTTCAGGAAGATTCCGTTGAGGTTGATTCGGAGCGACATTTCCCAGGCTGAGCATCCCTCACAAAGGAAGGGCACGTCTTTCGAGGGTGAGATGTTGAATAGCGACATCGCGGCGGCGGCGCTGACCCCTGGCGCATCAGCCCCTTCGGACGGTGGATCGTTAATACGCCGAGCAGGCGATTAGTCTTCCAAGGGTGGCGGTATAGGGGTTGAAACAGGTCCGTGGCCCGGGGGAGCCGTGGCTCGAGCTAAGAAAAAGATTGGAATTATCTTTATGTCCGAGGGGTGGTTGCTATAGAAGAGGGAGGTGGCCGCTCCGCTTGGCAATTTCAGCTCCAGCCACCCCATCATCCCCCCAATGAGCGCTTACTTTGCATTTACAAATACTGGCACGTCCCCCTGTGCGCACAACTCACCCCCCAGTACAGAGACCAAGTGTTTATACATGGCAAGTAATTTCCCCTGGCTGGGGATGCGCGGGGGTGCGCGCGTTCATTGAGAACAAGATCAATACAGCTCTAGGAGGCCAAGGCGTTGTCGGCCCGGGAGGGCCGGATTCGTCTCAGCTTCTCTTCTCAGTAACCCCACTTAATATATTCACCACCCACCCATCTAAATGCAAACCGGCTCGGCAATTTCCTTTTTATATTCCACCTCGTTTCGTTATTTCTACTTTTACGCGTAGCAAATCCGACTTAATATCTCATATGTTGGCGTAAAGTACATAAAACGGGGCAAGAATTCGAGGAATTATCCGGAAAATTAAAGCTTTATCTAGCAGCAACACTTGCGCTTCTGGAAGCAACGCAACGGCGAGAACACATCAAGAGAATGTGGGAAAGAAAATGGAGGGGAAAAAAAATCGACGCGCGTCGAAACGAAAAAGAGCGCGCGAGAGAGATCCACGTGCTGCCGAGATGCCCATGGTCATATTTCGTGCTTCTTGAAGAAATCGAAATTTTTAATTAGTTGTCCGGCGGCAACGATAAATTGCTTCACGTCATCCCGGCCGGTTTCATTAGTTGCAAATGCAGCGAGAGTTTTGCCCCATGTCAAAGGGCCACGTATTTGTCTTGCTCGAGGAGCAGCCAACCCTATGGCACTGGACAGGGGTGCCTAGGTAAATTTATCGGTTTGTCAGCCGAGGCACTAGGGTAGCGGCGAGGGTGAATTTTGATAAATAAAAAATCCACGTTCAAGAGATCTCGCCACTTTATATTCTACACAAAAACATACAAATATATCCTAAACATAAAAGTCGCAATTTTTTTTGTGCACGTCTTTTCTCACTTCAAAACAAATCTCATTTTTGATATAAAAAGTTGAAAGGGAAAGTATCAAATAGTGAACATTTTTTTAAAGAATTGTCTTTTGTTTGAATTTATAATTATAAGTTAAGCACTTAGGTATCCAAAAAGAAAAATTTGGGGGTCTAAGAATTTTTTTGAAAAAAAACAGTATTTGTTTAATTTATAATTAATATCTCTGAAAATATTAATTTTACGTAATTTATTATATATTACTTTTTGTAGTTTTAATGCGATGATGTAAGCAGTGATTTTTTTTTAATTAAATTCACATGAGTAGCTACTTTTTGACATATTTCTTAAAAACCAATAAAAAAACACACTTTTTCTAACACAAGATTGTACTACTTTACTATGCTTCGTATGTAGAAATGTAGGTATTTTTACCCGACTTTAAAAAAGGAGGAGGTTATCAATTCAACGGATTGTCTTTTGTTTGTGTCTTTGTTCGTTGATTTCTCTCCTACAATGTGCACTGATTTCGATGATTTTATTTTTATTGGAAAGGGGATACCTTCCGATTGGTTCCATATTAATTTGGTCAAGTTCTGAATATGATCAATGACAAATTAAGGGAAATCTTCAATTTTTTTGAGCAAATAATGGAAAAATCTTTTATAAATAAAAAAAGATCGAATTACCGGATGTGAGAACAAAAGGGTTACCCATCTGCCTGCGATGCATGGTAAACATCACTAAAAAGAGAAAAATAAAAATAATTTTTAGAAAAAAAACCGACTTCAAAAAAATTAAATGCAATCATTTTACTTAATATTTGAATTGTTTTCGACATATCAAGAAGAAATTGGATAAAATGTGAATTTCGTATGGACTTTAATGGATCTTCCATCCCCTCACAAACAATGGTAATATCTATCAATTGAAATAACAGAATACCCATTTGATTCCAAAATAACAGCAGAGATGGGCTATTGTTTATTTGTTTTTGTCCACAACATGTCCAGCAATAATTATAAATATTTTATTTATAAATAAATAAATAAATTATTATGCTTTTTAATGAAATACGAATACAGATAGAGAATATTCTCTTCAGGATGATAATAGACAAAATTAGAATATTAATTAAATAAATAATGGATGGTTAAATTAGAAATTTGATCAAGAATGTAAAACAAAACAGTAATAGTTCATTCCCCCATTCATTCATTCATTTGTCAGCGAATCATCATCTTTTGAAATATTTCAATACAATATTATATTGATAACATTCAATAATTTATTCATATATTTTTTCCGATTTCCGATTGTTAATTATATATATATTTTTTTTTCATTAACTGAAAAGTAATCAATTGGAGTTTGAGTAGCCCAAAATCTCAAAAATTACGTTATATGATGGAAGCAACCAAGAAAAAAAAAGGTTTTAAATCCACCACCCCCGAAATGTTGAGGTAAAATTTTACAGGATATAAATAAACATCCAATAAAAATTTAATTAAAAAATTACTCTAGTGAAAAAGCAGGGGGGGGGGAATAGACTCCCCTGAGTAGGTACGTTCTTAATTTCGATTATAATTTTAGAGCTTAGAAAAGGAAAGCTATTTAAGAAATATAAAAAATTGTATTTTAACATTTATATTTCTTTTCTAAGTCCCCCAATAAAAAAATTTGGATAGCTGCCTCTTTATATGTATATATTGATTATTCTTTGTCAATATAATAATATTTCATTATATTATACTTTTTCTGAGAAAAGATGTTAACCTTTGAAGAGCCTGGTTTCTTATCGATTCGAAAAACCAGAATTTGTTTTCTTGGCTTTTATTTTATTCAAATCCGTTCCAGTTTCCCCGTAAAAGAGATTTTCATAAAGCTTTAATCTCAATAGGTGAATAGGAATAAAAGTCGTTGGCCATCTGATACAGAGAGGGGTTGTTGGAGGATTTTTTTTTTCCGAATCGCTAGAAAATGAATTATGCATGGTTTGAGAATTGAGGGAAATTTGTTTGGAGGCCAATGAAAAAAAATAAAATAAATAAATAAAATAAAAATAAAAAATAAAAACGAGAATGAGAGATTAAAAAGACTGACGAATTAACAGATTAAAACAAAAAAGTTGCTCATTATTTAATTTAATAAATTTTCTTTTATTATTTATTTGGTCGTTTATGTTTTTGTCGCCATCGCCGAGTATACAAAAATACATCGAAGGAAGAAATATCGAGTGGACGAAGAATAAAACAAAAAAAAGGCAGCCAAGTGCGCGAGTTGTACACACACTCACACTCGCACACACACACACACCGAGTGTTCCATTCGTACTTAGCAAATGCATTAAATATATTCGTTTTTAACTCAGAAAGTACTATTAATGATATACATTATTGCATTCCTCTAATCACGCCTATTTATTTGCAAATGTATGAAAAACTAAAATAGTAGGAGTAATATATTTACCGGAACTCACCTAATCAATTCAGCGGTCTCCATATGGATGGTTGGCGACTTTGTGTTTATATATGGTATTATAACCAAATATTTTCCTGAACGGTGTTCTGACGTGTTCCGGTTCAACCGAGGGGTGAACCCCGATTGAAATTAGGTGTACACCGTCTTTGGAATTATTTTGGAATTCATTTGATAATCTATTGTTATCTATTGTCTTCTACTTGGAAATGAAAGTAGAAGTGGAAGTAGGTGTACACGATTTTAGGTCGCGGTTCACCCCTCGGGTTCAACTAAACCACTGGTTTTACTTAAAAGAGAAAGTTTCGTTTTTTCTTAGTGTATTAACATTCATAAAAACAAGTTAATGATTTTGTATAAGATTATCATAAGAAAAACAATGGTTGTTGCCTTAAGACTAAGCCATTATACTTAATAGTTCGTATTAAATTCATATTTATAAAGATTTGTTCTTATTTAACAAAATATTCTGTTCTGTTTGGGGATTTAAGGGGACAATAGACGACATCAGACTATACTGGAAAAGATCATGAAGATAGACGAGGGTCGTGAGGAAGACAACATGAACAAATTTTTTATTCATCTGTATATAAGATTGTGTAGTTAATGTAATTTATTTTGTATTTTTTGTATTAATGAATAAATAAATTTCTAAATAAAATAGAAATATTCTGTCATTATATTTGAACCTTTTAGTAGTTAGAATTTTCAAAAAGCATTTGGTGTATTAAAATTGACAAACATTACCAGGAGCGATAATTTTATATTTTTCTGGAGGGGGGATGTTTTAAATATGATAGATCTAAAACTTTAAACTAACAAGAAATTAATTTTATATTATTAATTTCCTTATTATATTCAGTTTATTTATACTGCGATAAAAAAACCAACATATCTCTAGAATCTACAGGGGCAATCCCCCCAAATGCCGCCCCTGGACAATAATTTATATATTGAAGGAGACAATAAAAGAGTGGGTCTTCTGCTGGAATTGTAAATTTATACAAATTGTAAATATTCTACTACTCTTGGCAAAAAGAAACGTTTAATTTAATAATTCATATAGGTGTGTAGTTCTCATATAAGTACCTAAGCTAATGCTATTTTTTAGAATTTTATAATCGCAAGCTATTTAATAAGTTTTGTCACTTAATACACTAGAGGTAAAATTAAACAAAAATATTTTTGAATAGTTATTAAGGCTTATGAGAGTTCACATTTCCCTGTAAATTTAGAAAATTTGTTAGAATTTTTTTTTGTTTACCACGACTTTAAAGCTTCTTATTATAATAATTCTGAAAACCTTTTACAGTTAGTTTGGTGAAATATTGTTCACATCAATAGGACAAAATTTAATAGATGGCTTTTGGTAGAATGACTTAATATATTATGTATATCTGTTTTCAGATAAAGATGTCCTTATAATTAAAAGTCAAACATTGTGAAAAAAAAAAAAAAAAATGAAACGTTTTTTTTTTTTTATTTTCCCCTGTGAGTAGACAAATTAATAATTTTTAGAAAAAAAACCGACTTCAAAAAAATTAAATTCACAAATAAAATAATAAGAACTCAAAAATAAAATAAAATTCACTAAAAGGTATAAAATAATTATCTAATTTAGTTACAACTAAACGAAGAAATTTTTCCATGAAATCACTTTTCGAAGTCGGTGCCAAACAAACTATATAAGTATGCTTACGCGATGTTGTCTTCATTACACGCCAAACTACTAAGTAAAGATCCGTCGAGTGCGATTCATAAATGTATATTTATAAAAAAATTTCCATTATTTGCTCAAAAGAATTGAAGATTTCCGTTAATTTGTCATTGATCATATTCAGAACTTGACGAAATTAATATGGAACCAATCGGTAGGTATCCCCTTTCCAATAAAAAAAAATCATCGAAATCGGTCCACACTGTATGAGAGAAATCAATGAACAAACACAAAAAAAGACATCTCGTTGAATTGATAACCTCCTCCTTTTTAAAGTCGGTTAAAAACGACTTTAAGACCAATTCTCCAGCTCATAAAAACTATTTTTGTTTTTGGAAAAATAAAATCTGAGATATACATAAGAGACGCGAACTAAGCTAACGAGAGTAAAAGTATTCTATTTTTCCTTTATTGTACGAAACACTCAAAAAAGTCTTTCATTTCTAGAAAGAGAAAAAAAAAATACATGGAAGAATTTTTAAAATCCTTTTTTTTCTTCTTCAGTAAAATTTAAATAAAAAGAGAAAAAGATACATTTTTTTTTTTTTTACTTTTTTTCTAGAGATATATAAAAAAGATTTTCTCTTAAAAGAGGGTGTTAGGTGCGGATTGAAGGCAAGATGGTCGGCTGTCGCAGCCAATTGACCGATCGCAATTTGAGGCGTCGCTTGCCCGGGCAAAGCTAAGCCGCCGCCCCATCTAAGACCGAGGAACAAGATGGCCCCCGGGCAGCAACCCTTGTGCGTCGACCCGCCCTCGCCCTCCACCCCCGAGCAAACAAGCCGGCTCCTTTCAAGTAAAAAACGGCTGACTAGAAGACGCCGGAGAAAAAACCGACGAGGGGGAGTTCACCCCCGAGTTCGCCAACAACCCCTCTCGACATATCCACCCCAGCCAGCGCAACTTCTTTCTTTTCCTTTGAAATAAATAGGTTTAATTAAAGAGACGTTTAATTATCCAAATATAAGACGAGGGATTAAGTTTTTTTTTGCACGCAATATTCTTTTTCCCTACCTCGCTGACTAATTAATGGCGAATGTCTTTTCGACTTGGATAAAAAAAAAAAATACTCGAGAATTCAAAAATCCTCCGAGAAAAGAAAAGTTATCGCTTTAAAAAGAAGATAAAAAAAAAGGCAAATTCCGTTTGTTTACCCCCTTACTGGGCTTATTGTGGGTTTTTTTCATTATTCTAATTGCTTTCATTTTTTTTTCTATTTCACTTTCTCTCTAATATTTTAAATAAAAAAATAAAAAAGATTCACTGCGAGAAATATCATCCCCTCACGGCATTTAATATTGATTAATTTCTTAAAGGGACAGAAATAAAGTGAGCCATCTAATATTTTGTTGAATGAATATTTCGGTACGGGTGAATTTTTTTTTAAATTAAAGAGTTCCTTTAAATCATATTTGATAGTTTCAGTATACACAATGTTTTGGCTCTTGATTCCGGAGTCATTCTCAAGTGTTACAATATGTCATTAGGCTTCATAGATTAAAACCAGTTTAGCTTCTTTTTTTTACTCTTTAGAAAAATACTTTAGAAGAAATCATCAAAAATCAGCCAGGTAAATAATACAATAAAACTACAACGTTTCGATCGACTTATTTTCCTATCGTTCTCAATTATGAGCATTGAGCATCCACTTTGATTTTAGGTTAACTGAAACTAATAACGGAGTGGGTATCATTCTTGACAACGATCGTAGAATAAGTCGATCGAAACGTGGTAGTTTTATTGTATTATTTATTCGTATTCAATAAGTAATTATAATTAATTATGTGTGATTTTACTAAAATTAATCACAAAAATAAAAGCTATAACAGCTTCATTACTAATAAAAAACCAGGTAACAAATATAATAATACCTATATCAAATAAATCTGGTGTGACTTATGGCCGTCCTTATATATATTTTTAATTTTATTTTCATTACTACATAACAAATATAGGTGCCTATGTATTAATTCAAATACTTATAATTCCTGAAAATATTCGATATTTTTTAGACCTTAAAATCTTTTTCCTGATTTTATAATAAATGTCTCTGATTTTTTAATAAAGAGCGTTCATTATTTTAGTAATATTTACGAATTCTAGAGCTTTTGACTTATATTAGATATCAAATAATTAAATTTTTTAATAGTAATTCTTGTTTCTTTTGTTTCGAAATTTCTCAAAAAGCTTATAAATAAGAAATTTAATAGAAAACAAGGTATTAAAGTCTGAATAAGCCATATATGATAAAAACCATAAATATTTTTATAGATATAAAGAGAGATAAACAAACAGACATTCAGGAAAAATAAGAATTTTGACGTCGAAACGCGAAGATATGCAAAAATCTGAAATTTTTCTCTATATTATAGTACTTCTCTATTGTCGATTTTACATATCTTCTTGATTTTAAAACTTGGCGAGTACTATGTCTCTCCAAAATAATTATCAAGGGAAAATAATTCATATGAATGATTTCCTGTTGCCTTGCCATGTATTTATTAAGACCCTTTGGATTTTTGTCCAAGGTGAAAATTTTTACTGAGTCAAACGCAATTTGACTGCAAGTCAAACAAACCGATAACTCTACCTACTTGCAAACGTATGGTAAAGTAGTAAAAAATCAGCTTGCGGTGTTCAAATTTCAACCAAAAACTTGCTGTACTCTTTCTAGTCAATATCCAGCTTAAGTTTCGAATTTCGTAGCTCTGAGACTCATGGTTTCCAAACGCAGGGGGGTACATACGTAAGCACTGACAAATGGATTTTTGGTCACTTTTTGGCCTCTAAAGACCACAATATCTGGCTGTATTTTCAAAATCCGGTTTCAAACTATTAAGGGCACCGATTCCTTACACCTAGAAGTCAAAAAGTTTCACCTTGGAGATAGAAGCTCTCAATGTGTGTCAGGGCCCCCCGACAGGTGATCGCAATACTTCATTAGATCCTATACCATTACATGATATAGAGAATATATAGGTGAAAGTAAAAAAAAAATGGAGACTTGAATGGAGTATGGCTTTTCCTTTTTTCCTTCTTTTAATGTCTTAATTTCTCCGCCATTGATTTTATATTTGCTTGCTCCATTGTGTGTGTGTGTGTGTGTTCTTTCATTTTATTTCCTTCAGCTATCGATCCTCCTCTTCTCTCCCTTAATGAATATGCAAGACGAAATGCGCAGAGGGGTGGATTTCTTTTGTTAATTTTTTCTTTAACTTATCTCCCCTCTCTTTGGGGTAAATTATCAAATCAATAGTCGAGTAACGTTAATCGAAACGCAGAGAGTAAATCGCCTAAGCCATGTTTCCGCTCTCGAAATGTAATTCCTTTGTGACTCATTGGCCACCCTTAGAAGGCAAGCCAAAGCGAGGGGTTTTAAATCTGAGATCACGCTCATGGAGGACGACAGCCTAATATATCTGAAGAAGGGTGCTCGCCCCCATTCAACCCCCGTGCCCGTGTTTTAAGGAGGTTTGCAATGAATTCCCGCACGGGCCACAAAACTGGTTTTTCATTTTTTCTTTAATCTGACTGACTTTCCACTTTGGGACCCTTCGACTGTGGACGCGTGGCTTGGGCAGAACACCTTGCGTGTCATCCCCGTTTGGGACCCTCTCGAGCACTAATCGGTAGGATATGTTGACGTGCATATTATAACACGATTAACATGAATTCTGGTTTGTCCTAGTGATGTTTCCCCAATGGGCCGAGCTTGACGCGTGTGCATTAGGGAGGGTGGGCACCCTCCAATCACAACACGTGGTGGTTAAATACTTCCGAATACCTGAATTTAAAAATGGGTTGCCATTCGATTCATTAATTAAACACACCCGTATTTAGGTTACTGTATACATTTAACTGTAAATCTATATTATAAATATTTTAGTATAATCAATTCTAGATTGATCTCTTATACAAGACAATTTTTTATTTTCAATTTCCGATAATTTATCGCAAATATGGACTCCTATCTAATAAAATTGTTAGTCAATGTTTATTAATTTTCAAAAAATATTGGATTCTACTCAATTTTTGGTTAGGTAAGGTTTTCAAAATAGTTAAGTCATAGAGGCATCCGTAAATTTCAAAAATTTAAGGACGATTTCAAAATTTCAGGAGGATATTTAAATTTTCAAATTATTATCCGTTATTTTAAACATTTCTAAAAAAAAAACATTTTTTTTTTTCAAAAGTATATTGGTTCTCGAAATGAAATAAAATTGCTGCATAGTTACAAGGAGCAATTAAAATGAATGATTTTTTTAAAAAGGGTGCCAATAGAAGAGGTTTGAAGTCTCTCGCCTGGTATATCTTCCAGTTCAAGCATGCATACCAAAAACAAGTTCAGACGAGGTTAGTCGAATAAAACTTGTTCTCGGCGTGGAACTGTTAAAATAGAAATAAAACAAAAAAAGAATAAATAAAGATGTTTCGAGAATTTCTGGACTAATCCATTTCTATAAACTCTCAAAATATAAGATCGGTAATAACTAAGAGTGATATAGACAAGTCATAGCTTGCTTATAGCAATAGAATTAGGAGAAATTTAAGATTTTCTTATAGGACAGGCTGATTCATTGTGGAAGATGGTCAATTTCCATCTCAGGGACTGTGTAGTTTAAGTATCCGTTTGGGTCGAAGGTCCCAAATAATATGTTTTTTAAATTTAATGTTAAATTTGAAAAATAAAGAAAATGATGCAGTATTCGATAAAATTTGCTAACAAAAAGCGAAGATTAAAATAAAATTTCAAAAAATGAAGGGTACTTTTTTGGACAGCATCCCCTGGCTGATAAGTCACCAATCGCCACTGATATCTAGTTACATATAAGAACACTTAAAGAATATTAAGTAAATAATACTGTATATGAAGGATTCCTTTTTCATTGAAAATCTTAATCTATTTTTAATTGAATTTAAATTTTATAGATTAATTAAAATTTAATTAGTTATAAATTCAATATTTATTATACCTTCTTTAGGTAAATACTATAATAAATTGTTAATAAGAATAAAAGGACTTAATTTGATTAAAAATCTTGAGAGATGCTATAGAGGTACATTTAAATGATAATTTAAATCCTGATATTATTAAATAAAGAGATTCATAATAATTTGATTGGAATGTAATTAATCTATAATTAAATACCTGAATAAATTAAATGAAGTCAAGTATTTTCAGCAAGTACTAATATTTTAAATTAAATTCCTCGAGAATAATAAATAATAAACATTTTAGTGAACCCTCTCTCATACTATTCATATATTTTCTGTAATTTTTTGTTTATTTTTTGAAATCTTGAAGTCTTTTCTTTCGCGAATTCATCAGATTCATAGTGGCAATTTCTTCAAACCTGAAAAAACAAAAAAAAAATTTCATTAATTATTATTATTATTATTATTATATGATAAAAATAATATTTATTTATTTAGATTTTTTTCTATAGTGCTTTTATATAGGTAAGTTGTAACAATGAAAGATTTCACCCTTGTGGATTGAAAATAATATACTTATTTATAATAATTAAAATTTATTTAGATAAATTCATTGCCCAGCATATTCACTCTTGTATATATGTAAATTTATTATACAATACATGACAAATATTTGAAATAGTCGAAATATTATCCAGAAAAAATTAGATATAGAAATTTTTTCATCCCTCATCGTTCGCCCTATAGAAAATATCTCTGAATAAATCTGAATGATTTTCTGGCTAGGTCGTTGATAAATATTAATTAAATACTGAATTTAGAAGTTTTGGCCTATGTTGGAGTCGGTCGATTTTTAATACAGCCTATAGTTATATTTTAGTTTTTTCAAATTTTTTCAAAAATTGCTGATATTTTTTTAATTGAAAAATTGATTTGAAATCAAAGCTTTAAGATTTACAAATAAGTTTTATGTAATCAACATTGCAAAAATGATATTTAAAGAAATTTTAATAATTAAAGAAAAAAAATTGTTTTTTTAGATAGGGACCGTCCATAAATTACGTCACACAGTAAGGGGGGAGTGGACATCTCAGATTTGGGAAAAAATGCGACAGGGGGCCCAGAGATCTTAAAAATTGTGATGTCACAAAAGTCAAATTAAAAAAAAAATACGTGTGAGCCTCATCCTCATTAGCTCACTGGGGAAGTGAAACTTCTTTAACCGTAGATGTTATTGAAATAATTTAAATTTTATAATTTTATAACATTTATTTTGTAATGCAATATTGGTGGGTTTGAAAATAATAATTTAAATTTCCTAATTTAATAAATTTTATTTGTCATAAAATATTAATGCGTTTAAAAAAATTATTTCCGCTTCTATTGAGTCATTTCCCTTTTATTGTAACAAAAAAATCAGACAGATTCGTCGCTAATGAAGTTTCCCTTAAAAAATTTTAAAAATTTTCAAATATATTTTTTAGATTTCATGATAAGAATAAAAATAAGTTAAACTTAAAATATATTAAATCTCTTTAGTTGAGTTTGATTTATATAAAAAAAATTTCTACAATAATTCCACTCTTCAATTAGTATATTATATAAATTTTTAAAAGTGATATTTTGACGTCACAATTCAGAGGGTGCTCAATTAAAATGTGATAGAATGTGACCCGTGGGCCACCTCCCTCCAATGGGTTCTAAAAATCTTTAAATTCGTGTGACGTAATTTATGGGCGGCCCCATAGCAAATTGCCAATTTAATAGATGTTTATTATAATTAAGAAAATATATATTGATTTGTTAATCGAAATCATAAATATTATATACCTATATATATATATATAAGTATATGTTTATAGGTAGGCGTATGATTAGAAAGATGGTTCTATGTGTTTATTATATTAGTATCGAAAGCCGATGCCTTGATTTGTTTTTGGTCAATAGTTTATTGGCCCGGTCTATATATTATAAAATCAAATTTGTTTATTTTTCAGGGCTGATTGCAGGGTATATATATATATGTATTATATAAATAGGCTAAGTTAGTAGTCATGGAATAAAGAACGTACAAATTATTGAATTTTTTCCCTTTTATTTTCTAATCACGACGTTTCGGAGACAATTTGAATTATTTCAGATTTTTAAAAAAAATTTCTTGCAAAAAATTTATTGTTGATTTAAAAAAATTCTAAGAATTTGAAGAGGTCCAATTTCTTAATGAAACGTTATGAAAAAAATTCAATAATTGTTTGGGTTTTTTTTTATATCCAGAATACTAATTTAATCTAATAAATGTAGGAACCTGATCAGAATAATTTATATATTATAGATATAGCCTTCTACCGATTGGAATATTTCCTCTAAGTCTTCCACAGCCCCCGTGACAAGGCCCTCTGCTGGAAAAAGAGAAAGTGAATCCGAACTCGAGATCAACATCCCCTTCAGAATTAAGGCGAATTCTTTTTGGCGCGATTCTCGACCACGTGAACCCCTCGGTTCGATAACCCGCGATCCACCTGTTGTTGTCACAATTTTTTTATTGACTGATTGATTCGGCAATCCGGGAGTGGAGAGAGTGCAGGGGACGTGGGGGATTTTTTTTTACCCGAGGAGGGGTGTTTCGCGAGGGTGGGGTGCGTCTGATGTTTATAACCTTGCGCAACACGAGGCAAATAAAACTGGGAGAGAAAAAAAATCGCGTTGTGCGCGTGCGCGTTCGCGTGCAAGAGTCCAATAAAAATCACTCACATTCCATTTCTATTGACCTTTGCAATTATCACACAACTATACAAGTCAATTATTTAATAAATATTAACGACTGAACCACAGTAAATCATATTGAGTTCCAAACGCTCTGATAGCTCTGTTTACATCGCCTCGCGACTAAGATATTATCGTAGTAGTATAATGAATCAGGCCAAAAGTATAAATTTATTCTGATAATCGTTGGATAGACATGTTCTATATTTGACTGAATGCTTTTGCTCTGATTTATTAACAAAATTACTAAATCTGTTATCGCGCTCTAATTAGCCAAGGAGCCAGGCGATTTAATAAAAGCTTCAAGATAAGCCGAACGGACTCGAATAGACCGAATTAAATTTTCACTTGGAACGAACGGATGCCTATTCTATCTATCCAGCGTATCTCCATAACAAATAATATGAATGGCAAAGGTGAGGTCGCAACCCCTAAAAGCCGGAGGTCAGATCAGGTTCGCGCTGGACCTGGATGCTGCGGCAACCTGAACCGGTTCTGCAAAATCTCTGTTGCGCTCTGCAACAGCCCTTGTTGCATTGCAGCAGCAGCAGCGGCGATTCCCACACTCGCCAGCTGGAATTCTTCAAAGAAATAGCGCTTTTCCCACCCAAAGAAAAAGAATAGCAATCCGGTAAGAAAAAAACCTGCTGAAGAAAAACGAATCTGAGAGGAGATGAACTGTCCTGGGTATATAATAAAAAAAAAAAAAAAAACAGATTCTAGATGAGAGCATTTAGTAATATTCTTATTCATTAGAAAAATGTTTTTAATTTTATTATAATACCTAGCTATTAACGTTTTTTTTTGTGTTACAAACTAGATCTGAACTAAATTTCATCATAATAGCAATAGCTCATTTATAGTTTCAAGGTTACACTGTTAAACATAAAAATGAAATAGATTTGCGAAGTAATCACACTAGTGTTCTGTTCACTAGTTTTTGAGGTTATATACGTATATGAAGTAAAAAAATATATATTATTTATCAAGTATAAAATATTTGGATTATTATTCTATAATCTGTCATTTTGTATTTAAAAGTTTTAACTGATTTGCATTTTGTTTTACGGTTTTTCAGGGTAAAACAGATCTAGTGGTTGCGTGGCGCCGCGGCTCTTTTTGGCGGGCATTAGGGGATGCGCGCCCGCCAAAGAGGGCGGATAAAATCCGCATCTCTATCTTTTCCTCACCGCCTCTTTCATCCCCCAAAATTTTATGAACTATAAAAAAAATCTGAACTCTTTTATCTGCTTTCTGTTAAGTAGGAAATAAAATTATAGAAGGTGGAATTTTGGTTTGAGAAATATTACCAGGGATTGGAGGGTTTATGCCGGTGATAAAACGGCGTTTTGAAAGAAAGCCATATATCTTGAATTTCAACTGAAACATAATGAGTGCCGGTTGTGGATTAAGTTCAATCCATTTTCCTAATTGGACTGACTGGATGGCAAATTTATTATCAGAGGAATAATAATATAATATTTTTGGAAATGTTCTCTTATTCTTCGTGCACAAATTCAACCTGACTTTGTCATAAAATATTTTATTATTCCACCCAGGACCAGTCCATTAAAAAATTCTAATATTCTAGTGTGCTTTCTTCATTTTTCTGTTATTTTCTAGTCCTCGAGTGGGCCGATCGTGATACAATGCCCTTGGCCCAGCTATGAATGACGCGTAGTATAGAATAATAGTAATAGATAGGGGTAGTAGTTCGGTTACAATAATAGATTCATTGACTGGGAGGAATAGTAGTAGTAGTAGTAGTATAGTATAGTAGGCTACTATCAGCTAGTGCTAGACCAAGCATATAGTTAACCACTCCATACTAGTGAGTGGGGGTAAGGGAGGGGGGACAGCAGATCAACCCCTATATAAACAGAGAGATATCATAATAATAGGATGTTCATTAATAAAGAGATAAAGAAAAAAATTGAAAAAATAACTTTTTTTTTGAAATTAGGCCTGCAACGTAATCAACAATTTGGCTGGGGAAAAAATCTGCCTGCCCCTTCAGACACGCTCTCTCTAGAGAGTCCTCTCTTCGCCCTCGTACAATTTTCGTAGGACGGTACTCGAAATTTGCATCTAAGCGTCTCGCAATGACCACCACCCCCTACTTTTAATCCCAGCTACGAAATATATATCTATATATATGTCTTGCTATACTAAACAGAGGGTGAGTATGTGTATTCGAGAAGTACGAAGGGGTAGGCATTCTAATGTCGGGAATGTTTCCATGAAAAACACGTGGATTGAAAAGTTTCGAGGGAGGGCTAGGGCTTAGGGCGGAGCGTTATTTGGGGGGTGGTTCGGACCTCTCTTTCCCACTCAGGGTGATTCACCCCCACCCGAGGCATTCACAGGAAGCCATTACGAGTGGCGGTCGTTAGTAACGCCACGATCAATGCCTTAACCCTTTAGAAAAGCAGAGTTTTAGGCTTGGACTGCGTGGGCGGAGCCCTCGATAGTACACACCCCGTCGCAAACGGGAACCTCCCCGAATTAATACATTTAAAAGGATCCACCCCCACGCCACTTCCCCGCCAAGAGCCATCATAGAAAAGGCTCTCTGAACCACACCCAAACAGATGACAGCTCCTATGTATGTATATATATATACATACACACACATAGGATGATAAAAAAGCATCGCATAGGCCACGTTTGAATTACGACACTGTGCGCATCACAAACAGTCATAAAAAAACTTGATTACTCATTAGGATGGTCCGAGCGTCGTCTGCTTCAGAGGTAAGGGCCGGACGGCTGCTCCAAATCAAAATGGAAACTACGAGCATACCTAAAAGGGGATGAAAACTTTGCACACTTCCACTTCCAACCCTAGGGCGGGAGGAGAGGGGTAAATATAAAAAAGCTCTAGAAAAAAAAATACAAAAAAGTAAAAATACTTTTGTAAAAAAAAAAATAATAATAATAATAAAAAAAAAAAAAAACTAAAAAAAAAAATAGTATGGTGTGTGCGTGCTTCAGCTGAATTTCACTTGCGAACTCCCCTTTTTTTGAAATCAAATACTTTTAACTTTCTAAATGGGAATACAGATATTCAATATTTTATTCAAAAATAAAGAAAAGGCTGCCTTCCATTACTTTCAATTATAAAGAAAAGGCTCTTTAATTAAGGTAAGAAGTTTACTAAATTTAAGGACCCTCACTTTCAAGTTATTAAAAATTTCCCCACAGATATAAATAACTTACTTTTTAGTTGGGATAAAAATGATAGACCTTAAAGAATTTGTTTAAACTCCATTTCCATCTTTTAAAGCTAATATCGTTTAATTTCACTAAGAATTAATAAAATTAAAGATTTTTTTTTTTAACTTAATAGAAAACCATACACCTTTCAAGTTTTTGAAATTTTTTCATCAACTCCCCTTACAGCATTTCAATCGAGATATAATTTATATACATTAAGCTTCTTTAGCTACGTATCTGTTTTTTTTTTTTGTTGCAATAAAGGGGAAATTAGTCAATAGAGTGGAAATGATTTTTTAAAAACCCACTAATGTAATTCATGACAAATAAAATTTTATTTTAAAACTCACAAATAGTTCATGTTAAATAAAATTTATTAAAATTAGGAAATATAAATTATTTAGCAGTAGAGGTTATTTTTAAATAATGGGTAAATAAGTTTTACTTCACCCCTGAGCTTACCATATGTGGATGAGGCTCACATATTCTTTTTTTAATTCCATTTATATTATATCTTTTATGATATCGTTTTCTTAGAATTGACAAGATAAAATTGAAATATTTCTAGTAGGTAGGTATATTATAAGTGAAAATAATAACTAGCTAACCTAATGAATCAGGGAGGAGACTATATTTTTTTTTCTCTTCTTTAATTTCAAAGAAGAGAAGGAAAATACGATTGAATTGGAACAAGTGCTGTAGGAGGGTGGTCCAGAGGAGGGACTGACTATACTGGACTCTCTTCGGTTCCAATCAGCCGTCTATTATACGTGAATCGTATTAATGTCAATTAAGTCTTTCTTCGCTAATAGAAGGTTGCGCGGTGCGAAGGGCTTGATAGAATTTGCAACTCGTGTTTTTTTATTTTCTCTCTCTCTATTTCTCGCCTTTCTCCCTCGTTTATCAATGAATTGGGAAAGGGTGTAAAAGGAACAAAAAAAAAAAAAAAATTGTTCTTATAAAAAAAACGAAAAACTTTATCTCATAGATATTTTCAGACTTTTTAATTCTTTAAAAATTAAGCCTGAACATTCTTTAAGACTTTTAATATGTATAGATATATATAAACAAATAAAGATAATTTTAAAAATCATATATCGATTAGTTTTTCATATTAAGAATATCTGAAATCATTATTATTGTTCAGTTGCATTATCAGTAATAGATGTAACAAATCAGAGGAAAAAAGGAATTAAACACAATGTTAAATCATACGACCAATTGCAACGTTTCGTTAATTTATTGTAGCTTCATCAGGCTCTCTACAAAAAATAAATACAATTGAATTACTCACAATAATTAAAATCAACCCAGTCATTCATATATTTATGATGA
Source organism: Forficula auricularia (assembly GCA_024734495.1). Classification (NCBI taxonomy): domain Eukaryota; kingdom Metazoa; phylum Arthropoda; class Insecta; order Dermaptera; family Forficulidae; genus Forficula; species Forficula auricularia. The sequence continues at coordinate 1,028,350 of JALMQS010000150.1, forward strand.
AGATACAATAAACGAGCGAAACGTTGCCATTGGTTGTATGGTTTAACACGGTTTTTAATTATTTCCTTTTTTCTTCTGATTTGTTATATATAATATCTGAAATGTCTTGAAGAATAATTTATAATTAGTAAATTAATTATAAAGCTCTAAAATATTTGAAATTTAATTAAAACTTCAAATACTGTAAATTTTTATTTATATTTTCTTAAAGTAGTCTTAAACATCTTAGAATAACTGTCCTAGTACAATTTTCACGATACAATCTATTCCTTCTTTTTAGAGAAAATAATATTTTTCACCGAATTAAAATTTAAAACTCGCCATTATAATTTTTAGTTAAAAAAAAAACTTAGTAAAATATTTTTTTATTTATTATTTTTTTTTATTTTTTTTTTTTTTAATAATAATTAAATATTTTCTTAATTCTTTACGAAATAGTTTCTTTACTTGCCCATAATCATTTATCATTGATATGTTTATTATTGATGGGGTGGCAACCTGTGAGAACGGCTTAGATCTAATTAGAACAGCCTATAATTATCGTTGTTTCATTAATTAAATTGACCAATCACGCGTAAGCTAATCGATATCCATTGATAGCAGTCGCTTGAACACCAATGCCACCCCGAACCTACCCCCCAAACACCCCCGAGCCCCTCTCTGTTACACCTTACTAAACAACGGAGCTAAATGAATTTGTTTTTAATTCTATTTTTCTTTTTCATTCGCCCATATAGTGTCTATTTGAAAAAGAAAGACAAAGTGAAGAGTGTACGTGAGAGAAAAAGACAGAACGTTGGAATTATTATTATTTAAAACAAAAAGAGAAAAATTTAAAAGATTTTCTTGACGAGAGTATAGTAGAGCTGTTGATTTTTAAGAATAAATCAAAGAGATTGCCCTCTGCTTTCTGCAAATAAATACATACACATATAGATATTTAAACAAATAAATACATATATACAATTCTTTTATAAAAACAATATCAAAACGTTTATTAAAAGTCCAAACGATTGGGGAGAAATTCTCCAATAAAAATGAAATATAAAGCAATTATGTTAATATTTGATAGTTGATAGATATTTTAATCCTCTGTTCGGAATCATGGGGTTCGGAGGGTGATCAGAGTTAGCGGAAGAGAAGAGAGTCCAGAGGACATGTATAGGGTTGGCGGAGTGGATGATGATTGGGAGTGGGTCTAGGGGGGAAGGATAGGGTTAGTGGGGGATGGGGATTATAGGGGGCTAGCAAGAGACCCGCCTCGATGAAAGTTCCTTTATAAAGTAACTGTTTTTCCAAATTTCTATTGATTGGTAATCAGAGTTAGAGGAAGTTAAGAGAGTCCAGAGGACATGTATAGGTTTGACGGAATGAATGATGATACGAGGTAAGGATCTAGGGGTAAGGATAGGGTTAGTGGGGGATGGGGATTATAGGGGGCTATCAAGAAATCCGCCTCGGTGAAAGTTCCTTTATATTCACTTTATAAACCAACTAACTGTTTTACCAGATTTCTATTGATTAGAGGAAAAATTTCTTCCGAAAATTTTGAATTATAAAAAAACATTTTGAGATGAGATTAAAGAATTATATTTATTTAATACTAAAATCTATCAATAAATTATTTCAATATTTATACATATATATAATTTTATTTTTTAGCCACTATAGAGTAGTCTTTTTTTATAAATATTTTATTTGTGTTTCCCTTTGAGCAGAAGGCTCAATTGAATAAAGATTCGTTTGAAGTTGGGTCATTCACTTTAGCATATATACATATATACGTATAGTACATCTTCTTTGATTTATTCTTAAAAAACAAAAGAATATAGTCCACCCCAGACGAATGATATCATTATCATGCTCTTTCACTTAGCCCAGCCGATAAAAAAATCAGCATTAATATTTTTATTGCTGATCATTGGCTGGATATTATTGAGGTTGGAAAGCGAGCGAGCGCTTTGTCCGGCTGTTTTCTCCCCCGACATGCAACCAGAGAGGCAACTGACGCTATTCAACTTCAACTACCATCCAAACAACCCTGGAATGAACGAGACTCGACTACACAAACACCCTGGTCTCGATTTTCTTTTTTTTTCTTTCTCGTTTAACAAAAATTTCGATCTCATCTACTATATACTTTCCTAACGATTCATGTTACCTCTTGATGCCACAGATATGTTCTGAAAATAGACCCCGTGCATTTTAGTTGTTGTTTTTGTGCGAATTTTAGGTCAACAATTCCCCCGGTTCGTATTTATTCTATTAAAGAAAATTTATTGTCATATAAAATGAAACACCCTTAATGATCATTTGGAATCGAACTCATAGGTGAGATTAAAATTGATAATTAACCATGTAATAAAGAAAGTAATGGCTAACCATTAAGCCATAATTTTTTACTGAAGGTAATATTAAATAGGGTAGAAAAATCCTATCAATTTTGTAGCTAATAAAATAAATAAGTAAATTAACTGGATATTGATGAGGCAGTCCAAAAAAAGAAGAAGATAATTTACACTATCTTTTTATTCATTTTGGACTGCCTCATCAATATCCAGTTAATTCACTTATCAGTCCGTCTCCAAAAATTACTCCAATCTTATAAATAAGTAAGTATACCAATTTATTGTTATTTAGATTGGGAATTTGATTAAGAAAAATTTTTATGAAAATGATATGTATATTTATAAATTGATCGCAAAAACCAAAGGGGTGAGTTGTGCCAGCCAGAACATTGGGAGAGTTTGATGAAAGAAAATAAAAAAGAAAAAAAGGCTTACATTCTACAACGCTTTTTATAATAAAATATAAAATTCAAAGTCCACTGATAATTTCCACGGAGCTATATTTTAGGGATTCTAGGTGAAATCAAATAAATAAATAAACTTAGCCACTTTTTTTTAAGTTTTACATTTGTTAAAAATATTTGAATAAAATACATGTGATTTTCTAGAATTATTAAAAAAAAAAGAAAAAAAAATCAATCAATATATGAACTTTACAAGAAATAATTTAAAATGTTTATCTTTTGAGTGGATTTCCTAGCTCTGTATAAGGCAATGGTATTGTCTCAAGAAATAAGTCAACTTGTCGAATAGCAAATTTGGCACTTGGATTCGTTTGTCGAGAAGGTATAGAGACATGAAATGAAACATATCGAATACGATCTATGATAGAACTATGATAAATTTCTTTCTTTTTTGAGGATATACTTTGAAATTGTAAAAGAAATATTAGTAATTAATGAATTCGTGACTGGAATTAGGTATACACCGTCTTTGGAATTATTTTGGAATTCATTAGATAATACCCCTTCATTTAATGTCTTCTACTTGGAAGTGGAAGTGGAAGTAGGTGTACACGATTTTAGGTCGCGGTTCACCCTTCGGAATTCGTACACAAACAAAAAAAGAAAACGAATTAAAGTTCATTTTGAAGAAAAAATATAGAAATAAAATCTTTTCTTCACGTTTCAGGAATCATTTGTTTCGAATAATGAATATTTAAAAAAATTTAAAAAAAAAACTTTTAATAAATTTTAAAAATATAAAATTTAGGTAGGTTTCACTAAAAAACTTTTTTTTTAGTGTTTTTTTTTTAGTTAAACCTAACTAGAATTTAAAAATTTTTAAATTTTCTTTATTTGATTTATATGTTTCACCAAAAACCTACACCATTCTCCCTTAACAAAATGAATATTTCTATTAAAAATCGCATATAGATAGTACCTACACAATTTGATGAATGAATTCTTTAAATATTTGACAGAGGCTTAGCTTAATATTAGATTTATAGTTAAACTATTTATTAATACGTTTATTTTTCTATTGCGTTCACACAAAGAGAGTTTGTTCACCAGAAAGTTCATTAATTTATGCAAACGCAGCCTGTATCGTATCGCGTGTTGTTGTTGTTGTTAATTTGCTCTTTGAAAATGTGCGTTTGGCAATTTTAAAAAGTTCACAAGGCAAGAAGAGAAAAATTTATATATAAATGTATATTGTATATATTTAACATACATATATATAATAAAAAACCTAAAGGGAATAACTTAAGTGGATGCATGTTGTTTACTATCCCGTGAAATAGTCATCGATTCACGATTGCAACGCTAACACACACACACACACACACACAGTTGCAGAAGAGCAGAGCGGCGGTCCAGCCGAGTACAGGAGGGGTGTGCATGTGGAGATGTTGATTTTTTTCTATTTTTTTTTTTTTTTTTTTTGGTTTTATTTTATTTTTTGCGGGGGTGCTTGGGGGGTGCAGGAAAAAACAGACGCGCGCAATAGCTATGCGCTGGCCTGACACACATGCGTGCTGTGCATGCATACCCGGTGTAAACAAATGCACCGAGAGGACGGACAGACGTACGCGAACGCCACCCCCCAACCTACCCCCTGGCCACCCCCGCGCGAGCGCACACACCCATGCACGAACCATTCATTATGCAATTCACATTACTGGCCGTTTTATTTGACTTTTCTGTCCCCGGCCCTTTGGCCAATATTTTAATACGCAAACATTTCAGGATGCATTTTATTTATTTTTCGTTGAAATCAGAGCGACTAGTAAACATCCACAGAATGATAATAATAATAATAATCATGTACATTTATTAGAGAATTTTGATAGAATATTTTTGAAAGAGAGATGAGTGGCTAAACAATGAATACGTTTCTTGTGTTTTTTTGTCTTTTTAATAATTCATAAATATGAAAATTAGATCAGAAAATAGTATTATCGCTATCTAGAATAGAAACCGCATTTTAGAAAAAAAACGAATGGTTTATTTTAAAAAGCGCATCGATTAAATCATTAAACAATTTTAAATATATTTAAATGTAATTTAATTCTGTTTTAAAAATAGTAAAATGCATAAAAATTTAAAATCATTCATAATAATAAGATAGTAATAACCTGACATTGGACAGTGGGTTGATTTTTAAAAAAAAAATGCCATGGAGGCACAAATGGCCATTTTGGTCAAAAAAAAGTTATTTAAAGATTATTTAACTATTTATATTATCTATTTTAGATTCATCTGTAGAAATAAGCTCGTAGACAATTAAATTATTATTATTATTTTAGAAGATTATTAAATTATATATTGAGCTAAGCTTAAGGAGGTTCTTTCGTGATAATCCACACAAAAAGTTTTAGCCTCGTAACCACTCTATAAATATGAATGGTGCTAAAATTTTAAGCTATATTTTTTTAACGTGACTGTACTTCTTACACTATTATACATTCTTTATGAATGGATTATTTACAAACCATTGATCTTATATCCCCTCCACTAAAAATAATAGGCCAAATATATTTTTTTTTATCAAAACTACGAGGAAATAATTTCAATTTTTTTTTTTTTTATGTTACTCGGAATATATTACTCTAACAAATATTAGTTTTTCATCAAGATGGTGAAAGTCCTTCAATGAACAAAAATAAAATAATGATCATTTTCCCACCCTTTCCCAATCTACCATATGTAAAAAATTTCATTTTTAATTGCAATTATTTCATGTTTGGTGTGGTAAATCGTCTTCAAATTTTAAGTGTGTTTATTATGATTTTACTGACTTATATTCCCAGTTTCGAAGACTTCTTGAATTTTTGCATTTGTGAAAGAACTACCTTAATAGATTGCAATTCGAACCGGTTCTGCGCAGGCGTAGAGTGAATTTGATTTTTTTTTAATTGTTTAGAACATATCCTAAAATTTGTACGGAATTTGTTCATCGAACGTACCTAATAAATTTTCAAAAAAAAGTAGTGAAATTATTATGATTATTATTCTTGAAATTATCGAACTTATATTTCTATTTACTTTCTAGAATCACCAAAATGATTGGTAAATTAAAACCCTTTATTCTCGCATGTTAATTATACTATGAATTAGAATTTCCATGAATAATAAATCACCTTCAAAAAGATTGTTCCTATTTTTGAAAAATAAAACTAAAATTGAAAATAAAACCCATCCACAAGCTTATATGCTTTGGTAATTATTGAAATAGTACCCATAGTAATTAAAAAGTAGAAATAATACATCGGATAAATGATCATTTTTTAGTTGAAAGCATAATTTAGATCATGCAAACATGAAAACATATTTACTCTCCATATCGTCATCCGATAAGTCATTAATTCCATGTAATTGGGCGTCGAATTGCGATGCCCGGCAAAATGTAATAATGCATATTTCATAATTACAGGTGGAAGATGAGGGCGTATGATAAATTGGAGTAAGTTTGAAGAGACAGCTTTGGAGCCGATAGTGTATTAAGCCCCAATCGCTGGCCATAGAGACATTGGTATACAAGCAAATCGAAGCCTAAATGTCACAGTGTGTGCCATAGGAGGTGAGTAGATGTGATTTACGGCTCACCAAGGATTAACTTCTAAAACATTATAAGCGAACAAGTTGTTTACGTGCGACCTGTGTTGAGCGCATGTAAACATAAATACAGCTAAATATAGCCAAAAGAGAATGTGTCGATTATTAGCAATAGGCTATAGAGAGGGTTGCAATCCCGGATTCAGTAAAAAAAAAAAAAAAATATTCAGTAGATGGTAAGCATACATATAAACATCTCGATACAAAGTGCTGGGCTTATTGTTCAGTTATTTGTTGCTCAACAACAATGTTAACAAAACTGCTTTTTGTAAAGTGATATTTTCATAAAAGGTGATTGATTATAGAGCTTTAGGAAAAAAAATGACAAAAAATCTCGGGTTGCTGGTGGGTCAGCTGCAGGTGCCCTCGGCATTATTGAAAAACAAAACCGAAAAAAAAATTATTCTCTCCACTCGATTGGCATCAATCATTTCGAACGAAAATTTTATAAATTAACATATTATTATGATATTCATTGAATTCTAGTAGATGGCATTATATTTTTAAATATATCGATTACCCTGGAATCTAAAAAAAATTTGAAATACTTTATCCCCTTCATATATAAAAATTAATTGAAATTTCATTTATAATATTTTTTTATTATTAAGAATAGATTATATATGGACCTAAACATTTGTAAAGCCTGAATTAATAAATTATGTTACTTTCTTTCAAGTATATAGTTATATTGACTTGCACCCAAATAGACAAACTAGATCCGGGTAAAATTTAGACGCAGGTCTTGATACAAATTTTGTAATTATATATTTGTGATCAAGGGTTTAATATTATAAGCAAGTCGGTAGCCGACGGGGATATCTATGGGGGTAAACAACTTAAGTTCAAATTTTCATAAATTTTATATGTACATTTAGTAAGAGTGAGAGAATACACTGTTATAACCAAAAAAATAGAATTCTGTTTAGGAGAAGTAAAAAAAAAAAATATTGATTTGTGTTTTGGGTTTAAAAATTTTTTTTGAACATAATACATATTATATCTTTATTCAATCGAATTAAAAATAATAATTTATAAGTATATTGGTATGTATATAATATCAAAATATTTTTTGAATACATTTTTTTATAGAAAGTATGTTAAATTATATTTCTTCGTGTGGGTGTTATGAGCATAATTTCTAACCAAAATAATAAGATCAAATTTTAAGAAATGTTATAGGTTCTGCTTATACCTATAAACACATAGATATATTAAGAAAAAGGAAATAATATCATCAACGTACAGCTTTTTAAATATTTACGAGTAGACTAAAAATAACTAAATACTCGTAAATTGTACAAGTATTTATATTTTTCAATTGAAAAAAAAATTCAATGGAACATTTTTTTTATCGATTGAAATAAAAATAATTCTTTTAGCAAAAGGTAGTTTTATGTATTTGCTTATTTTTTCGTATTTCTATAAAGTTGTTTTTGTTTGTTGGGGGTGTTTTGAGCCGGCGGGCAAGCACCGGCAAACGCACCCTTAGCTTCGCCGAGGACGAATGCGGCCTAAGCCGCTAGCTCCAACAGCGGATGTTCGCCATCGCGCTAGTAGCGATGTTTAGAGATAGAAAATGCGAAAAAAATCATATATAAAGAGAAATGTGAATGTATGTGTTCATCGGTGTGAAGGGGGTGAGTGTGCGCGGTCGGTTTTTCTGCGGCGCTTGCGCCCCAAAGCGCCTTCTCCACAAAAATATCAGCAAGATTTTTTTCGAAAAGAGTGTAATTCGAAATGGTAGGGTGCGTCGGTTGGCTAGGGGATGCCCGAACCCGCGCAATTAAGAATCTATCAACCTCGATCCCATCCCCGTCGAACCCGCTCCAATATGCCTCGTGTTCATCATAATACTCCGCTTGATTGACAGAATTATGCGCCCGGGCAGAGGGGGGATGAGGGGGACCCCATTCAAGTCCCAGATGCACCCATCGCGCAGATATTGCATTGCGATAGCGTTTCGACAAAATTTCAAACAAATTGTTTTTATAAAATTTAAAAAATATATTTTTAACCTGTTATTTATTGATTTTTTTATCAATTAATAAATTAATTAATAGTAATAGCTAAATTAAATTAAAACAAATATAAATATTACGGATTCTCGATAGTTTATTAACACAATATAATGATATGATATTATTTTTTAAAGAAATCATTTTATTTTATCTATTATTAAATGACCATGTATATATTAAACTATTTTAGTTAATTCAAGAGTAAATATTGGCAATCGCTTTGATGTTACTTTTACTATATTGGATTAGTAAATTATATGAAATCTAAATTGATTTACATCAAGCAAAGGATACGATCTATGATTTATATGATATTTTAGATTAAAAGATATTCGAAATACAACTAAATATCGTCATCAGAGTAGTTAGTCATAAGAATGGTGCGACACAGCCTATAATATGAATCTTTCTCACGTCACTTTATATTTCTTTATCTAAGAATCCTGCACCCCAAATCATTAATTATATATTTATAGAAATCAGATTGTTTATAAAAAATAATAGGTATACATTAAATTAAAAATTTTGGAAGAAAAATAATCTTAAATTAAAATTTTTAAAATATTTTATATTGGGTAAATAGCATGGTTTTGAAATAGTGATCAGCATTTGAAAATGGACTCCGATTTAAAAACCGAAACGTTCTGAATTATCTACAACATATCAACATTTTTTTTTTCATTTTTATCTCGGGCGAAAAATATTTTACGACTAAAGGATAAATCCATTTAAAAGTTCGTTTTATTATTATAACTCCAACACAAGCTGGAGAACACTTGCTATTTAATTCAATATGCCAATTTGACACCCATAATCCACAATTAGATATATTTGAGATGAAATCTTAAAATTTAAAAATAAAATTAAAATTAAAATTTGAATTTTTATTTAAATCATACATAATTAATTATAAATATTTATTGAACACGAACAAATAATACAATATAACTACGACGTTTTGATCGACTTATTCTGCGATCTTTCTCGAGCATGAGCACCCTCTCAGAATCATACTTGAGAACGATTGCAGAAAAAGTCGATCGAAACGTCGTAGTTATATTGTATTATTTGTTCGTTTCAATAAATAATTATAATAAATTATGTGTGATTTAAATAAAAATTCAAATTTTAATCAAATTAATCACAAAAATAAAAGCTTCAACAGCTTCAATACTAAAAAGTAATAATTGTTATTATATGAGCTTAGGTATTATTTTATGTGGGATGTAGAAAACAATAGTACTTAATCAAATGTTGTACCTATTTATTTTGAAAAGAAATAAAAAAAAAAAATTGATAAATGGATATGGGTTTAATTTTCGGACACTGAACATTGAGTGTTCTTATGGATCTTTACTAGAATAGTTGTATATATTTATTTATTTTTATTTTTTTGAGTTTTTGTATTTTTAAAGATTTTAAGAGGATTTTCGAAAGAGTTTTTTTTTTTTTTTTTTTTTATTACCTGAAAAAAATGATCGGGTTCGATTGAAATCGGAGATTGTTCCCCTCTTTCTCTCTCTGATTCCTTTTTAAAAGAGCATCATCATCGTCATCCATCGACCAAGCATTAAAAGCATTGGATTTCTAGCATAACTTTTGCCGGCGACAAATATTGCCAATATCCCATTGGCCAGGCCATGTCGGATCGAAGTGGCCTAAGCGAGCCTCCTGATTGGAATTCTGCTCAGCTACTATAATCACAGACACTGATTCACACTTAGAGGCACTTTGGACATCGATGGCGTTTTCCACTTGGTCTCCCTTTCCCATTTGGAACCACGTGTCATAGCACCCACACACACACGTGGAATCATCCCCTGGACAACATATTCTAGTAAATCCTAGAAATAGTCGAAGGAACCAAGCCTCGAGGTGAACTAGACCACTAGCTACAGAGGTGAGCATTCAACTAGCCTAGAGAATTCCAGGAGAGAGCCGCAGCCTCTGCAAGTTGCACGGTTGGTCCATGCATCAACCGGTTCTTGACCCTATGCTCTTAAATGCGCTTTGCAAAAGCCATAGGGCTACAGGGTCGGGTCAAATTGTGTCCATCGCGGAACCGGTCCAGCCTGCATTGCATTGCACAAGATTTCTATGCAAATTATGAGAGAATCGGGAAAAAAAGGAAATAATCATAGAAGCATTTTTAACGGTCACCCCAAAAAATAGAGGGAAGGGATGAGGGAGGGTTAAGCAAATAATGTGGGCTTTTGCCATTTGTTGCTATGCAATTCGGAATTGATGCTGTTCAGGGAAAACAATCGATTCCCAACTTGCTGTTACCAAGGACTCTTTTGAAGGTGAATGGGCTTGTATTATTCTCCCGACACACAAGTCGAAATTATTATATAAAACAATGGAAGCATATACAATATAATTAAGATTAATAATGCTCTTCGTTACTTTTAATACCTTTCATTCAGACTATAGAGAAAACATTATTTAATATACATTTTAATATAGTAATTATTTCGAGATGGGAACAAAAGTTCAAAAACTATAAATATGATAAAATACCAGTTAATAAAACAAGAACAAAAAAGTAAATTTGGACACAAGAGCTTTATCAACTAGCAAATGAACTCCAAATAATCTAAATGGAAAAGATGCTATTTTCACGTTTTATAGTTGAATTAGAAATGAGTTGTGGTTATTTTGTGATACACAGGCCGTTATTAACCACTCGACATTTTTGGTAAATACAAAGAGTTTCTCTCGAAATTATTAGATCGAATTATTGACATGTTTTGAAAAAAAAAAAATAAAGTAACTACGTCAGACTACCTAATGAAGCAAATGAGATAAATGGGTATTTATGTACGTATAACTAAAGCTTGAATTATTTCATCGCTAGTTTTGTGAATATATGAATATATAATATTTTCTAAATTTGATTCTGATTTTATTTATACTAACTTATATACATAATTGCGTATAATATTCGTAGATTCGTATATATTTATACTTTGGTATAGATGAAATCACAAGAAAATGTAAAAAATATAAGATAAGTGGTTTTGGAAATAGTGGAGGAACAAAAATAGTTATAAAATTGTCAGTTCCACTGTTTCCACACAGCGTTATTTTAAAGATAATTACTTATTAAAAATGCTATCTTATTATATTCAAAGAGTTCAGATATCCGATTACCCTGGAAAAAAAACCTAGACAGGGCATCGCAATACTTCCACATTATATTCTATGAATAGAATGTGAAAGTAAAAATTGAAAAATTCGATCCGACCAAAATAATGATTTTATCTAAGCTTTTGTCACGGAGGAACACATAGACACGAGAGTAACAGGGTTCTGTTTTATGCTTGATTGAAATTCCCAAAAAGGACTATTTTTTTTTTTGAAAATAAACTAGACCTCGGTAGCAAAGACCATTTGGTCAGATCTTATGGAATAATTATTATTTTTTTTGTTTTTAGCATTATGTGTAAACCTCTGTCCAATCAAATTTTTGAGGTGAGTCGGTCTTGAACCACGACCCCCTGCGCCAAAGAAAACACCTTCTAACAACCTTCTTCTTCTTCTTTTATTTCTTTCTAGGCTAAGGTAGCCTGTTTCCTTTCCAAGGAAGTATACTTCTATCCTTCAACGTTGTGACCAACAACCTGATTTCACTAAGTAATCTTTGAATAGCTATTTTTCCCCAAAATTGCGCTAAGTTAGTAAATGTATTTTTGATGAAACTTTAAATATATGTGTATTTTGAAATGTTTGGATGTGTGTTTGTGTGTGTGAAATATGTAGGAGCTAGTTAATCTAGCCGGTTAATTAAAGCCGGTTAAATTTTTAACAGTTCTCGCAGGACTTGAACTCGAGTCACAAGCTTTGACATCCTGCCATGTCGATCAGCCCTGCCTCCTATAGCCTATTTAGACTAGAATAAATATATGCATTCATATTTTTCTTAATTTTTAATGAATAATCATTCGTTATAGTTCGTCGATGAAATTGGTGGCCACCTTTTTTAAATTCTAAATTTGTAGGCATTTAAATCAAAAAAATTATTTGCTTGAACTTGACCCTCCCGCAGGAACATCGTCATCAAGGTCACAATGATGTAGCATTAAACTTTAAGTCTTACCAGATATTCTTAGTTTAAATTAAGAATTTATATAAAAAACGAATAAATTAGTTGGTATTTGCTTGATTTTCTTAAAATTTCCATCGATTTAAAATCTTGTAAAATTTCCAAATAAGTTGGTTTTGATTTATCTGAAATTCATATATGTACCTACAAATCCATATTTAGAATTTTTCACAAATTTTTCTTTCCTGTGCATTTATAACTTTGAGATGGATTTTCTATAGAATGCGGAAACTTAAAAATCATAATTCAATATATATATAGTAGGTACATATATATAAATTATCTGATTAAAATATAAAAACGAACTGAATGAGCGACTATTCTCTTGCAATAAAATCGTTTGAAAAATAGCCTTATTTAAAACCTTGGGTGGTATTTAAATGGAAGAGGAAGCTTTGAATGGGTGCGCAAATTCCCCTTTTTGCAAAACAGTCCTGGCAGAGGGAATTGCAAAAAGGGGATGAGGTCTCTTTCGCTGTGTCCCTTTCCAAACCCAAAAGCAACCCTTGGCTTTGCAAGGGCACTATTGCACAGCAACCCGCCACCGCCACCCTCTCGAAACCACCCTCCTGTCCCGGTTGATAGCAAACCGGTCTCCGTGGCATCCGGCCATCTTGAATTTGCAACGTTTTCGCACAGAGAAACCCTCCACCTCCACCTCACCACCACCACCACCTCCACCTCCACCTCCACCCATCTCACAAACTCAATTTCTCTCTTTTCCTTCCCCTTGCAACCCTCTTTCGCTCTCTCTCCCCCTGGACCCTCAACAACTTAGTGAAACCCTTCACGATACACACCCCTCTCCCGTCAAGTGCGAAAAAATGAATATTTGCAAACTTAGATAGAGATGATATATCTAGTCCGCGTTCTGTCATTTATGAAGACATTAAAAAAAAGTGCCCTTTTTTGTACACACCCACGACTTGCACTTATATCTCATTAATAACAAAATTAAAAGTGTTTTCTTGGTCTGGTAGAAATCAATTGAGATTTGATGGAGAGGCAGCCCAATAACCATATAAAGAACAAATTCCAAATAAAAGAATATTATGCAAAGTCATTTTCATTTTTTAAAGACAGACGTTTGGCAGAATATTTCCTCCTTCTTCAAGACTTAAAAGAGTCTATGAAAGAAGGCTGGTAGAATGCTGGTAAAGGGACACCCCAAATAATGACAAGAACAAATTCCAGATAAAATCATTTATAGAAAAGTCATTTTCATCTTTAAACTTTTCGTTATATCTTAAAAGAGATTCGAATATATAAAAAAAATGTATACTTTATTGAGTTTAGAAATTTCTGAAGATTGAAAAAATTATTTTCCCTCAGAACTCGAGCTGACTGTTGGTTTGTTTATCGTCAGTTTAGAAAAAGACTATGATATCTTGAAAAATTAATTTTTTATAGGAGAGTTAATTCAAGTTTTGCAAATCTATATAGTTAAAAAAAACATTTTCATTAAAGTCTTAGAGCCATCTGTCCTCTGTATCTGGAACTATCCTTGTGTGATAGTTTTTCCTCTAAGATCTTGACGTATTTTTAAAATTGTTCCAAACCGACGATATGTGTATGGATTATAAATATCTAATTAAATGATGAATTTTGAAAGGAAGATCGTAAAAAGTTACTTCTGGTGCCAAAATTTTATAATCCCCACCTTCGAGCTAAGGTTTAACTAGACCAAGTTACCAAGCTCAAATAAAGTTGCCATTTCATCGAAATTCGCAGAGAATTTATCAAGTCTTAACAAGATTTTCTTTCTTTTTTTAAATAGAGACAATGAACCCAATTCATTTTTCTTCTATAAAATTTATTCCTGCTTTTCTTTCCAAAATCTTAGTAAATTCTTCAATCCTTCATGACTTGAGTTCAAAAATTTGGCTTCAACAAACTCTTTTTTTTAAACGAAGGAGTACTAATTAATTTACAGATCTTGTACGATTGCACTTATATCATTTAAATAATAAATTAAGAGAATATTTATATTTATTAAGAAGTTTTTTTTTCTTTTTGAAAATTAAAATAAATAAATAAATTCTTTTTATAAGATTCTTTCAAAACATAATTGACTTATGTAGAATTTAATTTTATAAATTTTAGGGTTTGTTTAGTCACACAAATTAAACAAATAGAGTAATTTAAGTTAATTAACACTATTTATTTAATAGATTTACTAAACAGTTTCGGTCACCACTGGTAGGCCATCTTCAGTAGTACTGGAAAAACGAAACATTTTAAAAGATTTATACATACAATTATACAAAATAAAAACCATACAATTTCATATTTATACAAACAAACAATTTCGTTCAAGATTTGAAATTTGTCACTCTGTACATAAAACTAATTTTTAATTTAACATAAATATTTTAATAAATATCAAAAAAAAAAAAAAAAAAAAAAAATTATATTTTATAATATATTATATTATCAGTTCAAATCATATTCTGAAATCAGAGACAAGTGTGTTATTTATTTATTTGAAATTCCAAATCTTGAACGAAATTGTTTGTTTGTATAAATTTAAAATTGTATGGTTTTTATTTTGTATAATAGTATATAATAGAAAAAATCTTATAAAATTTTTCTTTTTTCCAGTACTACTGAAGATGGTCTACTAGTGGCTAGTGGGGACCGAAACTGTCTAGTAAATCTATGAAATAAATAGTGTTAATTAACTGAAATTATTCTATTGTCTGACTAAATAAACCCTAAAATTTATCAAATTATAAAAATAAATTCCTATTAAAACTTTCTTTGTTTAAATTAATTAATTAAATAATAAAGTTTGGAGCTAAATTTTGTTATCATCACTAGCTATACAATTATCCAGAATCGAGAGAATTATTGACAAAAAAAATAATGAATCGAAATTTATTTCTACTTCCACTTATCTATTTATTATTAAAAAAAAAAAAGAATTAAAAAAAAATGATTTGATTAAAACTTATTCTGGCTAATATTTTCATTCAATATTGCATAAAAAAAAAAAAAAAACATTTTTGGCTTGACAAAATCAATCTCTCGGATTGGTCTGCGATGTTAACTCTAATTACAGCTGATCATTCGAATTATGGTGCACATTCATCTGATCAAATAGCTCGCAGCCAAATTGCACTTTCATAAAATAAATATTAATTGCAATATCAACTGGAATTTTTATTGCACATGTTTCATTTAAATGAAAATTATAAAATGTTAAATAAACTATTTTTTAATATTTGAAATTTTTCTAAAATAAATACATAATATGAATGGTGGAGAGAAAAAAATATTATTTTTATTATATAGAGGTGATATTAAAAAAAAGTTTTTTAATGTGATTATAGATATGATTTATGAGTTTTACACTTTTGAATGAATTTGAAATCAAAGAATCGAATTAATTTTTATTTGATGGCGATAAGAAATTAATTTAAAAAAAAAGAGGCTAAAATAATCTGTCAGAACCCAAAAACACTACGTGACTATACCATTTGCCTACCTTTTTGCCCCTCAACCCCTCCCATATATTTAAATTGGAGGAAAAAGTGAAAACTTTTTCATGATTCGGTAAGCTTTCTGTAAATTTTCATGATTCGGGAATTTTTTAAAGGCGAACAATTTAAGATAGTTCTTTCACAAATACGAAAATTCAAGGAGCCTTCGAAGCTTAGAATATAAGCCATTAAAAACATAATAAACACACTATTAAAATTTGAAGACGATTTACCACACCAAACATGAAAGAATTGCAATTAAAAATGAAATTTTTTACATATTGTAGATTGGGAAAAGGTGGGAAAATGATCATTATTTTATTTTTTTTTCATTGAAGGACTTTCACCATCTTGATGGAAAATTAATATTTGCTAAAATAATATATTCGGAGTAACTTAAAAAAAATTGAAATTATTTACCTTGTAGTTTATAAAAAATAAAAAAAAAAAAAAAAAACATATTTGGCCGATTATTTTTAGTGAAGTGTGAGAAGTAGAGTCACGTTAAAAAAACATAACCTAAAATTTTGTCACCGTTCATATGTATAGAGAGGTTACGAGACTAAAAATTTTTGTGTGGATTGTCGAGAAAGAACTACCTTAAACTAGAACTTAAAAGCTTGGCTCAGGTCATTCAGATTACCGGTGTGCCAAATTTCATTTTATTAGCTGCAACCGTATGATGTTTTTGGTCTTTTTACGACATACTGCATTTTTCAAATATAAGTTCATAGAGAGCCCAAAAAATTGCATTTTTTTATTTTAGGACATACAAGTATTTCGGCACCTGAACATACTTTCTATAACTTTCTTTTCTTGTGGGCATCTGAATTCAGACACAGATACAGAAAAAATGTTGCTTTGAAACAATTTTTCTTCACGGTAGAGACATTTATAAACACGATAAGCGAAAAAAATCTAGTGAATTCACTATTCCTACTTTTCAGGATTAGATTGCTTAAAACTAGCATAACGAAAAATACAGGGGCTGAACAAAATAATATGAACACCTGAAAAATATACATCATATTTATTATGTTCATATTTTTTTGTTCACCCCCTATATATATATACAGGGTGTCCCGCATCACAACGGTAAACCGTGAATAGGAGATAGGCCAATTAAGACGGTCCAGAACTTAACATTTTTTAAAAATAAAAGGCTCATAGTTTTCTAGTTATAGGCATTTTTTGATAATGGTGAAAATCGCTACCCTGCCCTAAATATTAAGATGCTGTGGCTACAAATTTACATATTTTATTATTATAATTTTTGTTAGACATTCCTGAATAATCCTGCTATTGACCAGAATTCAAAATAAAACCATAAGTACTATACTTTTGACTTATGTTTTAAAAAATTTTGGTCAGCTAACTTTGAATCATCTTTAATGTAAAAAAATATGTAGTTATTGAAAAACATATATTTTTTTTTCTAAAGAAGGAAGTACAAAGTGTTGTACCTTGTACCATTTTGAAATCTTGACTAAATGGGCCAATTTTTAACCGACTTCAAAAAAGGAGGAGGTTCTCTATTCGATTGATTTTTTTTTTTTTTTTGTGCCTATGTTACCTCATATCTCCGCCAATTGTGAACCGATTTTGAAATTTTTTTTGCATTTGATCCAGACTACCTTCCGATTGGTCCCATTTTTTTTTTATAGGTATTAGACCTTTTTTGTTGGTTTGTTCAGGACTAACTTCTTTGTTTATGAACCGATTTCGATGATTCTTTTTTTATTGGAAAGGAGGTATCTTAGGGATGGTGCCATATTAATTTGGTAAAGTTCTGATGATAGGATCACTATTAATAACATCACTAAAAAGAGAAAAATAAAAATAATTTTTAAGAAAAAAATAAAAACCGACTTCAAAAAATTAAATGCAACAAATAAAATACACTAAAAGGTATAAAATAATTATTATCTTATTTAGTTACAACTAAACTACGAAATATTAACATGAAATTACTTTTTGAAGTCGGTGCCAAACAGATACCTTTTATGATTCGCACTCGACGGATCTTACTTAGTACGTTTGGTTGGCACGCTCGCTTATAGGTATAGTTTGTTTGGCACCGACCTCAAAAAGTAATTTCATGTTAATATTTCGTAGTTTAGTTGTAACTAAATAAGATAATAATTATTTTATACCTTTTAGTGTATTTTATTTGTTGCATTTAATTTTTTGAAGTCGGTTTTTATTTTTTTCTTAAAATTTTTTTTTTTTAAATAACTTCCTAGTTAGTTTACTAGACTTTTTTTACATTAAAGATGAATCAAAATTTTGATCTTGATATTTATGAACATATTAAATGTTATGTATATGTCAGGTGTTAATATTGTTTTGTCCAAATCCTGTAATTTATAACTTAAATACTGTTTGGGCCAATTTCTGGCTATACAGCAAGAGTTAGGCTTTGCTTTCTAGGAAAGATAAAGGGCTGCAACTCCCACTATCTCTCTTAAGACTTTTACAAACAATTCTAATGGTATTCGGATGCATGCAACATGACTAGAATTGAATTGAGTCTGTAAAAATGCCGAAATTAAATGGTGCCTCTATGACCCTTTGGGATTCGGTGTTTTTAACATGGTAAGTCTGATGGCAATTAAAAAAGTATTTTTTTAATAATATTTCTGTGTGTTAGTATCTATCTAAATGAATTCCTAACTGTTTTATAAAAAAATTTATACTAGTTAATAAAATTTTTACGTGACGAGGTGAGACCATAGATGGCTATTACATCTTTCCAATGTTTCACCTAGAACCAACACCGAACTCCTTAAAAGTTATAAAATTTTTACGATAGAATACTGGGTTTGAATTTTATATACACATCTTAATCCTATAATTAAACTTTGTTTTGGAATAAATTTTCTTACCATAATAGTTTATTGAGTGCTTTTGGAGAAATTTCTAAAAAATAAGTTCACTATGTCATATTTCTTAAAAAAATGAATATGTATCATTAACTTTAATTTATCAGTTGAAAGTAATGGAAGGCAGTCCAAGGGTACTGAAGAAAGAAAAAATAATCGCATTTCCAAATAAAAAGTGTATTTATTGAACTGTCATTCTCTTATTTTTCTCTTTTCCTTTTAAACCAACGTTTCAGAGGATTGTTCTCTCCTTCTTCAGAGTTTTAAGAAACGAACAAGATGCTTCCTTTAAATTATAATTATTAAAATCATTTCTTACTTTAAACTGTACTTCAGAGTAATTGAAATTGTAGAAATTAAATTATTAATCTAAGAAAAATTGAGATGTCTTGTATTGGTTTGTTTTATATAAATTTAAAATGATTGTATAGCCAATTATCCGCCTGTTCGATGCAATGTTGGTGACTTGAAGCAAACGGGGAAGCCAATTTCGTGATCGAGCAACAATCATATATCAACGAATAATAATGAAGATGTCAAAATCAAATACTCTCAGTTTGGGTACATAATGAAACAAAAATCAATTTGACTGAAATGCTAGTCTCTTATTGTAAAAAAAGAATTATGTATTTATATATTAAATTATTATTTTATTTTATTGTTCATGAGTCGAAAAGAAAAGAAAATAATTATGGTATATCAAATCAAAAATTCATGGTAATCGGCATATCTATTGTAACGAGAAGAAAGAATTTTATTATTAATATTGTGTTCGTATAGACAATTTCATAAAACACAATATAATACATGGAAACAATTCAGAGGATAGCTATATCAAACTAATAGGATATCGATCATTAACTAGGGCCCTTGATTGCGTGGCTCATCGTAGAAGCATCTTGGTTCTTTTCCTTTTTACTTTGACCATACCCTGTATGGTTAAGTATTGTAATCGTGCATGAAAAAAGTGGGTATTTTTATTCGTTTTTTCGAAATATCCCAAAAGCAATTATTTTTTCTGGGATCAAAATTGAGGGGGTTCAAAAAATAGAACTATCAATATAAGTTCTAAGCCCTTTAATCGTAGTGTACGAAAATATGCACCCATTATGACCTTGTGAATATGACTCACTATGTAAAATTGATAGTAACAAAAAAAAGGGGGGGGGGGTTAAAATTGTTTTTAAACAAAAATCGAAGAAAGCTGATATTTCTCATAAAATAGTCCCAAACTCAACCAAATTATGTATACAATATCAGTGGGCCCCTAGAAGACTAAAAATGGAAAAGCTAATCGATGTGTACGAAAATATGCACCCATTATGACCCTGTGAATATGACTCACTATGTAAAATTGATAGTAACCAAAAAAGAGGGGGGGGGGGGGTTACAATTTTATTTAAACAAAAATCGAAGAAAGCTGATATTTCTCATAAAATAGTCTCCAGTCTGGACCAAACTCAACCAAATTCTGTATACAAAATCAGTCGACCCCTAGAAGACTAAAAATGGAATAACTAACCACCCAAATTGGGCAGGGGGAGGGTCGTCATCTGGTATTAAATATAAGAGAGGGTCAGGTGTATGACGTTTGTTCTGACGAAATAAAATCAATAATCACCTCTAAAGCCTCATGTGCACAAAACACATGATTTAGACTATTAGATAATAATTTTTTAATTTCTATTATTCTAGAAATGGTCTTTTGGCTTTTAAATTTGGACTAAAACGATACTCACTATAGAGAGATATAAATTTCAGAGGATTTCAAATTCAAGTCCAGACCTGTTCAGTCTATTAGATAAATAACTTTTTAATTTCTATTATTCTAGAAATGGCCTTTTAGATTTTAAATTTGGACCAAAACGATGCTCACTATGAAGAGAAAGAAATTTCAAAGGATTTCAAATTCAAGTGCACGGCTGTTCAGATTATTAGATAAATAATTTTATAATTTCTATCATTCTAGAAATGGCCTTTTGGCTTTTGCATTTGGACCAAAACGATACTCGCTATACAGAGAAAGAAATTTTTATTAGACTTCACTAAAATTTAGACAAAAATATAAAACAAAAATCCCTTTCTGCGGCTCTAGCTGGCGAGCATAGCGAGTCTTGGAAAAAATTTACTTTTTACCAAATTTCTTTTTTATTTTTAATTGCTTTTAAAAATTTACTACAATTAAGTTCTTAATTAGCTTTTCGAGGCTGAAGTTTTTAATTTTTTCCAAATAGTAATAGGGACAAAATAAAAATCTGGCCGAGATACGTGATGAACCATATACCTTCAAACCGTGATAGTCCCGGTTTAACTGAAACCTATGGTAAGCCTACAAATAAATTTATTTTTGTTTTTTTGTTACTACTTTATCGTACAGATATGGACAAGTATTGGGATCGTGCATGAAAAGTGTTTTTTTTGTTTCATTTTTTTCGAAATATCTCAAAAACGGCTTAAACAATTTTGATTAAAAAATGAGTGAAGTCAAAAATATTATTTATGATTGAAAAAGACTGATGATGAAGACCAAGTCTTCGAAACTATAGTCTCAAGCAAATAAATAATATATATACAGATATATAATTTCGATATATATGTGTGTATGTTTATTTGATAGGACTTTGCTTTCTAGCAAAGATAAAGGGCTGCAACTCCCACTATCTCTCTTAAGACTTTTACAAACAATTCTAATGGAATTCGGATGCGTGCAGCATGACTAGAACTGGAAAGGCTGTAAAAATTCCAACATTACATGGTGCTTAAGGAGTGTCACTCAATTCTGAACAAACAACTTAACTTTGACGATCCTTTTGGATACGCTATTTTTAACATGGGAAGTCTGATGGCGATTAAAAAAGAATTTTTAAACTAATATTTCTGTGTGTAGGTTTCTTTCTAAATGAATCCCTAACTCTTTTTTTTTAAATAAACAATCAAAAAATTTACTCTGGTTAATAAAATTTTGACAAAAGAATACTGTGTTTGAATTTTACATATACATCGTAATCCTATAATTTGCAATTTTAAACTTTCTTTTCGAATAAATTTTCTTACCATAATAGTTTATGGAGTGCTTTTTGAGAAATTTCTAAAAAAAATCAAAGTACGAGAATTATCTATTAAAAATATAAAATATTATCCAAAGCCTGTTATTTAAGTTCACATTATGTAATTAAATTATGTCATACTTTAAAACCTTACATATGGAAGATCAAAAAATTTATATTTCACGAGATATTTATTAATTATTTTATCAAAAAGTCTGTTAGGATGTTAGTATACGTTCGATACTAATTTTTGTGGACCCACTAGCTCAAAAACTAGTGTAAATATCAAAACGAAATTTTACATGTAGTTTTGGTGCATTGTGATATTTTGGCTGAAATAGAACGCAATGTTAAGGGGTAAATTAAAATTATCAATTTTTTTTTTATAATTTTTCTAATTAATATAACAAATAATAATTGCTCTATCACTGAGAATTGATTTTGACCGCGCTTATTTGAAAAAGATATTTATCGCGAGACTACTGCGGATTACTCTATTAGAGTCTGCGGAGTCTTAAGTCTGGACCAAGAGAGAAAAAGATGTGATCTACTTAGCTACAATCCAACGTCATTTCGCGTATAGCCCGCAAGACATTCGGATGGATCACCAAGTGAATTTGAAATCTCAGATGTTATATATTTAATCTCCCAGTCCAGAGCGCTCGGTCTATTAGCATGTATGTTAGATGCTTGCCATAAACTAATCGAATGTTTTCTACATTTGATTCAATCGCGAATCAAATGTAGGGAATTTTTGTCAAATATAGAGTGAAAATAATATTTGAACTTATATATTTCTAACTTGAAATAATGATCTTAAATAAATTTTTATAATTTTTCTAATTAATATAACAAAGAATGATTGCTATATCACTGAGAATTGTTTTTGACCGCGCTTATTTGAAAAGGATATTTATCGAGAGACTACTGCGGATTACGCTATTGGAGTCTGCGGAGTCTTTACATCCTAATAGACCGAGCGCTCTGGACTGGGAGATTAAATATATAACATCTGAGATATCAAATTCACTTGATGATCCATCCGAATGTCTAGCGGGCTATACGCGAAATGACGTTGGATTGTAGCTAAGTGGATCACATCTTTTTCTCTCTTGGTCCAGACTTAAGACTCCGCAGACTCCAATAGCGTAATCCGCAGTAGTCTCGCGATAAATATCTTTTTCAAATAAACGCGGTCAAAAACAATTCTCATTGATATAGCAATTATTCTTTGTTATATTAATTAGAAAAATTATAAAAATTTATTTAAGATCATTATTTCAAGTTAGATATATATAAGTTCAAATATTATTTTCACTCAATATTTTACAAAAATTCCCTACATTCGATTCGTGATTGAATCAAATGTAAAAAACATTCGATTAAAAAAAAAAAAAAAAAAAAAAAAAAATAAGAAAAATGAAATATCCTATAAATTAAACTTATAAAATATTTTTTTTTTCTGGGGCCAAAATTGGGGGGGGGGGGGATTTAGGGCTAAAAAATGAAAATCAACCAAATTTTGTATAATCAGTGGGCTCCTAGAAGACTAAAATTTTTAAAACTAACTGTCTAAAATTGGGGGAACGTCAAAAAAATAAAAATCTAGACCTTTGGACAAAACTCAACCAAATATTGTATACATTATCAGTGTGGCCCCAGATGTCTTAAGTGCAAAAACTAACCCGAACGATTGATAAAAAAAAACTAGTTTTGTTTAACCGATCATCAAGGGCCTAGATTTTGATTTTTTGAACTTCTCTCCCCCCCAAATGATTATAAATGATTTTATTAAATATTAAAAATAAGAGAAGGGCTAGTGAAAAGTCATGAGCATGGCGAAATAAGTTTATTTTATGATGGAATCGTATTTTAGGATGGCTAGAACATTTTTGAAGATTCCTTTAGGAACTTTTATCAAACCTTCTTTAGAAATATTAAAATTTGTTCGAATAATATTGCATTTTTTTAAAGCGTTTGGTCTTCTTTTTTTTCCTAGTTCCTATCTCGTGGTTGGTTGTGTTTGTTCTGCAAACTTTGCCTAAAAATCGCATTGAACCAACTTTATTCCTAAAATAATTTTCTCTACTCTTGATAAAAGGTTCGTAATTTTTTTTTCGATTTAGATTTTATATGTTTCAACGTTTTATTGAAAAAAAAAAGTTTGACATATTACTTTCACCTATATGGTGGATGGAATTTTATTTGAAAGTTATTAATGAGAAGCATTTGTATTAACTTAACTTTTGGTAGCTCGATGAATAATGTTTGAAGAGAATACGAATGCAATATACACAAAAGCTGGATTATTATTGGCTTGAAACGTTTGAAGCGTAGTCAGTCCGCTCGGCACAAAGTAAGAGTTGACCGGTTGTCTTAAATAATAAAATTATCTCTCTATGATTAAATTTGAATAAACCGAACGAGCCAGCGAGCGTCTGGCAATAGGCAAGGCCTCGCCCTCTAATTATTGTTTATTAGAAATTTACAGTTAATTGAACTTTATCTTCATAAATTAGAATATGGATGGGAAAGTTTTGGTTTTGATATGGTATAATGAATGCCCGACGAGCACAGGCCTTGGGGTCTTCTCTATCTGGAACAGTGTGCGGATGATGCATGCACTCACGGCTTCCATGTATATTATGTGAATCAGATATTCTATTAAAAATAATCCTCGAGGTCTGAATGGATGCCAACTATAATTTAGACTAGTTTATAGATGTCCGAATTTGATTTTAAATACAAAATCTCCATATTTAGGAAATCTAAACTGTTGCATTATTCATGAATTCTAATTTATCATTTGGTAAATGGCAATGACATTGCCATCAGCGAGATACTCGCGTATCAGGTTCAGGTCGCAAAAATTCACGCTTCATCTTAATTGCACAAAATGCATTTTTAATATTTTTTCATTTTTTTTTTTTAATTTTTATTTTTTTTTCCTTTTATTGATTTTTATTGATAAAATATTTTTTATTACTTTATCAGTTATCACTTTTATATATAACTATATAATTTTCAAAAAATAAATACATAAACTTGGGAAAGTAATTTTACTATTATTATTATTATTAAATTGAAATTAAAAAAAGTTTTTGCCAAGAGTAGCAGAATTTTTATGAATTGAAGGAGACAATAAAAGACTGTGTCTTCTGCTGGAGTTATAAATTTTAAATTTATTTATAAGGTGTCTATAGTTTCGAGAGCTTTGCCCTTTTCATCAGTCTATTACAATTGATTCACAGAAATTAATGTACCAATGTATGGTAAGTGAGACAGACTACATGTAAATTTCACTTACCATACATACATTAATTCCTGTGACTCAATTGTAATAGACTGATGAAAAGGGCAAAGCTCTCGAAACTATAGCCTTGTTATCAATAAATTTAAAATTTATAATCCCAGCAGAAGACACACTCTTTTATTGTCTTCGACAATTATTATTATTATTATTGGGGGTTTAAAGGAGAATCGACAATAAAATCTTATATTTAACAATTCCTATTACTAAATAATCTTATTGAAGGAGACAATAAAAGAGTGTGTCTTCTGCTGGAATTATAAATTTTATTTATTTATAACGAGACTATAGTTTCGAGGGGGGGGGGGGGGGTTAAAGGGGGTTGGGGGCATAGTGCATTTACAGACCATTTAATCTCCGAGGATCATTGTTTTCCAGATGAATCAAATATTAAATTAATTAGATCCCTTAAAAATTGGTATTTTCGAATCGTTAGAAATTTTAAAATCATACAATAATTCACCAAAAAAATTATTAAATCGGAAAATAGAAATTCCCGAAAGCTTTATTTTAAAAATAGCTGCTAAAATAAAAACTTCATGAACGCCACCTACAGCCAAAATAATAAAACAAGTATAAATTTCAATTCTTCACTAAACAATTTCTTAACCTAACCACAATAAAGATTTTAACCTTTCATTCATAAATTAATTCCTGTGAATCCATTGTAATAGACTGATGAAGAGGGCAAAGGTCTCGAAACTATAGTCTCGTTATAAATAAATAAAATTTATAATTCTAGCAGAAGACACACTCTTTTATTGTCTCCTTCAATTTATAAAAATTCTGCTACTCTCGGCAAAAATCTTTCAATTTAAATAATCTTAATTAAGAATGAATTTTTTATTTAATTATTTATTTTTGGTTTGTATTTAGTTAAGAAATTTGTAAATTAGATCATGAAGATAATAGTTATCGTTTAATTTATTTTTCTAATAACAACAATTTTTTTTAAATGAAGGTATTCTTTAGATATGTATGGAAAATAAAATTGTTACCAATATATTTAGGCTTCCGTCGACCTTTCGAATCTTCAATGGTATACTTTTTCAGGGGAGAGGGTAGTTAATAAATATTAGATCCTCCAAAAAACTTTTGTCATACAGGCTATTATGGTCAAATATTGTAATCGAACATGAAAATAGTGTTATTTTTTTGCTTCGTTTTTTCAAAATATTTAAAAACTGGGTGAAAATATTTTGATGAAAAAAAATTGAGTGGCAAACCATGGCAAAATTTCACATGTACTTTTTGTATATCGATGTTAAGAGATGATTAGATTTTGTTTGAAATCTGACTAAAAATTAAAAGAAGGGGATCTTAAAAAATTAAAATGATAAAATTTTTAAACTAAAAAATCTAGAAAAATGAAATTTACTATAAAAGAGACCTTCAATAAAAAAGAGACTAATTATTTTTTTTGAGGAACAAAATTGGAGAGAGGGGATTAAAAAAATAGAACTATCAATATAAGTCATAGGCACTTTAATCATTTTATACGAAATTTCGCATATGAACCCTATACGACCATATGAAAAATACTATAATATATTCATATTTTAAGAGGGGAGGAAGTTTGGACCACTATGTCATACATATTTTTATAAGGTTTTAGTTTGGATCACTCTGTATATTCATATTTTTATAGAGGGTGAAGTTTGGACCACCTTGTATATTCATATTTTTATAGGGGGGGGGGGGTGAAGATTGGACCACCCTTTATATTCATATTTTTATAGGAGGTGAAGTTTGGACCATCCTGTACATACATATTTTTATAGGGGGTGAAGTTTGGACCACCCTGTATATTCATATTTTTATAGGAGGTGAAGATTGAACCACCCTGTACATACATATTTTTATAAAGGCTGAAATTTGGACCACTCTGTATATTCATATTTTGATAAGGGGTGAAGTTTAGACAACTCTGTATATTCCTATTTTTATATGGGGTGATGTTTGAACCACTCTGTATATTCATATTTTTATATGGGATGTAGTTTGGACCACTCTATATATTCATATTTTTATAGGAGGTGAAGATTGAACCACCCTGCACATACATATTCTTATAGGGGCTGAAATTTGGATCACCCTGTATATTCAAATTTTTATATGCGGTGAAGATTGAACCACCCTGTAAATATATATTTTTATAAGGGGTGAAGTTTGGACCACCCTGTATATTCATATTTTTATATATGGAGAAGTTTGAACCACCCCGTATAGTAAAATGTTAATTATATTATGTAATCAATTAATTAAACAAGAAGTTAGAATAAGAGAAAGTATTTTTTAGAGAACTAGAATGTTCCCCGTATTGTGCTTACCTTTGGCTGCCTTGCTCTCTCTATGCCTGCTTAGAATAAACTGACCCTTGAATGGAAGGAAACCAACCAGCCAGCTATTTTAACAGTTTCCTCGAATTTCGATAAATAATTATCAAATAAACATTTCCATTCACTTTATATTAACTAAATTATATAAAATGTACACTCGAGAGATGGACCAAAATAGTAGAAACGTAATCAGATTTTTGGGAGTTGGGGGGTGGGGGGGTGGGGTGCCCGATTATTATTATTATTATTATTATTATTTTTTTTTAGAAAACTAATTCTAATACTCTTGATAACTCAAAAAAGAAAAATTGTAGAAAGTTTATCTTGTGTGAAAATGTTCGTATTTCTATAATCAATAACTGATAGGATTTTTAGTTTTCTAGTTTAAGAACTTTTGGTTCAAAAGTGCAAAAAAATGATTTTTCCGTTTAGCCATGTTTAAAGTCATAAGAAAGCAAACAGGTGTTTCAAAAAATAAATTTTTATTATTTTTATTATTATTTTTTTTTTAATAAGAGAATATTATACATATTTGTAAATTTTCTAACTAAATTTTTCGAAGCGATGAAAATTAAAAAATAATAATAATATTATTATCAATAAAATCATTAAAACTTTTTCATTACTTGCTTATAACGTTTCGAACTTTTAGTGATTTGACAATGTTTTTGCCAGCGAACGGTTTGAGCCAGTATAGTAAACCTTAGCAAGGATTTAGTAAAAACAGCACCGATACTTGTTAGACTTTATTCATAATTATTTGCACTTCTTAAATAAAACAAATTTTTTACTTTGTCCAGCGCCGTAACTAGCTATTTTAGGGCCCAGTGCAAAAAAATTTTTGGAGCCCCTATATTTTTTGTGAAAAAATAATTATAGTTCAAATAGATATCATATAAAAAATTTATTGTACACAAAAATATATTATATTATTTATATTATAAGAATATTTAATTTTCATTTAAATGTATTCTTCTAGCTTTCATTTGAGCAAAGTCATTAATTATATCGTCATTATTAATATCATGTGCGATGTCATACTCTATAGATATTATTGCAAGATTGGATAATCTATCTTGTTCAATAGTAGACGTTAAATAGTTTTTAATTAATTTTAACTTGCTAAAACTTCTCTCACACGAAGCAAATGATGAGTACTGAGGAAGTAAGGAATTGATACTGAGTGTGAGGAATAATCATATAGCAATATTAATGTTTGAATAAGATTCAATTAATCCAAAGTCCTGCAGACCTTGTAAAATTTCAAGTGGTGTTGGAGTTTTTAAATCGTCTACTAATATCGATGATTCAAATTTTAATTTGTGTTTTAAAATCTTTATGGCCCACTAGATCTCTTGGCCCTGTGCGGGTGCACCTGTTGCACCTGCCTAGTTACGGCGCTGACTTTGTCATACAGAGTATGATCATGTCCTTTTAATTATGCATGCAAAAAGTGTTGTTTATTTTTAATTTGTTTTTTTGCATAATTTTTTCGAAATATCTCAAAAACGGGTGAAACTATGATGTATTTTGATAAAAAAAAAATTGAGCGCAACTATGGCGTTTTGGTCTACAAAAAAGTCATAATGAGTAAACATCGAAAAAATTATATTTTACGAGATATTAATTATTTTGTCAAAATGTCTGTAAGTACGTTACCAAATTTTGTATACGCTCTAGGGCTGTCCAACCCGCTGCCCAGCACTTCAATGAATGCGGCCCGACATAATTCATAAACTTCCTTTAAACAATAAGATTTATTACGTATTTACTGGAAAATGTATACATTATATATGATACAATTTATCCTGATAATTTTTTTTTTTCTCTAAAATAAGAAATTCGAAAATCTACTAAAAGTTTTCGAAAAATGAGTGCAAATTTTAAAATTTTAATCTAGACTAAAATTCAAAATTTCCGGAAAAATAAACACCATTTCGGTCTTTTTTCGACTCCATATTCATTGTATATAAATTTTTTACCTGTCAATATTCTGACACTTATAATCTTCAAAACTTCAACATCTACGCCCTCCACTTTTTCTTATGATCCATTCCTCTTTAATACAAAGATCTTTCGAGATTAATAGGGTCCTCATTTTCATGGGCCCCTTCTTTTTTTTTTTTTTTTTTTAATGCAATCGAATGCAAGAAGTGGTGAACCAATAAAGATGCAGCTCCTATGGATCTCGAAAGACCCTTGCATTACCGAAGAGAAGGGAAAGTTGATTAAGTGAGATGGTGTAGACGTAGGTGTCTATGCACTCCGGTTTTGAAGGTTTGAAGATTATAGGTGCTGGGAAAGATGGAGGCTGGGAGAGAGTTCCAGTTCCTTGAAGTCATTGGGATATATATATTGGCGAATGAAGTGGTCCGGCACTTTTCTAATTTGACCGCGAAAGAGTGTTGGGAGTCAGCAAAACGCGTGCTACGTGCAAAGCATTCTTTGGGGGGAATTATTGATTTTATCTCATCAGAGCACTTGCCGTGATAGTATCTATAGAAAAGGGAAAGCGCAAGTTTATATTTAAATTAGTTTACCAACTAACAATGTTCTGGTAATCATTGTAGTGATATTAATAGTGTTCCATTTTATTTTTGAAGATACATACGTAGATTTTTACTTAGGCTAACCCGTTCCTTTGAAGAAAGCTCTATAAATGATTGAATTCATAAAAACACAAGTGTGAAAAAGAAAATATTTCAGATAAAGAAACATTTGAAGATGGCAAAAAAATATTATTGTCAAAATAGAACTATTGAAAAAAGAGAAAAACTAAACAGAAAAACCATTTGAATTGAAAGAATGAGAAATGAATTACATTCGAGAGGCTATTTGGTTGCCTAGCTCAAGGGGCTACTAGTCATTCTTGGACACCTAGGTCCACCTGAACGGCACTGAGCCACAACACAGACACCCCTGGCATTGGGTCACCCTGTAAATATATGGAGTCACGATACGATGAGTAGCATAAATATATACATGAGAAGAAAATTCATTGGTTGTGGAATTTTATAATGACAACAGGGATTGGAATACGGCTTGATGAGTTATTAGAAGAGATAACCTTTTTAGATAATTGCTTTACAGATTCAAGTGGAGAGGTACTTATAAATGTTGTTTAATACTATAATAGCTAATAATAATAAGATTAATTCAATTAAGATGCGACATAATTTATTAACATATTAAATAAAAAAAATACTATCAAAATATGTTTTTAAATTAGCTAATTTTGACAAAAAAATACTAATATTTTTTTTATAAAGAAGGAAAGTACCATTTTGAAATCTGGAATAAATGGACCAATTTTTTAAATAACTTGCTATGGTAGTTTACTAGACTTAATTTATATTAAAGATGATTCAAATTTATCTGATGAAACATAAGTCCGGGAAAATATTTTTTTTCTCCAAACGTGTAGTACTTATGGTTTTATTTTGAATTCTAGTCAATAGCAGGATTATTCAGGATTGCGTAACAAAAATTAAAAATAATAAAATATGTAAATTTGTAGCCACAGCATCTCGATATTTAGAGCAGGGTAGCGATTTTCACAATTTTCAAAAAATGCCTATAATTCAAAAACTATAGGACTTTTAATAAAAAAAATTATATCTCTGATATGCAATATAAAAATATTTCAACTAATATCTATGATGTCCTTTAAAGTTAAATTCATTTAAAAAAAAATTATGTTCAGGACCTTCGTAAATTGCAATATTCCCTGTTCACGGTTTATCGTTGAGATACGGGACACATTTAAAATATTATTATTTTTACTTTATCCAATGCGAAGCATGGAGAAAGTATTGTAATCGGTCTCGCGGCAAGCGTGACTTTAAAGGGTCCTCAGGTAAAGACTACGGAACACATGGACTCAATTAAAGTCACAAATTGTAGTATTCAATTAGGTTGAATTTTAGCACGTGACGGTTTTGCCAAAAATTAGATGGGGTCTCGCCGAGAGGCCAAAAAGTGCCATTTTTTCATTTAGTGAGTGCGGATGTATGTATGTATTTTATCGTTTTTTTGGCCCACGATTTTTTCCACACCGTTGCACCTATTGAAATGAAATTGAAAACCTACTATTAGTTTAACAAAATGAAGCGCTGATTAGTTTTTGGTACATATCGGCCCACAAACATTAGTACTTTATTTCAGTACTTTTTTAGTTTTTTCTAAATATCTTGAAAATGACTTAACCAATGTTGATGAAATTTAATATCCTAATTAAGTACCTTGGGGACCACAAAAAATGATAAATAAAGTTTTTAGTAAATTATATTTTAAAGTACTTTACTCTAGAGTAAGTAAATACTTTTTTAAATTCTTTAAAATTTATTCATTTGATCGTTTTATTATAGGTCATTTAACCTAACTTAAGGAAGAATGAATAAGCTTCTTTCTGTGAAATGCTAAAAATTTGGGAGAACATTTTATAAGTAATCATAGCAACTGCGTTGTTTTCTTATCCGTTACCTTTGCGAAGACATGGAGGAATCGACTAAAAACCAAATTACCTTTGCTGAAGAGATAGAGGAATCGACTTAAAATCAAAAATAGCGATTGATTCTCAACTAGTACTTGAGGAATAACCATTCTATATTGGATTTTTGACGTTTCGGTTTTTATTGAAACTCAAGCTTGAGTTGTTTATCATAAAAGAATTTAGTCTTTTTGATTTTAAGTCGATTTTTCCATGTTTTCACTAGGGGTTGCCATTAATAGTCAAAACATCAAAAATGGAATGCAATAAGGTTATTCCTCTAGTATTAGATAAGAATCGATCGTTATTTTTGATTTTAAGTCGAATCCTCCATGTCTTCAGCAATGGTTACCAATAAAAACCGAAACGTCAAAAATCCAATGTAGAATGGTTATTCCTCGACTGTTAAATGAGAATTGATCATCATTTTTGAACTTAACTCAACATGGACTGCAAATTGCAGGTGATGATATCTGATTAATAATAAAGGAATACACATATTAATATTTCAAATAAATTTGGATAAAGTTTAGCAAGGATCCGTTGCAGTTTATTTTGTAAAATTTTCAAATTCGTATGATGTATATGAAGTTACTGAATGACATTAGTGAAATCTAAGAAAAAGCATAACTTG
The DNA here is from genome assembly GCA_024734495.1 of Forficula auricularia. Taxonomy (NCBI): domain Eukaryota; kingdom Metazoa; phylum Arthropoda; class Insecta; order Dermaptera; family Forficulidae; genus Forficula; species Forficula auricularia. The sequence continues at coordinate 1,061,065 of JALMQS010000150.1, forward strand.
TCTCTCTTTATATTATGGGGGATAGTTCCCCTGGAGAGGGAGGGGTGGAGGGGTAGGCAATTGCGAGAGAGTAAAATTTAAGGACGGGGCGAGGGTTGGTGGTATGGTGGGTGGTTGAGTGGTAGATAGTGTAGCTGTCTGAGCAAGTGCAGCTGGGCTTAGTGAATGTCCGATGCACTTGCAGCACGTGTCTGTGCTGTTGTTATTCCGCAGGCCAGAAGGCACTACGACCCTGACGTCAGACATTAATAAGCCCCAAACTATCGCAACATGCCGGACACAATGGCCACACGACACAACTTGATTTATTTGAAATTTTGTCCAAATGTGCTCCTCTTTCATTTCCACTCTTATATGCCACCTCCTCACCGAGAATTTATACTAGGAATTATTATAACAGACACTTTAAAAGAATTACTACTAAGCGGAAATGATTACATTTTAGTAAAATATGTCATAAAACTATTCTTAATTTGTTTAAATCATGTTATCTAAATTCAAATTTAGTGTAGGTATATTTTTTTTACTTTTAGTTCATTAAATCGAATGAGTTCATTGTATATTGTTTTTGATCTTTTAATGAGATTAAATATATCTAATAGGTAGACTTAATTTTCTTAAGGGACAATGATGTAGGATCTTGGAGAAACATATTTTATTAAATAAAAGAAAATTTAAAAAATTTAAACAATATAAAATTCTAGCTAGGCTTCCCAAAAATAAATGACCAGATGCTTATTAGCATGACTCTATAGAAATATATTTCGGGGTACGAGCCCATCTTCAAGAGTTCACAGAAAATAATTTTAGATTTTTTAAAAAAATTTAAAATTTTCTTTATTTTCTTTAAATTTTCTTTACTTTATTTTCATATATTTAACCAAAAACCTAGATCACTCTTCCTTAATAAAAACGTTCCGTTTTACCTATGTACGAAAGCATCCTCAGCATCTGTGTACTAAGTTTGTTTTCTAGCTCAAATCGTCTGCTGAAGAAAAAATAACCAACATTTGCACTTTACTGAGTCTTGTATAAGTTTTCACTTTTTCCTTTAATTTCTTAAATTAAATCAAATTAAATCAGTTCAAAGTGAAAACAGATTTATCTTTGAACTCGTGAAAATGGGCTCGTACCCCGAAATATATATATATACCTATATATATATATATATATATATATGTGTTAAAAAATGAAGTATATATATATATACTTCATTTTTTAACATTTTTTAGTACCCATCAAAAAAATCTTCCTCGTAAATTTTGAAATTTTTTTGATCACCGGTTTAAAAGATAATTAATTTCGGTTTTTCGCTCATAACTTCTTCAAAAATGGTTCAAAATCAATTTTTTTTTTTACATACTTTTTAGAAACAAATACAAAAAATTATTTAAAGTGTTTTTATATGCGATTTTTGAGTTTGAAAAATTTAATCTTGTTTTTGAAATTGTATATACTCTTCGATTTTGTTGATAATTTTTTATTTTAAACTTCTATTCATTCTACAAATTTTAAGACTGAGTTGATAGTGATCCTATTATAATTACTATTTTTTACGATTTTTGATTTATGATTTTGATTTTCTTTCAACAAACTAAAATAATAATTATTTATTTTAAACACCTGTTAACGATAAAAATCAATTCAAAATAGCTCAAAAAAAGAGAACTCAATATCAAAAAGTGGTTTTAATAATTGTTAATAGCGAATAATTTTTTTTTCGAAATTTTCAAAAATCGAAAAAAAATTGTAGGTAGATAATTTTCATAGGCCACTATCAACTCAGTCTTAAAATTTGTAGAATGAATAGAAGTTCAAAATAAAAAATTATCAAAAAAATCTAAGAGTATATACAATAAGAAAAAGAAGAATCAAATTTTCAAACTCAAAAATCTCATATAAATACACTTTAAATATTTTTTTTTTTCTAAAAAGTATGTAAAAAAAAAACAAAATAAAAAAAAATTGAATTTGGACCATTTTTGAAGAAGTTATGAGCGAAAACCCTAAATTCAATATCTTTTAAACCGGTGATTTAAAAAAATTCAAAATTTACCAGGAAGAGTTTTGTGATGGGTACTAAAAAATGTCAAAAATTAAAATTTTTCAAACCGTCTGTTTTGGCGTGGAATGCCCCATATATATTTCGGGGTATGAGCCCATCTTCAGGAGTTCACAGAGAAAACTCACAAATTCGCAAATTAAACAGAGAAAACTCACAAATTCGCAAATTAAACATAGAAAACTCACAAATTCGCAAATTAAACAGAGAAAACTCACAAATTCACAAATTCAACAGAGAAAACACAACTTCTCTGTGAACTCCTGAAGATGGTCTCGTACGCCCAAATATATATATATATAGTCATTCTAATAAGCATCTGGTCTGTTTTAACCTCCCTAGAATATTATATTTTAAATTTTTTTTTAAATTTTCTTTACTTTATTACTTATCATAATATTTTTTCTCAAACCAGGACAATTTCATGAGTTTGTCCGAAATAGAAAATGAGTACCTTCTATGGGATTTCAGAAAGAGAGAAATATATTCTTACTGATGAGTCAAACATAATGAGTAGAAATTAATGTGAATTCTTTCATCTTTATCATTAATAAATAACTAGATAAAAATTTAATTTAAATAACACATTTTTTAATCCCTCTTTTAAGGTCGATAAATATGAAATTGACAATTTTTAATCTGGATGAGTTAGTTATTTCACAGAAACAGTAAATATTTGAAAATGTTACAATTTTAAAAAATATGTTAATTATATAAATTAAAGATTTTTTTTTTGCTTATAGGAAAGGGCTGTATAACCATCCGCAACTATATTTATATAAATTTTCCTAAACGCTTATAAATATTTGAGGTTATTTATGATAAATTATTATTTTTTTTAATTATTGTTATATTTGTAGTTAGGAATTTTTAATAAATAAGCATAACCCGACATTATGGTCATTGAAAGGATTACCTCGGAATCAAAAACGCGATTCATCATGTTTGGCCTGGTTTTCATTTTTTTGAGTAATCCACTTGTTCAAGTGCAATGTGGGAGTTAACTATTAATTGCCGAATTATTTTTCTAAACTATATTCTATTTTTCTAATCTTGATGACCATTAAGATTAAGGAATACTAGGTGTGGCGGTTAATAATGTCCTTTTTTCGGCATGAGGAAATTCTAAGAAAAAAGAGATCGAGGAAAATATGAGATGTAGATCAAACCAAAGGCCTAAGCCATCAAAAAGAGGATTAGATGATAATGTTACACCATACTGCTGTAAAAGAAAAAAAGAAAAGAAAAAATAAGAATTATTGTATGTTTTCATAATATTGAATGTGAATTTCAAAAATAAAATATTCTCTTTTTGGATTACATTTTTTTAGCAATTTACATAATAACTTTCACAAATTTCTAAAAGTAATTTTCTTTTTACTAAATAATTTTTCTGGTTGTTATATGAAGTAGGTACACATAATATCTAAAACGAAATTTTTTGTTTTCATTCCGATACAGGTATTGTATAATAATTAGAAAAAAAAAAATAATGAATGAAATAGTTTATATTTTTTAATAGTATTATTTAAAATATGAATACAATCGTAGTATTAGTTATGCTAATGCTGTATTTGAATATATTAAATTTCATCAATATATAGTATATTAAGGCGAAGTACCAATTGTTTTAATGTGGATATTTTTTCAGATTTGTGAATTTTGATCAGTATTATGGTGTTGGTTTGAGGCAAAAATTAAAATTCTATAGGTAGAATTCACAAAAAAATGTATTGTCAAATCTAACTAGCAGAGCAATTTTAATGATTCTCACTTCAAAAAGTATTTTTCGAAAAATTGATTTCTCTCTGTGTTTTATAATGAAATTAATTGATGGTCATTTTTTTGCTCAATAGAATTAAGAAATATTTTTAATTTTATCATACCCCTACGTTGTATGAAAAAATACTTTTACCATGAAGCGATTTTTTAAGATAAGTAAATTCTGATCCCAAAAAAGTATTTTTTAAAAAATCCATTGCATTTGTGTCTTTTTACATGAACAAATTATTTTATTTAAGTACTAGCTCGAAGATCAATTTCAGTATAAAATTTCATATATTTTTATTTCTTTTATCGATATTAAGAGCTGATTAAATTTTAGCCAGAATCGGATCACATTAACCTAAAGATTACTCTTGAAATTTATAGGAAAATAATTTTATTTCTTAAGGTAGTTCTTTCACAAATGCAAAAATTCAAGTCTTCGTAACTTGGAATATGAGTCATTAAAAGCATAATAAACACACAGTTAAAATTTGTAGACGATTTACCACACAAAACATGAAATAATTGCTTGGAAATGATCCATCCAAGAAGATATAGTAGTGTGAAAAGTACAGTCACGTTACAAAACATAACCTAAAATTTTAGCAGCGTTCATATGTATAGAGTGGTTACGAGGCTAAAACTTTTAGTGTGGATTGTCGCGAAAGAACTACCTTAAAATAACATTTTTTCAATGTTACTAATATAATAAAAAATTTTATTCTTTTATTTTTTTTTTATTTTTGGGGGAGGGGAAGCACAATTAAATTCATTAGAAATATTTTTTTTTCCCAGTTTGTTTAAAATTATCTGACACATGAAGAATTATTGTCAACCATGTTTTTTGTGTTACTATGTTTGCCTGTTTTTAACCGACTTCAAATAAAGGAGGAGATTCTCTATTCGACTGAATTTTTTTTTTTTTTTTTTTTTGTGCCTATGTTATGTCATATCTCCGCCAATTGTGAACCGATTTTGAAAAAAAAATTTGCATTGGGTTCGGTCTACCTTCCGATTGGTCCCTTTTTTCAGGGGTATTAGACCTTTTTTGTTAGGTTTTCTCATGCCTAACTTCTTTGTTTATGAACCGATTTCGATGATTCTTTTTTTATTGGAAAGGGTGTATCTTACGGATGGTGCCATATTAATTTGGTCAAGTTCTGATCATATGATCACAATTAATAACATCACTAAAAAGAGAAAAATAAAAATAATTTTTAAGAAAAAAATAAAACCGACTTCAAAAAAATTAAATGCAACAAATAAAATACACTAAAAGGTATAAAATAATTATTAACTTATTTAGTTACAACTAAACTACGAAATATTAACATGAAATTACTTTTTTAAGTCGGTGCCAAACATATACCTTTTATGAATCGCATTGACACCGAGTACAAAAAGTAATTTCATGTTATTATTTCGTAGTTTATTTGTAACTAATTAAGTTAATAATTGTTTTATACCTTTTAGTGTATTTTATTTCTTGCATTTAATTTTTTTGAAGTCTGTTTTATTTTTTTCTTAAAAATTATTTTTATTGAGTCTGTCTATCTGGATTACGATACATACGATAACTCAACAATTGTTTCCATTAATGGAATTTTATAGAAAGTTTGTTCTGGGGCCCAAATGTTTGTATTTTCGATGCAGAGAATGGATAAGATTTAAGACATACTAGCTTTAAAACTTCAGGTCCAAAAATACAGAAAATATCATTTTTTCAATTATTTTATGGATATGTATTGCTTTTATACGGAATTATAAAAAGTGGCTATTTTGGCTGTAAATTAAAGGGTTGCATTCATATAAGACGATAAGCTGATTTAGCCGGCAGTATACTACACATAAATGCAACCGTGTGAATAGAGATGGAGAAACCAGTCATGTGAATTATTATACTATGATAAATGCTGATTTAAGTATTATAAAAATATAATAAACTTAAGGTTTACAATAATTTTGTTTTGGGAAAAAATTGAATATTTGTCAAAGTCTTGATTATTGAAATTAATCGATGTTATATATAATACCTACCTACATATCGTATAATAAATAACCAAATAATTATTGTAGTATTTATTTAGTTGTTTATAATTTTAATAGAATATCTAATTAGTACATTTAAACATCTAGTTAAATGTTTTAGTGATATATATATATATATAATAAATAGAATTATTTGTTATAGTACATTGTTTTTAGTTAAAAATTAAATATTTAGTCCCTGTTAAATAGCTCATCAGTTAATTTGTTTTCAATACTTTAGTGAAATGATGTGAAATTACATTAAATTTTTTTATGGGGATATGTTAGGAAAAAAAACTTTGAAAAATATTTGTTAACTGTAACAATTAATGTTTAATATTAATTTTTATTTTTTAATTTCGCTTTCATTTATAGGTTTACGCGTTTACCCTTAGTATCATTGGAAAGTAAAAATGTATGTGATTTTAGTTTAATTTATTTTTTATTTTTAGGATCTAATCCAGGCACTAAATTTTTTTCATTATAATAACAATACACAAGCACAATACCGCACCGAAATAACAAAAAATAAAAACCATTCTGACCAACTTTTTTCATTTCATAAAAAACACATACTTATTCCATAATAAGGGCCCCGATTTAGATTTTGGGTACAGGGCCTGAAATTTTATGTGGGGCTATGATGGAAAAAGGTCCCTTTTATAGGCACTGATAATTTTTTATATTTAAAATTATGAATCTAATTTATCATGAGCTTGCTATAAAGAAAGTCTATGCTCTTTAAAAGGATATTATTTAATATCATTAATTATTATATACATAATATATTAAAATAAATACTTAATAAAAAATTAATTTAATTGAATGGAATTGAAGGTATCTAGTTTCATTAATTTTTTATATAAAAATGCATTTTTATTCAAGAATAAATATGCACAGCTCTCAAAAACATTTTTTTAATATCTAACAATGAATGAAAATAAATAAAAAATTTAATGAAACGTGATGATGTTTCGGATGTATTGAATGAAAATAAAATTATTAATAAAAAAAAAAAAAAAAAAAAAAGGATGCAAAAAATTGGGATAAAATGAATTTATTAAATATCAATGGTACAGGAAAATTTAAAAACAGGATGTTCCATATAGCAATATCAGAAAATTGAATAGTAGAGAGATTGGTATGCTAGTACTTTTATGGTACCCGCACATTTAGTTCAATTGAATACGTAGTTATATAGACCAAGATTAGAAGTGTTTCTGAAGTTATTAATATATAGTTTTTAGTATATCTCTATATAGAACTAGTTATAGTATCTAATGAATATTGCTCGAATGTGAGGAGAGGATGTTTTCAAGCAATCTTTTGCCACACTGGATGCAATTCAGAAGAAAACAATAAAATTAATTAGAGATCCGTCTGGCTTCCTGGTTCATCATTGAACAGTCTCCTCATTTCCCTGTTTTATATTAGATACTATTGTACAAACAGGGTGACTGTTTTAACGAGATAATGAAAATAGTCTCCCCGAAAGCCTCATTGTGGTTTTCTAATGCTCAATACTATTTCACTTAAAAATTAGACGAAAATTGAACAAACGCCTTCGCCAACTGGTTTATCTTCATGACCAAAGAACACCTTAAGATTCTTAATTTAACATAAAAGATATAAAATAATTATCTAATTTAGTTACAACTAAAAGATAAAATTGTTACTTACATGAAATCACTTTTTGAATTCGGTGCCAAACATACATTTTATGAATCGCACTCGACGGATCTCACTTAGTACGTTTGGCGTGTAATGAAGACAACATATCGCTTATATAGTTTGTTTAGCACCGACTTCCAAAAGTGAAGTCATGTAAAAATTTCGTCTTTTAGTTGTAACTAAATAAGATACTTATTTTATACCTTTTAGTGCATTTTATTTGATTTTTGAGTTCTTATTATTTTATTTGTTGCATTTGATTTTTTTGGTTGGTTGGTATATATGGATTATGTTATCAAAATAAAATCTGAGGCTTCTTAAATACACTATTTGACTTTACCATACTTCTGCTGATAGAATAAAAAAAAAAAAATATTTTTTCTTAAACTACTTGCATATAAAACAAATAATTTATCTATAAATAATTTTTATAAAAAAAAAAAAAATAAAACCGATTTCAAAAAAATTAAATGCAACAAAAAAATACTTAATAATAACTCAAAAATAAAATAAAATCCACTAAAAGGTATAAAATAATTATCTTATTTAGTTACAACTAAACAACGAAATATTAACATGAAATCAATTTTGAAGTCGGTGCAAAACATACATTTTATGAATCGAACTCGACGGATCTAAGATTGGCGGGTAAGCTGGCTTATATAGTTTGTTTAGCACCGACTTCCAAAAGTGATTTCATGTTAATATTTCGTCGTTTATTTGTAACTAAATTAGATAAGTATTTTATATCTTTTAGTGCATTTTATTTGATTTTTGAGTTCTTATAATTTTATTTGTTTCATTTAATTTTTTTGAAGTCGGTTTTTTTGCTAAAAATTATTTTTATTTTTCTCTTTTTAGTGATGTTAATAATATAGTGACTTAAGATAATATCTTGCATGCATCTCGTAAGAGAAAGCGTCGGACTAATGAATCAGAATATGATAATAAAATTCAATTGATTAATAGAAAAATTCTCTCGAAAAGTTCGCAGGTTTCAAATGAACGTTTTAGGATTGTTTTTTTTTTTTATCAAAGAATTTATTTATTAAAATTTCGATTAATTGCTAATAAGATTTGGAGATTTACGTTATTTCTTAATTGATAATTTCATCAGAACTTGACAACATTAATATGGAACTACCCCTAAGGTAGTTTCTAATAAAAAAAGAATCATCCAAATCGTCCCACGTGGCAAAAAGTTCTTGCTGAACATATATAAAATAAATAAATAGTTAGGTATCTTGACTACCTTGGAGATATACTGATCCAAATGCAAAAAGAATCATTCAAATCGGTTCATAAACAAATAAGTTATGCCTGAACAAATAACAAAAAAAGGTCCAATACCAATGAAATGTATATGGTACCAATCGGAAACTAAAACCTCCTACTTTGTTGAAGTCCGTTAAAATATAATGAGTTGTAAGTTGTGAGATGAAATAATATTCGAGATTATGGAATAGGAAATATTAAAGAATAGGTCCAATAAAAAATTTGTTAGGAATGGATACAATATTGTATTGTAAAGGCGCATCTGTTTAAACTCCTGATATGGTCGTACATTTCTTGAGAAGAGAAATGTCAGGGGCACAGATGAAAGCGAAGGTGATTGTCAACTCCAGAGTCAGAATCCTAACGAATACCAGATGTTCCTAGAAGCGCTTTCTATATAAAATGAATAAAGAAATAAAGTAAAAAATAATAATCTAAACTGCGTTCAGAATAAGACAATTTCAGTTTCATTCTAAGAGTTGAGGAACATTAACCAAAGTAAAAGAAAATCAAGTAAGCATAATTTCTTAAAATAAATAATATTATTACAAGAAAAGCAAAAATATTCTCATTATTAATTTCTTGTGAATCTTACCAGATAAAATATCTGAGTACATATTATAATTTCCCTTTACTGTAATAAATTTATCATTTTTCTCATTAATATATCAAAGAATAATTGACATATTAACGAGGATTGTTTTGATCGCGCTTTTTAAAAAAGATATATATCGCGAGGCTACTGCGTTTGAAGCTATTGGAGTCTACGGGGTCTTAAGTTTGGACCAAGAGAGAAAAAAATATGATCCATTTAACTACAATCCAACGTCATTTTATATATAGCCCACATGACACTCGGATGGATCACCAAATGAATTTGAAATCTAAGATCTTATATATTGAATCTCCCAGTCCAGAGCGCCCGATCTATTAGCGCATATGTTAGTTGCTTGCCATTAATTAATTTCCTATACTGTAAAATAGAGCCAACACATTTATAAATTCGTTTACATCTTTTAATTCAAAAATGCAATTAAATAAAAATTATTGCCGTAAATAAGTGGATCTTTCTTCCAGCATTTATCTTTCCCTCGATCTTCAACTTTCAGTATTTTAAGACACGTATCTACAGATTCTGACTCAATCAATGAAATTCTTCCTCTTCGTTCTTTACAAAATGCAGGGGTTTGGTAATTAGGGGATGCTCTTACTTGGAATAATATTGAAAAATTTCCCATGATTTCTATGATAGAAATAAAGGGGGACAACATTTCTTGCCAATTGTTAAGTGCAGTTAAATAGACATAAAATCTAACACCTTTTGAATCTTCAGAGAAAAAGACAATATAGGGAAATTATAATAGTCATATATTTTTTCGGGTAAAGATTCTTAAAAAATGTATAATAAATAACAAGAATATTTTTGATTTTCTTGTAATAATACTATTTATTTAAGGGAATTACTTAAGCTTACTTGATTTTTTTTTTTACTTTGGTTAATGTTCCACAACTCTTAGAATGAAGCTGAAATTGTCTTATTTTGAAAGCAGTTTAGATTATTTTTTTAATTTACCATACAGGGTATGGTAAAGTATTGCAATTGTGCATGAAAAAAGTGGTTTTTTCCTTGTTTTTTTCGAAATATCTCAAAAACGGCTTAAACTATTTTGATTAAAAAATTGAGCGAAATCATGGCATTTCGCTCTACAAAAAAGCTTAAATAGGTGTACATCGAAACAATTATATTTTTCGAGATAATAATTGTTTTGTCAAAATGTCTGTTAGTTAGTCTGGTTGTCTGGTTGTCCGTTAGTCTGTGCGTTACCAAATTATTGTGGACGAGCTAGCTCAAAAACCAGTTTGAATATCTAAACCAAATTTCACACATAGTTTTGGTCCATTGAGATTAAAAACTGATTAGATTTTGGTGCATATCGACCAAAAAAAAGGGGGGTGGAGGGGGGTTAAAAATTAAAATTTAGGCCATTTGAGCAAACTCAACCAAATTTTGCATACATAATCAGTAGGATCCCAGAAGTTTAAAAATGCAAAAACTAACCGCCCAAAATGAAGGGGGGGGGGGTCAAAAAATGAAAATCTTGACCATTTTCCAAACTCAACCAAATTTTGTATACATAATCGGTGGACCCCCAGAAGTCTAAAAATGCAAAAATTAACAGCCCAAAATGGGGAGGGGGGGGGGGGGAGACTGTATGGTCGATAAATGAAAATCTAGGCTCTAGTACCAAACTCAACCAAATTTTGTAAACTTAATCAGTGAGGCCCCAGGAGTCTAAAAATGCAAAAACTAACCCCCCTACATGAATATAAATAATTTTATTAAATATTAAATATAAGTGAGGGGCCATATTTTATGGTAAAGTCAAGTGGATGGCCACATCAGAACACGTCAGCTTATTTTATCTTTATTCTATTTCTATACAATCCGTCTAGAAACATCTGATATTCTATTTAGGATTCTGACTGGAGGTAACAATCACCTTCCCTTCCATCTGTCCCCCTGAAATTTCTCTTCTCAAGGAATGTATGATTATATCATGATAAACTTAAGGTTTAAGTGGGTCTAACACAGGGATGACAAACCCGTGGCCCGCGGGCCCTGCATTGAGTGTGGCCCAACATAAAATCATAAACTTCCTTAAAACATTGAGATTTATTTGTAGAGATATTATTTATTCCCTTTTACGCAATACGAATGTAGATTTGTACAATACATGAAGCTTTTTTCAAGAATAAAATTCACTAAAAGCAAAATTATAAGCTCAACTAAATAAGATAAAAAAAAAAATAATGAAGTTTCGAATATTTAAAAATTATTTTTCTCATTTTTTCATTTTCTAAAATATTTATTATTTCAGTAATTTATATGCTACGGCACTAACCAAGACTAATAGCTATCATTCTAGTAAGTATACGGAGACAAGGTATTGGGGTTTTCTAGAATAATCACAATTAATTGATAATTTCTCTCCTCTGCACTAAAACTTGTCAGGACTTGTCTTTTAGATCTTTGCACGTTCTTACGTGTCAATAGAAAAGTAATTATTATATCCGTGACCCTTTTAAAAAATAAATTATCATTCCTCATATGCTTCTTTAATCCCATTCGATTTAAACCAGGGCTGTCCAACCCGTGCCCCAACAATTAGTCCTGATAATTTTTTTTCTTTAAAATAAGAAAACTGAAAATCTACTCTGTAGTTTTCGAAAAATAAATATGCTAATTTTAAATTTTAAATATGGAACTAGATTACAAGATTTCAGAAAAAATAATCATCATTTTGGTATATTTTCGACTCCATTTTCATTAGAAATAAATTTTCTACTTGCAAACTTTCTGATTGAATGTCTTAGATTCCTAGAACAAAACAATTAGATACCGATCTGAAAGAAAAATTGAATATTTTTTCTCTTTATTTGAATTTTATATTAATTAACTGGACAGGAAAAAATATAAACATATACTAACTTACCATTCATACATTAATTTCTGTGAATCAATTGTAATAGACTGATGAAGAGGGCAAAGCTCTCGAAACTATAGTCTCGTTATAAATAAATTAAAAATTTATAATTCCAGCAGAAGACACACTCTTTTTTTACCTCCTTCAAATACCAATACATAATATCACATTTTGTAAGTATGTGGTACATATATTTTCAAGTATAAAATTTACAAAAAGTAAAATTAAAAGCTCACTATTAGCTAAAAAAAAAATAATAAAGTTCTTATTTCTAAATTAATAACTATTTTTTTTTGAATAAAAAAGATCAATAGAATTATAATATTTTATCCGCGGACCGAGACAATTTTTTTTTCTTCAAAAGTTGCCCATGTAAGCCAAAAGATTGGACACCCCTGGTCTAATACATTCTTTGATCCTTTTCTGAATAATAACAATCGCTTAAATTTTTTTTATTGGATCCATTCTTTAATATTTTCTATTCCAAAATCTCGAATGTCATTCCAGCTCACAACTCTTTATTTTCAAGTAAAAAATCTTAAGGGGTTCGTTTCCTTCTTCATTAAACCTAGCTACACAGTACACACGTTATAATCAAAATATAAAGTATATCCAATTTTAGTTCTTGAAGTGTTTTTTCTTTATACATTAAATTTTTCTTATTTTTAGATTGTACTTTTTCTCTCTTTACTTTTGGCTTGCCAAATCATAATCGATAAACATTTAGTAATTTACAATCTCACTTTGATTGCGATTCAACCCTTATATATATACAATGTGGTGTAAAAAAATTGGAACACTTAGAAAAATTGAGTTTTTTCAAAAATTTTCAGAAAAAACATACTTTATTTAAACTTTTGATATATTCTGTTATTGTACAAATATTTTTAAACCTTTTAAACAATTTTCAAAATTATCAAAAAAATTATAAAAAGTATAAAATTATAAAAAAAACTTTTTTTTTATCAAAAAAAAAAAAAAAAAAAAAAAATATAAATTTAAAATTTCTTGTTTTAATAAGGGATGTTACCACCTCTTGACTTAATGGTAGCCGTGAGCCTTCTAAACATACTTCTTATGAGTTTTACGACTTCCACCTGGTCCAAATTCTTCCATTCTTCTTGTAGGCCATCTCTAAGGGCCGGTTGTATGTCGCAAAGTAAATGCTTTTTACCACTAACACAGGGTAGATGGTAAATGGAGGGATTGGGATGGCC
>JALMQS010000150.1:1075293-1139935 GCA_024734495.1 Forficula auricularia
ATAAAAAGTGAAAGGCGAGATTCTTTGTATAAATTAATGTTTTAAATATAATTCTTTGTATAAATAAATGTTTTAAATTGTTACTATTATTTCATCCTTCTTCCTACTATACGAATGAATATTCACATTCAAAATTATTTTACCACTCAAAGTCGTTGTCACGTAAAACTTTCGCCCGTATACCGACTTTACAGACAACCATTTTTCTTTTTGAAATTATTTTTATCCACATCCTATGAACATTCAATTGAATTTATAAATCATGGACACTAATCATCCTAGGTCAGCAATTCAAGTTGAAATTTAATTTCTCTACGCTCATCGTTTATTTTGATGTGGACACAACCGACACATAAATATTTCATAAAGAAAAATCAAAGAGGTTGTCCTCTGCTCGATGCAAATATATATATATATATAAGACCTTCTTGCTAGCCAGGGGACTACGCCCCTGGAACTCCACCAGCATCACCACCCCGACACTGCCCAACCCCGTGACGCCCCCTGGAGCCCCACCACCTAAACCTACTCAGCACTCCGCACCCCCACTCCATAAACCCCGGACCAACACCCGCAATCCACCCACCCCCGTACCCAGTTTTTGGATTTCTAGCCTTCTAGTGTCCCACAGATTATTTGTACAAAATTTGGTTGAGTTTGCTCCAATAGCAAGAATTTGCATTTTTTGACCCTCCTCCATTTTGGGTGGTTAGTTTTTGCATTTATATCTCTCTAGAGGCCCACAGATTATGTATACAAAATTTGGTTGAGTTTGCTCTAAGGGCAAGAATTTACATTTTTTCACCCTCTCCCCCTTTTTGGGGTTTTTTGGTGGGAATTTTTTTAAACAAAGTTGTCAGAAATCACATCTCCTACAACTTTACTTATAAGAAAATTTGCTGTAGAGTTAATACTTTAGGAGTTATTTGATCATTTCTATTCGTGCTTCGTGGTTTAACCTTCATATTCAACCTTTTTAATTAGAAATATTTTATCTTTTATTTCCCATGGGATCAGATGCCCGATTGGATATAGAAAATTCGTTTTGATTTTTTAGCAAGCTAGCCACATAAACGCTTGATAGAACAACTAAAACGAATTTTCTATATACAATCGGACAATTGGAAACTATAGTCTCAAACAAATAAATAATATAATATATATTATAATGCAATTGGATGTTGATGAAAGCAGTCCACGGTGGTTGTAAAAAATAAGACTATAGAGGTTTTATTATTTTACATTTATTTATTAAAACCGACGTTTCGAGATTTATTCTCTCCTTCTTCAGAGGTAACAAAAAGTCAATGAGTAGTTCAAAAAATAGTTACTTTCTGTCTCTTTGACAATGCCAAAAAACATTATAAAAATTCTTTTTCATCTTGAATAGAAAAAGAATTTTTATAATGTTTTTTTGGCATTGTCAAAGGAGACAGAAAGTAACTATTTTTTGAACTACTTTCATTGACTTTTTGTTACCCTGAAGAAGGAGAGAATAAATCTCCGAAACGTCGGTTTTAATAAATAAATGTAAAATAATAAAACCTCTATAGTCTTATTTTAAACAACCACTGTGGACTGCTTTCATCAACATCCAATTGCATATTTATACCAGTCCGTCTCCTAAAGAAAATCTCTATCAATATATATATTATATACCTATATATTATGTTTATTTGCACCAAGCAGAGGAAACACTCAGTGATTTTTCTTTATGAATCAACACCTCTGCAAAATAAAATCTTTTCAATTAAATAAATATTTAGGTTTCTAAAGCGCCTGTTGATCGGCAACCACGCAATACAGAGTTAATTTTCGGAGAGTCGTCTAGAAGAATCGCTGCTATCGATGATATCTCAAGCACAGTTTAAGGGATAGAGATAAGTTAAAGTAAAAACTCATTAAAAAAAATGAGATTGAAATGTCATTAATAGAAAGTTCCAGATGATTAATTAGATTATTTAGTTTGATATTAAAAAAAAAAACTTAGAAATAATAAATACGATTTTCATGAATTCTCAAAAAATCAAATCCGTCCGGCCCAGGGTGAGTCGGATCGCATAACGTCGAAATACTTTAGATATAAAATTCCTTTTTATTAGACGTTGATGAAATAAGAAAAAAATTTCATAATTTTAAGTTAGGCCAATTTCTAAAAGTCAATGTGTATAAAAATCATCTAAAATAGTCACCTAGGCTAGCTCTCTCTTACCAGAATTATAGAGAATTAAATTTTTTAAATTTTAGCTTGATTCTGCTTAAGGAGGTTCTTTCGCGACAATCCACACAAAAAGTTTTAGACTCGTAACGACTCTATAAATATGAACGGTGCTAAAATTTTAGGGGTACTTACGTATTAACGCCACCGCTAGCTACAGATTTGGCGGTTTTTAAATTTCGCCAATCTACACCTAAAATTTTTGAGATAAATCATAAAATAGAATAAATCAGTTCCCCTCTGTCAAAAAACAACTTGAATAGGTTCGGTTTATGATCTCGGTTCGATTAGATAAAAAATGCGTTCCCAAACAAACCTTGCGGTGGCGTTAATGTACCCGCATTTTTTATCTAATCAAACCGAGATCATAAACCGAACCTATTCAAGTTGTTTTTTGACAGAGGGGAACTGATTTATTCTATTTTATGATTTATCTCAAAAATTTTAGGTGTAGATTGGCGAAATTTAAAAGCCGCTGCGGTGGCGTTAATACTAAGTAAGTACCATTTTAGGTTATGTTTTTTAACGTGACTGTACTTTTTACACTTCTATATTCTCTTTATGAATGGATCGTTTCCAAGCCATTGATATTATATCACTTCCACTAAAAATAATCGCCCAAATATGTTGTTTTTTATCAAAACTACGAAGTAAATAATTTCAATTTTTTTTTAAGTTACTCTAGCAAATATTAGTTTTTCATCAAGATGGTGAAAGTCCTTCAATGAAAAAAAATATAATGATCATTTTTCCCACCCTTTACCATGCTACCATTGCATTTTTAATTGCAATTATTTCATGTTTGGTGTGGTAGATCGTCACAAATTTTAACTGTGTGTTTATTATGATTTTTTAATGACTTATATTCCATGTTTCGAAGACTTCTTGAATTTTTGCATTTGTGAAAGAACTACCTTAAAGATATATTTTATAACACAATCTCAAAATGTTTATTATAGAAATAATTTCTCTCGAAACGTTTGAATTTCTAATAAACGCTTTGAGATTGTCCTTTTGAGGGTTGGATCCGCTCTTGCTTTTTGACAACCAAAAAATAGTTGCTTACGAGTTGAAAAAAGATTGCCTGTATAATCAGCAAGATTAAAACGAGAATACATATAACTATACAAGTTAAAACTATGTATAATACAAACTTCAGTGCTAACAGATAATTATATTATTATATTTGTTTGTATTTTTAATTTAACTTGAATTAATAAATTATTTCATTCCTAGTAAATTATGTATTTCGGTACTTTTAGAAATTTGTGAGATAAAAAATAAATGGGTAAACTTATAGATTTAATAAGTTTTGCAGCTAGAATAATGATGATTAAAAATATTTTACACAAGTGTACAATGTTTCAAAAAGTAATGAAAATTATTACTATTAATTTGTTAGTTTTCATAGTCTTTAATTATTTTTAAGCCTCAAATCGGTCTAGAGGTTACGATTTATCAAGCAGAAAAATAGCTATAAAATACTGTAAAAATAAATATTCCAAGGGAATTCAATGATCTTAAATTTAAATGTTTATCCTTTCAGCATTAGTACTTACTACTTCTCAACTAATAAACAAAATTCTGGCAACATCTCTGAGAGGTCATTTTTGTGTGGGATTAAAATTTTACTCTATCTACTACGAATATTATTTTTATTTTAATATACCTATATATAATCTGAACTTAAAGAATGACACGATATGTACTTATACGTTATCACTTATCACTCTCAATTAATTGGGGATTAAGAAGACTAAGAAAGCATGATTTATACCCACTTAACCGGTCAGATCATATAAATGATCAATCCACCACCCACGCGTGAAGATGGGCTTTCAAGAAATGTCGAGTCTGAAGAAAAATTTGCCATGAGCAAATTTCATCCATAAATGGGTATGAGACCACCCACACAGTCATTTTTAAATTGTCCTCTGTTAGAAATAAATAAATTATATATAGGTATTCGTTATAAATATGCAGGGCCGCGCCAGAGACCCTTTTGGGCCGTCGTGCGAAATACTGATTGCCTGGCGCATTTATATGCACTCACTGATGAGCCCAAATTACTGCGGCCACATTTTATTACGTTTCAAGAGCTTTTTTAGAAAAAAATTAATATGACGAATAATAATATGTAGTTTCAGCCGTTTTTGAAATAATGTCAAAAATAGTAGGGCAAAAAAACTTATTAATGCTCGATTACAACATTTCATCATACCTAATATATTATGTAGCAACGTAATAAGAGTATATAAAAGAGGTTGAAAATGTGAATCTTTTAAAATAAAGAAACGCTTGAAGGTGAATTCAAATTGTCTTAATTTTAAAAATAAATTTTTTCCTTAAAATTTTTATGGTTCTTAAGAAAAATTATTTTGAAATTTTTTCCTATCTCGCCTTCCTGGAGTTAACTTTTCCTCCAGCTGACCACTTGGTATTTTTCCTACGTGTCGCTGTCACAGAGACTACTGCGGACGATTGCTACAGACAAAGTACAGGCTTGTCAGCAAGCTGATGGTGGAGGAAGCATCACCAGACACAATCATGTTCACACCTGTCCCGGCACTCTCGCTGTTTGCCAATAGCAGCATCAGTCATTAATCACATCTTGTATAAAGGGAGCCCCTGCCATCTAGACAACTATATTGGCAGATCAGTTAAGGATATGTCTACCCTTCAAAAAAGGCGCAAGCCGTTTCTCTATTTTGCTTTATCCAATGCGAAGTAGATAAAGTATTGGATCGGTTTCGCGCCAAGTACGACTTCAAAGGGTCCTCAAGTAAAGACTACGGAACCCATGGTCTCAATCAAAGTCGCAAATTGTAGTATTCATTTAGGTTGAATTTTAGCACATGACGGTTTTGCTGTTTAATAAATATCCTCCGTAATTTTTGGTCCGATTTCAACTAAAATCTAATCAGTTCTTAATCTCAATATAACATATCTAAATATAAAATTTCGTTTTGATACCAGCATCGGGTTTTCAGCTAAAGGGTTCACAAAATTTGGTATTACACCTAACCCACTAAAAGACATTTCGCCAAAATAATTAATATCTCTTAAAATATAAATTTTTCAATGTTCACTATAAAGGAAGATCGAAAAGCTTGGAAGCAAAATAGTTTTAGCGGTTTTTGAAGTGTTTCGAAAATACGAAGCAAAAAACAACAACACCTTTCATTAACGATTACACTAATTATCCATTGACCATAGGGTAAAGTAAAAAATTATCTGAAATGTCTGTGAATACTAATTTAGTAATAAGTATTACAATGAAATGATTTTATGTAAATGACTTTTGATTGAAAAGATGACTGGATAATAAGAATCAGATAATTTGTATTTCTTATACTTTTTTTTCAATAACATTTTGAACATTTTTATCAATAGAAAATTCAATAATAATTTTCTAATTAAGTACACTCTCTTGAGAGATTTAAAGAGTGATTTGTTTGTCTAACTTGTTTTTGCAATTAACAAGTGAAGATAAACAAGACCGATTCATCATTCAATATGAAAATAAATTAATACAAATTTAATTCGAAAATAGTCTGCGGTGCAGGGAGATATTTTTAATAGTGGGAGCAAGGTTATCTTTTGCCAAGAAACAATATATCGTTTCATCTCGTCAAGGTCGGCATTATTTTTTGTTTCTTTTTAACCCGACGTAAACAAATAAAATTGTATCAAAACACTTTAATCGAAATCTTCGAACAATCTTTGGATTAAATATTGTTTACTCTCATTTTTTACTGTATCCAATGCGAAGCATGGGATAATGTATTGGAATCGCTCTCGCGGCAAGCGCGACTTCAAAGGGTCCTCAGGTAAAGACTACGGAACCCATGGACTCAATTAAGGTCACAAATTGAAGTATTCAATGAGATTGAATTTTAGCACGTGACGGTTTTGCCAAAAATTACCTGGGATCTCGCCGAGAGGCCAAAAAGTGCCATTTTTTTGGAAGTGCGTGGGGATGGATGGATGTATGTATGTGTGTTATCGTTTTTTTCGTCCACGAATTTTTCCACACCGTTGCACCGAATGAATTGAAATTGAAAACCTACCAGTATTTTAACAAAATGAAGCGCTGATTAGTTTTTGGTACATATCGGTCCACAAACATTAGTACTTTATTTCAGTACTTTTTTAGTTTTATCTAAATATCTTGAAAATAACTTAACCAATTTTGATGAAATTTAATATCCTAATTAAGTACCTTGGGACCCACAAAAAGGTTAAATAAAGTTTTTAGTAAAATTATATTTTAAAGTACTTTACTCTAGAACATATTAATATTTCAAATGAATTTGGATAAAGTTTAGCAACGATCAGTTGCGGTTTATTGTATTAAATAATTTGAACAAAAAGAGGTTCGAAATTGGGAACGCCTAGGAATGCGAAGTTAAATACCGAAGGTTCCGTAGTTTTTCACCAGTCTCAGTAAATACTTCGGCCAACCATATATTTTATTGGAAATAAGCTGACCTGTTCTGATGTGGCCATCCACTTGACTTTTCCATACAACCTGGTCACTCACTTATATTTAATATTTAATTAAATTATTTATAATCATGTAGGGGGGGTAATTTTTGCATTTTTAGACTTCTGGGGTCCCACTGATTATGTAAACAAAATTTGGTTGAGTTTGGTAAATGACCAAGATTTTAATTTTTTGACCCTACACCCCCCTTCCCCATTTTGGGGGGTTAGTTTTTGCATTTTTAGACTTTTGGGGTCCCATTGATTATGTATACAAAATTTGGTTGAGTTTGCTCAAATGGCCTAGATTTTTAATTTTTTAACCCCCCACCCCCACCCCCTCCACCCACCTTAATTTTGGGTCGATATACACCAAAATCTAATCAGCTCCTAATCTCAATGGACCAAAACTACGTGTGAAATTTGGTTTCGATATTCACACTTGTTTTTGAGCTAGCTCGTCCACAAAAATTTGGTAACGCACAGACTAACTAACAACCAGACTAACAGACATTTTGACAAAACAATTATTATCTCGAAAAATATAATTTTTTCGATGTTCACTTATTATAGCTTTTTTGTAGAGCAAAATGCCATGATTTCGCTCAATTTTTTTAATCAAAATAGTTTCAGCCGTTTTTTAGATATTTCGAAAAAAAGAAGAAAAAAATCACTTGTTTCATGCACGATTACAATACTTGACCATACCCTGTATGGTAAATTAAAAAGAAACCTGCAGGTTTCAAAAAGCTTCAAATTTTTAGTTTTTTTTTTAACTTTATCAATTCAACTAGTAGTAGTATAATTCAAGAGAAAGTGTCAAGATCATAATTTTCCATAAGACTCTAAGAAAATGTTTACATTTTCAAAAATTTTAATTTCAAATGATAGAAATCATATTATAAAAAATTAGTTATAGTTATAAGCTAATATTTTTTATTTAACATTGGAGGCGAAAGGACCTCCTTAAACTTAGTCTTGAAAAAAAAATATATTTTTCCGTCAAATTTCAATTATATTTATTTTTTAAAAATCATTGAAACAAAAAGGGAGTCAATAATAATATAAGCACAAGGTCAATGCTAATCAAATGAAATTGCTCACCACTTCTGAAAGTAAACGAAAGACGAAGTGAATGGCGTAGTTACGAAAAGGAAACGATAAATCATGTCTCGCGGAAGCAAGAAGGACGAGACAACATCTTATTTCAGATAAATATTAAGTTTATTTAACGAAACCGATTTGGATTAAAAATGGTGAAAAAATAAAATAAACAATAAAAGCCTGTTTACTCCAGAGCGTCTTTCCATCGTTTTCTTGGACGGCCCCGTCTTCTTTTCCCGGTAGGGATGTTGTCATGTACCTTCCTCACCAGCCGGTCTTCATTCATTCGCAATACGTGTCCACTCCATTCTTTTCTTCTCCTTTGGACCCATACGCTGACATTTTGTATATTGCACTTTTCCCTAATATCTTCATTTTTTACCCTGTCCATCCTTGTTTTACCCGCAATTCTGCGTAGCGTTTTCATCTCACAAACTTCCAATATTTTTCTTGTTTTTTCGGTGTCAGTTCTTGTTTCGGCCGCATATGTCAAAATTGGTCGCACAACGGTCTTATATATGCGAACTTTTGCTTCCGTTCCCAGAAACTTGTTTGACCAAACCGTTTCATTCAGGCATCCTGATATTTTGGACGCCTTAATAGATTGGAGCCTGACTTCCTCGCTAACGCTTTCGGAGCTGGTAATCTGAATGCCGAGATAATTGAAGGATGACACTTGTTCTACTATGGTGTTATAAAGTTGTAGCTTACAACGTACTGGTTCTCTCGCTATTGTGAGAGTTTTCGTCTTTTTCGAAGATATCTTGAGTTGGAATTTTTCGCAGGAAAGTGCAAATTTATGTAAGAGTCGTTGGAGGTCGTTTTCGCTTTCCGCAACAAGAGCCGCGTCGTCTGCGTAGCACACAATATTGACATTCTCATCTCCCATTGAGTAGCCTTGGACATTTTTTAGGTCTTTTATTAATTCATTCATCACAAGGTTGAATAAAAATGGACTTAGTGAATCGCCTTGCCGAATTCCCTGGTTGACTGGGATCATTCCCTCCAGTTTCCCCTCTATTCTGATTCTTGCATAATTATTTTGATATATTTCCTGGATTAATCTAATGATGGCCACTGGTGTTCCATGATCTTCCAAAATCTTCAGGACATGCTTTAGTTGGATCTTATCAAAGGCTTTTTCAATGTCAATGAAGCAGAAAAAGGCAGGTTTATTAAATTCCCAGGCTTTTTCAGCTAATTGCCTCACAACAAATACAGCATCGATGCAAGAACGCCCGCGTCTAAATCCCTGTTGTTCATCTTCGAGATTTATTATTTTAGTAAGTTTCTTTGCAATAATAGACGTGGTGAGCTTTAGATGGGTATTGAGCAAGTTGATGCCTCTGTAGTTTTCGGGGTTTCCCTTTTCTCCCTTTTTAAAAATTGGAATAACTATATTAGTTTTCCATTCTTCTGGTATCTTACATAGGGTGAATATTTGTTTTAATAATAAGATGATTTCTTTCCATAAATTAGGACCACCATATTTGATCATCTCATTAGTTATACCATCTTCGCCTGGAGTTTTGCGATTTTTTAATTTCTGGATTGATTCTATAATTTCTATTTCTTTTAATTCTGGCTGGGGGATATCACTTTCAAAATTTCTTATTTCCTCCGTTGTTCCGGCATAGAGAAGTCTAAAGTAGTCAATCCACTTATCTTTATCTATATTATTGTTAATTGAAATATATTCTAAGGTTTCCTTCTTCTGGTTTCGGATCATTCCCCAAATTCTTTTTTGCTGACCATAAAAATCTCTTTCTAAGTTTTTTGTATATCCCTCCCAGAAGTCACGTTTTATTTGCCTTATCTTTAGATTGACCTCATTTCTTATACCTTTATAAATATTATAGGACTCTGGTGTTCTGGTGCTTTTGAATTGAATGAAGGCCTTTCTCTTATATTCTGCAAGCGTTGCTATTTCTTCACTGAACCACGGTGTTTTCCTATTCGTTTGCGGAGGGATCTTGATCATTCTTGTGCCTAAGGCCTCTTTTCCGGCGTTCATGATATTGGTTTTAAGTTTGTGCCAATTGTCGTTCACGTCATTTTCTTGATCTAAATGATTTCTATGTATAATTGCTTCTAATCTGGTTTTATATAGAAGTTTTATACTTTCATCTTCCAAGAGTTCCTTATTTAGACGTTCCTCGACGACGAATTCCCTTTTTCTATTTTTCTGGACGCGAAGGCGTAATTTGCACAATACCATATTGTGGTCGCTTCCAATATCCGCAGAGTTGAGTGTTCTCACGTCCAGTATTTGAGAAGGATGAATTTTCTTGTTCGATACAACATAATCTATAGTCGAATTTTGACCTCTGGTGTTCTGCCATGTAATTTTATATTGCATTTTGTTCTGGAAAAATGTATTATTAATTCTCAACTCATTATCCGTACAGAATTGGGTGAATATGGTTCCATTTTCGTTGATGGTTGCTTCGTTGAAACGCTGTTTAACTCCATTAACAATCTCATTACCAATTCTCGCGTTTAGGTCCCCAAGAATAATTACAGGTTTATTGACGGGTATTCGGTCGAGATGCTCTTGAAGCGTTTTGTAAAAGAGATCTTTATCTGCTCTAGGCTTACAGTCTTCGGGTGCATAAACACTAAAAATGTATAATGTGCTGTTTTTAATTTTAAGAGAAACCATTAGAATTCTTTCCGAGATAAATTTATATTCTTCTATAGATCTTTCGAATTCTTTTTTAAGAATCAATCCAACACCCTCTTTGGCCCTCTTCTCCTTTTGGACCCCACTAAAAAACAAGATGTGATCTTGGTAGGGTATTATTCCTTGACCTTTCTTTTTTGTTTCAGATATTGCGCATATATCGATGTTCTTATGCGTTAATTCCAATAGTACTTCTTGGGCTTTATTGTTCCATGATCGTGTATTCCATGTTGCAATTCTTACTATGTTCTTTTTCCACGTTATTCTTTTCCTTTCCCTAGCTGTGAGGTGATTTTTACAATCCGGTATCATTGTCCGAGTTCGCGCAGAGGTCGTTACCGTGTCATCAATCGATTTCCGAGGCATCTTTCTGGTTCTTGGAGCAAGTGTTCTTTTTATCATGGTAGGTTGCTAGCCCGGCCATGAACCCCCATCTTTGGAGGGCCAGTGTATCTCTCTTAGTCTGTCTCATCACCTTTGGCCTGTTCGGCTTGGGTGGCCCTACCAGGAGCTAAAAGCTCCCGCCGACATAGCCCTCCGGATCATATGAGAACGCAAGCCCCACCACCGCGACAAGGTGTAGATACATGGGGGGTTTTTTAAAAATAGTGAAAAAATAAAATAAACAATTTGTTGTTTTTTGAAAAAATTGAAAAAAATAAAAATAAATAATATATATAAAATTTGTACTATTTTATTAACCGACTTCAAATAAGCTGACATGTTCTGATGTGGCCATCCACTTGACTTCACCATACAACCTGGCGCCTCACTTATATATTTAATATTTAATAAAATTATTTATAATCATGTAGGAGAGGTGGTTAGTTTGTGCATTTTTAGATTCCTGGAGGCCCACTGATTATGTATACAAAATTTGGTTGAGTTTGGTACAAGGGCCTATTTTTGACCCTACACTCCCCCCCCCCCATTTTGGGCGGTTAGATTTTGCATTTTTAGACTTCTGGGGTCCCAGTGATTATGTATACAAAATTTGGTTGAGTTTGGTAAATGTCCAAGGGCCTCATTTTTTGACCCTAACCCCCCCCCATTCTCGGGCGGTTAGATTTTGCATTTTTAGACTTCTGGGGTCCCACCGATTATGTATACAAAATTTGGTTGAGTTTGGTACAATGAGCCTATATTTTCATTTTTTGACCCTAACCCCCTCCCCATTTTGGTAGGTTAGTTTTTGCATTTTTAGACTTCTGGGGTCCCACTTGATTATGTATACAAAATTTGGTTGAGTTTGCTCAAATGGCCTAGGTTTTTAATTTTTAACCCCCTCCACCCTCCTTAATTTTGGATGGATATCCACCAAAATCTAATCAGCTCTTAATCTCAATGGACCAAAACTACCTGTGAAATTTGGTTTCGATATTCTCACTAGTTTTTGAGCTAGCTCGTCCACAAAAATTTGGTAACGCACAGACTAAGTAACTAACTTACTAACAACCAGACAGACTAACAGACATTTTGACAAAACAATTATTATCTCGAAAAATATAATTTTTTCGTTATTCAGTTATTAGGGCTTTTTTGTAGACCGAAATGCCATGGTTTCGCTCAATTTTTTTAATCAAAATAGTTTCAGCCGTTTTTGATATATTTCGAAAAAAAGATGGAAAAAAAACACTTTTTTCATGCACGATTACAATACTTGACCATACCCTGTATAGTAGTACCATAAAGTAAAAAAAAAATTGTTTTTCTATACTTCGGATAAAGAAGAGAAAAGTTTAAACACTGGTGTGGAGAGGAAGGAAGCATTTTATTTGTTTCCTTCATTGACCTCTTGAAACCTTGAAGAAGGAGGGAAGAATCCTCCGAAACGTCGGTTTGAAAGGAAAGGAGGATGGATTCCAATAAATTACACCTTATTTGGATATGTGTTAATTTTTTCTTTCCTCACTACCCCTGGGCTGCTTTCCATTACTTTCAATTAAAAGTTCTACCAGTCCAGTCCGTCTCTCTCCAGAGAAAATTTCGTTGCAAATAAATTACGTAGTATTTTTCAAAATTGCTATTCAAGGTAACATTCCTATTTAATATTATAATTATTTATAAAAAAATATTGTAAAAAAGATCTTATGGAAAATATTTAATTTATTAGATTTTCTTGCATTAGAATTCTATATAAAATAACAGTTGTGTCAGAGATTTTTTATGTATAGATAGAAAAAACGATTATTTGGGAAAATAAGTACTAGTTAACAGGAAAGTAAATGTATGGCTCTTATGGAAGAATGGAAATAGTTTTCCTCGATACATTTTGCCACCAGATATCAGGAGGGATGTATTCCTTATTCTATTACACGCACTTATTCATTCTGTATACTGCGAATAGATGTCACTTCTTATCGTAGTTTTCGCCAATGTCTTGCATTCTCAAAATAATAAAATCGTTCTTATATTACTTTAGCATATAAGTCATACCAGTCAATTATTGTAATCGTGCACAAAAAAGTGGTTTTTTTTCGCTTCTTTTTTCGAAATATCTCAAAAACGGCTGAAACTGTTTTGATTAAAAACAAAAAAAGCCCGTATAAGTGAACATCGAAAAAATTATATTTTTCGAGATAATAACTGTTTTGTCAAAATGTCTATTAGTTAGTCTGTGCGTTACCAAATTTTGTGGACGAGCTAGCTCAAAAACTAGTGTGAATATCAAAACCAAATTTCACACGTAGTTTTTGGTCCATTGAGATTAAGAGCTGATTAGATTTTGGTGCATTTCGACCCAAAAATTAAGAGGGGCAGAGGGGAGGTTAAAATAAAAAATTTAGGCCATTTGAGCAAACTCAACCAAATTTTGTATACATAATCAGTGGGGCCCCAGAAGTCTAAAAATGCAAAAACTAACTGACCAAAATGGGGGAGGGTCAAAAAATGAAAATAAAGGCTCTTGTACCAAACTCAATCAAATTTTTGTATACATAATCAGTGGGACCCCAGAAGTCTAAAAATGCCAAAACTAACCACCCAAAATGGGGGGTATAGGGTCAAAAAATGAAAATATAGGCCCTTCTACCAAACTCAACCAAATTTTGTATACATAATCCGTGGCCCACCAGAAGACTAAAAATGAGAAAACTAAATGTGTGTGTGTGTGGGGGGGGGGGGGTTGAAGGGCCAAAAAATGAAAATATAGGTCTATGAACCAAATTCAACCAAATTTTGATTATGTATATTTGATCATGTATGTATTTTGATTATGAAAAACTGATTATGTATAGGTACATAATCAGTGGGCCCCAGAAAACTAAAATTGCAAAATCTAACAGCCCAAAATGGGGGTGGGGGATGAAATTCTAGACTCTTGTACCAAACTCAACCAAATGTATACATAATCAGTGGGGCCCCCAGAAGTCTAAAAATGCAAAAACTAACCCCCCTCCCCTCCTACATGATTATAAATAATTGTATTAAATATTAATATAAGTGAGGTTCAGGTTGTATGGTAATGTCAAGTGGATGGCCATATCAGAACGTGTCAATTTATTTGTTGAATATTTTCACAATTTTAGGCCAAATGTTTTGAGATTGTCGTTGGTACCCAATACGAAATATATACATAAATGAAAGGTTTAATAAGTTGGCAAATAAATAGGTTTAAAAGTACTAATTAGAAATAATAGCTTATATAAGATTAAGAGAAACAGAATGTTCTGTAATTACGTGGTTATAGCAAAGGTAGTTTGAAAGTTCGATAATTAAATTAAATTAATTCAAAGAAGAAAAAACTGATAGTT
Source organism: Forficula auricularia (assembly GCA_024734495.1). Taxonomy (NCBI): domain Eukaryota; kingdom Metazoa; phylum Arthropoda; class Insecta; order Dermaptera; family Forficulidae; genus Forficula; species Forficula auricularia. The sequence goes on from JALMQS010000150.1 coordinate 1,089,536, forward strand.
TTTTTGCTTGGGTATATATTTATATATACACAATTAAATAAATATATTGAAGTAATATCTATGTACTTTTAAAAATTATTATTATATGTCAAATCCTCAAAATATAGATATATAAATATAATCTTAAATATTTTTGCATTTAACAATATGCTTTCGTCAAAAGGGAATTATAGTATTTCAGGGTCATACTGATAAGTTCAAGAAAAAAATTTACATAAGAAATTTTAATTGTTTGCTAGAATGACGGTTCATATATCAATAAAAATTAAAATGATCCCATAAATTTTAGTCTAAAGCGGGATAGGGGTTCCTGTTAGAATTTTTAGAATTTTTTAAAATATAAAAAAAATAAAAGATATTTAAGCGTGTTTTTCTGTTTTATTAGTTTAAACATAGTAGATTAATTTGTAAATAAGACTTTGATCACACGCAAAATCTTTGAGAATGGTAAATAAAGAAAGTAGCCAAGGTTTTTGGCGGTCATTAATCAAGCAATCACCCCGGTAAAAATACCCAAACAAATCTGATTGAAATTGTTTAAATAAAACATCTAAAAATGAAAATGAAATAAATACCTTGTGTTTACCTAGAAAAACTCTATCAGGAGTTTAGCCAGGAGTTATGGTTAGGTACATGATTTTCTAGATAAAAAATTTACTTCTTAGTTTATGTAAACATAATAGAACAAAATAAATAAAAACAGAGAAGTGAATGATTTTATCTAGGTCAAATGTACCTAAAAACAAGCTAGAGTAACGTTTATTTGTCCTGATAATGATGGGAGTAAGTCTTTAATAAATAAGCAAAATCAATGGCTGACAATGAATCGTCACTTTTGGATTAATTACAGGATCAATTTTTCTAAATTCCGAATAGTTTGTATCTGTTAAAGTAGATATTATTGAAAATTAAAAAAAAAGTCTTGGAAAATTTAAAAATGTACTTAAGGAGTGTTCTTTCGAGACAATTCACACAAAAAGTTTTAGCCTCGTAACCACTCTATAAATATGAACGGAACTAAAATTTTAGGTTATGTATTTTAACGTGACTGTACCACTCACACTACAAAATCTCTATATGGATACAAACATACTTGCCGGATCGTTTCCAAGCCATTGTGCTTATATCCCCTCCACTAAAAATAATCGCCCAAATATGTTTGGTTTTTTGTTTTTTATCAAAACTATGTGGTAAATAATTTCTAATTTTTTTTTTTAAGTTACTCCGAATATATTATTCTAACAAATATTAGCTTTTCATCAAGATGGTGAAAGTCCTTCAATGAAAAATAAAATAATGATCATATCCCCACCCTTTCCCTATCTACCCTATGTAAAAAATGTCATTTTTAATTGCAATGATTTCATGTTTGGTGTGGTAAATCGTCTTCAAATTTTAACAGTATGTGTATTATGCTTTTAATGACTTATATTCCAAGTTTCAAAGACTTTTGAATTTTTGCATTTGTGAAAGAACTACCTTAAAACTCTATGTATATCTGTACCAAAGCCCAATATGGGTATGTACCTTTGTATAAATGGAATCAATAAATTAAAAAATTAACCAAAATGTTGATTGATGACATTATAGATTTGATTTAATATTAACTAGTGATTCTCGTAACTCCCCAATTCTCATGTGTAATTAATAACCTTAAGCCTTATTATACACCCTTAGATAATAAAATAAATTTACAAGAACACTTCAATGTTATAATAAATTAAAAAAAAATGGGGGGGGGGGGCTTGAATATCACCCAGGTGAAAATACTACGGCGATTTACTCGAAAAACAAAATAAAGTGTTTTTCAAATGAATTTTAATATTAGGTAATTATATTTTAATTTTATTGATATTTTTATTGTAAAGAGACCGTTAAATGAAACTCGTATGGTATATATGCCAGTTTATTATAATAAGAATTAATTCCATAAAGAGGTGTCCCCCTTTTTACGCAACTCAACAAACGCCGTTGCAGTTATACGAGATAGGCGATTTAAAAAAGCCTCGGTAGCAAGTCTTCAAAGAAGAAACAACTTCTGCGATAACAATGTCTCTCAAAGGTGTTGGGGGTAAAATATCATTTTTACTTAAGATTAAGATAATCCCCAGTCATCAATATCGTTTTCTTTTGCTATCCAATCCAATTGTTCGCAATTTTGAGTAGTTTTACAAAAGTAAAACGCATTTATAGTACAAGATCCCGACTTTGATCGACCATTACAATCAAAACATTACAAAGTAGGAGTCACATTTAATCAATTTAAACATGTAATAGTCTAAAATCCCGAATTAGGGGACCTTCACCTATCGAGTTTCCTAATGAAATTAATATTTTGATAATATAATGTATTAATAAACAAAACTTGATAGGGTCGACATCCAATTTTATCTAATTTATTAGATTTATTTATTTTTATTTATTTATTATTTATTTTTTAATTATCTACATTTTCATATATAACAATAAAGGAAACTCTATAACTATAATTTACTAATTCGAAGTTACCTGTTGATACCCTGTCTACCTGGACTTAAGCAAGGAAAAAAGATGGCGACCCAACTTTGCCATTTTATATACATATTTTGCTCTCGATTAGTAATATATTTATCCGAAAACTCGATAACTACATTTATGTAATAAAATTAACAACTTTAATTTTTTTATTAAAAATAACTATGGAGAGAAATTGGATGTCGACCCTATCAAGTTTTGTTTATTAATACATTATATTATCAAAATATTAATTTCATTAGGAAAGGTGAAGGTCCCCTAATTCGGGATCTTAGAAATATTACATGTTTAAATTGTTAAAATGTTAATGTGACCCCTACTTTGTAATGTTTTGATTAGCTATCATTAAATTATGCTAATCAAGTGAATCTCCAAAGTTTAGGCACAGCTGAAAACCATTTTATTAAATGGTTGATACTTGTAGATTGGCCGTAAAATTTGAATTATTGAGGATATATCTATATATCGGGTTTTAGATCAATAAATAACACTTTATAGTTTATTTGTATATGCTTTCGATTTTTATATCATCTTCAGAACCCTAAACTTATGTTTTATAATAAAAAATGTAAAACACTCTCTTTTGTTTATAGCCCTAAAGATGATCTAATAAAAGATCGAAAGCTTGAAAATAAACGTGTTATTTATTAATCAAATTTATCAAATAGTTGAAACAAATTTTCATGAGCTAAATATCTTAAAAAGGAAAGGAAAGCCGTAAGAAAAAGAATAAATAGTTTAAAGGTACTTGAGAAATAAGTATAATATTGTATAATTTTAAATATTAACTTAAATGATAGGTCAAAATTATTTACCTCGCATCACCATGCTCAATGAGTAAAATGTGAACGAATCCTTCGACAACTCGACAGCCTCGAAGGACTTCGAGTGATTCTGCGGTATTTCGTACATCGACACTTCGGCACACTGAAAAAAAAATAAAAAATTGTTAAATAAAGTAAAAATAGAATGAACTACTGGTAAATATAGATCGAGATGAAATGCAGATTAATAAATAATAATAATAATAATAATAATAACCAAATAAAAATATTTAGATTTTTTGGGATAGCATTTTCTGATTTTATTATCTGAAAAAATCTTCCAGATTATCAACGAACCCGACTACCAAACCTTCAAGAAAATGTTTTTTTTTAATTAAGAAAATATCAAAATCTATAAGGAATATAACACGACTGAGATACAAACATGTAAAATGTATAATATCTAATAGCCTAGAAAGATTTGTAACAACGCTAGCGATATAAATTTGAAAAAAAATACGATACATGACACAGAATCGAACTCAAGTCTCACAATTCAAGGGTATTTTCTTGCCCAACTTTTTATTAAGGTAGTTCTTTCTACAAATGCAAAAAATTCAACAAGTCTTCGAAACTTGGAATATAAGTCATTAAAAGCATGATAAACACACTGTTAAAATTTTAAGACGATTATCACCACCAAACATGAAATAATTCCAATTAAAAATGAAATTTTTATATATGGTAGATTGGGAAAGGGTGGGAAAATGATCATTATTTTTTTTCATTGAAGGACTTTCACCATCTTGATGAAAAAGTTTTATTTGTTAGAATAATATATTCGGAGTAACTTAAAAAAAAATTGAAATTATTTACCCCGTAGTTTTTGATAAAATAATAAAAATAACATAATTTGGGCGATTATTTATAAGTGGAGGGAATATAATGTTAACGGCTCGGAATTTGGAAACGATCCATTCATAAAGAGGACATAGTAGTGTGAGAAGTACAGTCACGTTAAAAAACATAACCTAAAATTTTAGCACCGTTCATAGAGGCTAAAACTTTTTGTGTGGATTGTCGCGAAAGAACTACCTTAAATGATCCAAAAAAACGATTTTAATTAGAAAATACATAAAACATGATTAAAAGAAAGTAAGTAATAATAGAGACATAAATTGACTTATAGGTCGTACTAATAAGGTAAAAACCGAGGGTGAACCGCGAACTAATATGCTGTACACCTACTTCCACTTGTACTTTCAATATTCCAAGTACTTCCAAATATTTCCAAGTACTTCCAAAATACTTCCAAAGAGGTGTACACCTACTTCCAATCGCGGATCACCCCTCGGTAAAAACTAATCAATCCTATAGTGAGATGCAAGGATCTCGAATGGTTTATAGTAAGGCGTAAATATGCCTACAGTATACATTTTTGGAAGGTGGCCCATCTAAGGAATAACCTCGCTATATGTTGTTTAACTTGTGAGATTTAATGAGCTCTGGTGTTTTCAGCAAGCCAAGGCCGTTGGCTTATATGTACGAGATATATACAGATTTATTTAAAAGCAAACGACAAGATTCTATTCAAAAGGCTTACGCGAAGAGTCTATTTCCTCGTCCAAATGAGCTGAATCATTAAATCTAGCAATCATCTGGTGTATAGGGGAACTCTCCCTGCACGCTGAGAAATCCCTATAAGATAATGTTTCCCCTTCTACTAATGAAAGATACAATATTTAGGCTAAGAATATTTGGCCAATTCATTTAAATGTTAAAAATATATTCACGCTTTTATAAGAAAATAGCACTATTCACTGCAAGACTGTAGATACCATATACTAAAATAGATCGGATAATATTGTTCATGTTTAATTAAATATGTATAATATATGTAATCCTTAAAATAAAAATACTTAAGAAAAGCTATTCCAAGCCTCGGCAGACTCCCTGCTAATTATGGTTTTTGTCAATTTACAGTGGTTTGAGTAAGAAAGCTGAAACTTTGCAGAAAGGTGTAGCTTATTTATTAATGTTATAGCTTTTGAACTAAATAGATTTCAGCTTATTAGCTTGAGCAGTTCTACATATTGCACATGAACTTGTGAAAACTAGAAAGCCCGATTTTTCAAGAATCGAGGTTTTTGTTGTTCGGAATAGAAGGATGCACTAGAGTTTAATTTATTAAAACATCAGAGGAGAAACATTATTTAGCCATAACTTAACGTTCATTATTAGTTTGCATTATGGGAATTATAAAATTGTTTTTTTTTATAATCCTTTAAAAAATGTTCTGAAGCACTTACGAGGTTTGGCGAGTTCAAGAGCGATATGACAATAGAATTTTTTTTTTCATTTTCAAACTGGAAGTTATGAAGAAGCTTGAAAGCTGAGAATCTAACCAGTTTTTAGTTTTAGAAATACAAACTATCTATGAACTTCTGTTTTCAGTGACGGATCATAGGGTAAGCGGAATGAGGGGCTGCGGGGGCTCCCGTGCTTGTAAGAGGCCCCAAAAATGGATTCCCAAAACATCCCCAAAAATCGATTATTTTAATTCACTTCTAAATAAGGATTGTTTGTTTCAACAATCCAACTGAACTAATTTATTGATATAATATATTTTATGAAAAATTATTTGAAAAAAATAATTGTTTTGTTAATACCTAGGTACCAAAAATTTTGATATAATCGTTTATGGTTCAGAATTTTTCTTATTTTTTTGTTTAATTGATTTTGAGGGTCCCATTATTTCACCGATTAGGGTCCCCTCTTGAATTAATCAGCCACTGTCCGTTTTTATACTTATAAAGTGTTTATTTTGTAAAGTTTCGCTTCAGTTTAAAGCTTCTTCATGCTCAAAACTCTAACATTAATTTGTTCCTTAAATATAGGTATGCAATTTAAAATAATATAGAACCGAATATAATGTTATTCCTAATAATATTTTAAAAATCATTGAACATATAAATAAATATTAAACTTAAGAATCTTTTTTGTTTAAAAAAATCAAAATAAAACAAAAATTTTATTGAAAAATATGATGAAATTATTGTTTTCTTAAAGTTAGGTAAACGTAGAGTATTTCAGATGAAAATATCCTGGGTAACGAGCAGAAAAAATATCATCCTTACAATGAGACAGAAAACTCTTAGCAGGACTACCTGAGCTAATAAAAAAGAAATGAAAATTTTTGAAGGAAATCCGCGAGGGAAGTTAACAGAGTACCTACATAGTAGAGAATATTCGAATTTTTATCAAGAAACGATCTGCAAGATTCTGTATACTAAAATTGATCGAAGAATATTAAATTAAATAGGTAAAATGCACTTGACTTTTAAAATATACTTCGGAAATATTTTCCAAACTCATTTTATATTGTCTTTTTTATTTGCATGTATTGGACAGTTCTGCCAAGTATTTCAAGATTTGTTCAAACAAAAGCAAAATAGAGTTTCTTTATTGTGTAGCTGTCTGTGAATGTTTTCAAGTTTCATATAACAAAACTTAACATTCATTCAATAGGCTTTATTGACATTTGATTCAATGTGATCTTGTAAAAAAATCAATTTGTTTTCAAATACCAACATTGTTTATACGCTCTAAACTTTTGATATAAATAATCTTGCAAAATTATATAATTTCTTCTAAATTTGAATGAAAAATTTATTAGAATTGAGACATTTATTCTTTTTAACCGACTTCAAAAAAAGGAGGAGGTTCTCAATTCGACTGAATTTTTTTTTGTGCGTGTCAATGTTACCTGATATCTTCGCCAAGTGTGAAGCAATTTTGATTTTTTGCATTGGGTTCAGTATAGTTTCCAATTTTCATTGGTATTGGAGCTTTTTTGTTATGTTTGTTCAGGCATAAGCATAACTTCTTTGTTTATGAACCGATTTGAATGATTCTTTCTGCTTTTGGATCAGTATAGCTCCAAGATAGTCAAGATACCTATTTATTTATTTATTTTATTTATTTATTTTATGTATGTTCAACAAGAACTTTTTGTCACGTGGACCGATTTCGATGATTCTCTTTTTATTGGAAAGGGGGTCCCATATTAATTTGGTCGAGTTCTGATGATATGATCAATGTCAGAATGGCGTAAATCTGCAATTTTTATGAGCAAATAATTGAAATTATAATAAATAAAATATTTTATAAAAAAAGATTTTTAAAACATTCATTTAAAACCCGTAAAGGTTTCGAGAGAATTTCTATATTTATGAATTGAATTTTATTATCATTTTCTGACGGTTAAAAATTATCGGAAAAGAGGTTTTTTTCTTTAATTGGTTTTTTCCTCTTATTAAAAACAAGGACTAAAGATGAGCAAGGACACTCGATGGTGGAGAAATAATCTCCGGAGTCGAAGCTAAAATACAATGTATACATTAATTCATGTATCATTTTCTGACGAGATGCATGCAAGGTATTATATTAAGTCACTATTAATAACATCACTAAAAAGAGAGAAAAATAAAAATAATTTTTATAAAAAAAAATAAAACCGACTTCAAAAAATTAAATGCAACAAATAAAATGATAAGAATTCAAAAATAAAATACCTAACCTGGGTTGATTTTTGAAAAATTCCATCTTTCTTCAAAAAAGAAACTCAAAAAAGATACTTATATCTTTTCATTAATTATTTAATTTTTATGTTAGGGAGTCGGGTTGGCCGAGCTGGCCGCTTCAGTATCGTTGACGACGATGTTCAAGCGGGAGGCCGGGGTTCGATCCTGGCTAGCATATAAAATTTCTACCGGCTAAAACTCGGCTCCCTCCACTAACCCTACTAACACTTTACTGATGTTATGTCTAAATGGGCTTTGTTCCCGGTGACAATAAATAAATAAAAAATTATGTTATTTTTAGCATTATTATTTTTGAAATATCACTAGATAACAGAAACTAACAGACAGAAAGGATCAATGGTTGGAAATAATAATAATAATTATTATTATTGGATTGAGAATAAGGGAGGCTGGGCCAAGTCGGAACAGAATGAGTGTCTACTTTTTGTCCCATCATTCTTCCTTTACTCTTAAATCTATTTTTAATAGTCATTTTCATCCCTTTTCCTGGTCTCCACATGTTCACAGTATCCTTCAATCTTTATACACAAAACCACAATTCCCTACAAATAACGTGGGAAGAAATGTAATTACTGAGTTCCACCTTTGGTCCCCAGTAATCGTATTCGTATATATTATGTATATTTATATATCGGAGCACGATAATCGGACGGTTCATGACCATGCAATAGTCTCAATTAATTTTCTTTTAAAGAATGTAAAGAAATAGTGTTAAATATAAATAAATGACATAACAATTATTATCTGATTCGACATAATTTATTAACCGTCTTGAACTTGTTAGACAAAGTTGTAGGATTAACTTCGAATAGAATATGATGAGGGAATTCATCCTCTCTTACTTGTTATATATGTTTAGAGGATAATTTGAAAAACTTTCTTGAGAAGACAGGCTAGGAGCAGCTTTTTGACCAAACTTACAAATGTTTTCAGATAATCCAAGTTTCATAATAACCTCCTCAAGAATTTATCAGTGTGCCTGGATCCAGATAAACGCACAATAACTTAAGAACGAAAGTTTGACGAATGTACATTTTAGTGCCAAATTGTTTGTAAGTATTTCCAGGGTTATATTATCCTAAGTCATATGGCCACTTTATTTATGATTTTCGATAGTTATAAAAATATAGATTTTTTGATTTTTAGTATTACATTTTAACGCAAAACTGGACCCTGTCGATACGATCTTTGTCTGAGCTTTGTAGCGCTTGAGGTAAATAAGATAATTCAAAATTCATTTTCTCGGAAATCAAATATCGTCTTAAATATTTAGGGGGGGGGGGGGTTTGTGGAGTCGGAAATAAATATTTTTTATTATGGGGTGCCAAGAATTTCTGTAGTCAAATTAGGATAAATTGTTTTAAATTTAATTCATTTTAAAATGATGGTGTGAGAGGACTTTAAAATGGTCAATATTAGATTATTTTTGTACCTGGCGGTGTGAGAAGTGTTAAAATAGTGGAAACATTCCACAAATTTGTTCATTCTCTCTTAAACAACAAGTTTGATAATCTAAAATATTTTGAAAAGATAAAAGGTACGAAACTCTCGGTATGTAAATCCGGCTTGCATTTGGCTGGCTTATTTTATTTACATTTTGATTCAATTTTATATAAAATAATGGGGAGTCGGGTTGGCCGAGCTGGCTAAGGCGCTGGCACCGCTTCAGCATCGTTGATGACGATGTTCAAGCGGGAGGCCTGGGTTCGAGGCTGGCTAGCATATAAGCTAAAGCTCGGCTCCTCACTAACACTACTAACACTTTACTGATGTGCTGTCTAAATGGGCTTTGTTCCCGATGACAATAAATAAATTTAAAAAAATATATATAAAATAATCTAGATATTTATTTTCTAAAAAATGGTCTCTATATTTTTTTTTTTTTAATATATTTTTGAATTAGGCAATTACAATCATATTGTGTTCTTATGAAATCGATGACTGATGATATTACACGTAAATTTTCAATTTTTTCATTTTTTGCATCTATTCGGTTTCAGTCAGATTTTAATTATCCACCGTTTTTCAAAGGGATATTAAGCAAAAACAATCGATTTATATAATTATACTTATAAATTTTTATGGTTTTCTAGAAGGAAATTCCAACATCTAATATTAAACTGGTTTTCAGGGGGGCTGAATCCAAAGCGATCTCTCTCTCTCTTCTGATCCATCGATTTTTCAATCTACGGACAAATGATTAATCCAAGAAATTTAGTAAAATACAACTCGAGATAAATTACCAAAACCAAAACCACTTTAATACTTATTTGCACAATGTTATCAAATGGATATTGAGAGTTAATATTTGCATTAGAAGAATTTGTTGCTAAGTCAAATAGATATGAAAAAAATATTTACTCAATTACCAAGTATCAGAAATAAAATCAGTATGTCAATTTCGCAAATATAAAAAAGCACACATATATAATAATTTAATAATATATATATTAAATGATTAGTAAAGTGTGTAAATTAATATTTATTTGATGTTTTTTTTTTGAAGAACCAACTTTTTATTTTTATTTTATCTACAAATCACTTTGATTTAAATGAATGGTTTCATAAATTTTAAAAAGATTCTTGTAGTATACAGTCCTAAGACTGGCTTAAAGCGACCACAGGTCCAACCCAACCCTTTCACTAAATTTTCCCCTTCCCAAATCTTTTATTATATGAAGAAAATACTCTAATCTAGGTATTTTACTTACAATTTTCTAGCTTAAGGAGGTTCGGGACTGTTTATCATTTTTATAAGAAAATTCTCAAATTTTTTTTATCATTGATGCATTAAATATTTATTACCGAAATTTGAAGTTGATCGTCTGTCCCATTACCGAGAAATAAATTATTGAAAATTGTCCTTTTAACATGGAAGTAAATGGACCGAGCTTTTAAAAGGGCTATAACTTATATACAAATTATACCATTTTCGACAAATTTATACAGATCAATAATTAAACTTTTATGAATCGAATGATATATTTTTCAATAGATTTGACAGTCTCGTTAATTAGTTATTCATAAATGTAAAAATAAAAAGTTATCTGCTGCCAACAAAATATGACAAAAGCACTAGTGTAGAATTCCAACTCTATTTGTTGAAATCGTTTTTGTGTTAAATAAATGTTTTTTATAATGAGAAAAAATCTATCTCAATATTCTTTTTATTAATATTATCAAAACAAAGATTTTTATTCGAAATTAACCTCATTATTAACAATTTTTTTATTAAAAAACTTGGTATGCAGACGTTGTCACTCTGAAGAAATATAAAAATTTTTTCGAAGATCAACCAGATAGATAAGCAGTCTCGAACTCTCTAAATTCACCCTCTAAAATTATCTCTTAGCAATTAATTCCCCTGAGATCTTCTCTTCCTGAAATTCTTCCATAATGCTCTCTTTTCCCTAACCTTATCCAGAACTGTATTAGATGAAGGAGGACGTTATCCATAACTTTTTAGATATACCATATATATTTTTTAAGACAATGAACAAAAGAAATATATGATGAGGCCACCTCATCATAACTTTAACATACACTTGCTTCCCCCCCTGTCATTTTAGAAAGCTTGCATTGATAGTTCCCTAAGGACTTAAAGACTAAGTATGCAAAATTTGGTCTAAATCGGATAAAGGGTTCAAAAGCAAAGCCACGAATCTTGGAATTTTTGCATGTTCATTATCAAAGGTTTTAGTGTAAATCAAAACGCCGTGAATTTTATAATTTTTGTAAAAATATTTTTAGTCGTTTTTGAGATATTTTAAAATATGAAGAAAAAAACAAACAATTTTTTTCATGCACGATTACAATACTTGGCCGTATGGTGAAGTAAAAATCGAGTAAATTCAATACGTCGTAAATTCAATACAAATTCACTACGTCGGGTAGCCTTCCTCCAGGGCGTACCTATTAAAAATACTTGCCAAACAGAAATGGAATCGAACTCAGGGGATTCTAAAATTATTACCCCTAAGCTATATCACCCATTAAGCCTTCTTTTCGACAAGAGACACATTTATATAAATCTATCTATATCTATACATATAAATATAGATTTAGATTTTAAGGAGGTTCTTTCGCGACAATCCACACAAAAAGTTATAACCTCGTAACCACTCTATACAAATGAACGGTGCTAAAATTTTGGGTTATGTTTTTTTAAAGTGACTGTACTTTTCATACTACTATATCTTCTTTATGAATTGATCTTATATCCCCTCCACTAAAATTAATCGCCCAAATATGTTATTTTTTTTATTTTTTATTAAAACTACGAGGTAAATAATTTCAATTTTTTTTAAGTTACCTACTCCGAATATATTATTCTAACAAATATTAGTTTTTAATCAAAATGGTGAAAGTCCTTCAATAAATAAATAAAATAATTATCATTTTCCCACCCTTTCCTAATCTACCATATGTAATAAATTTCATTTTTAATTGAAATTATTTCATGTTTAGTGTGGTATATCGTCTTCAAATTTTAACAGTGTGTTTATTATGCTTTAATGACTTATATTCCAAGTTTCGAAGAGTTCTTGAATTTTTGTGAAAGAACTAACTTAACAACACAAATGGCTGAATATCTTCACCTCTAAATTAACTTGTAACGTGGGACGTGAGCAATGTGAGCATGTAAGACGGGAGTTGTTTAATTCCAGAAATTGCAATTAATTTATAGAGAAAGATCTTTTCACCCGTAAAAAGAAATTTATTATATTTAATCGATAATTACATCGTGAGTCTGCCTAGAAAACAGAGTCTAGACAGAGATCTTGGTGATTTTTTTTAAGCTCTGTGCTCTTTTTAACAATTTAGACATTTAGAGAGTTGATTATTTTATGGCTTTGAAAAGAGAAAGAAATAATTTGAATCGGCTGAATGTTAGAAGAATTTTTCATAAAACGCTTTTTTTATTGAAATGAAAAATGATCTGGTCATTTTTCTATTTTAATTAATTCAATTTCAAATGATATTAATTCATGGGTTTTAAAATTCCAAAAAGTGCGATTTGGTTGTTCTTAAGCGAGATTTGTTGATTTTTAAATATTATTATATTAAGATTTATCATTCAGGCAACCATTTTATAGATATTCACCCAGAAATGAAAAACTATAACCACTTAATAGGATATAATAAAACTGGATAGATGCAGAAAGAACACGGGTTTTGAATTAAAGTAAATTGAGCATGTCAGATATAATAACGGTGGGTTTCGAAAAAATATATAAGATTGGCAATTGTGGTAAAAATATTTCAATTTCCACAAGATTATTCTTACCGTTTTTAGGGTATTATAATCTTTAATTAAGGTAAATTAACACAATTTCTTATGAAAGGCAGGTAATAAATATTATTGTCCAAAAAATAAAATAATATATAATAGTGTATTTTTCTTTTTACTTTATCCAATGCAAAGCATGGGTAAAGTATTGTAATCGCTCTCGGGGCAAGCGTGGCTTCAAAGGGTCCTCAGGTAAAGACTACGGAACCCATGGACTCAATTAAAGTCACAAATTGTAGTATTCAATTAGGTTGAATTTTAGCACGTGACGGTTTTGCCAAAAATTACATGGGGTCTCGTCGAGAGGCCAAAAAGTGCGATTTTTTCATTTAGTGCGTGCGGATGTATGTATGTATGGATGGATGTATGGATGGATGTTATCGCTTTTTTGGCCCACGATTTTTTCCACACCGTTGCACCGATTGAAATGAAATTGAAAACCTACCATTAGTTTAACAAAATGAAGCGCTGATTAGTTTTTGGTACATATCGGCCCACAAACATTAGTACTTTATTTCAGTACTTTTTTAGTTTTTTCTAAATATCTTGAAAATGACTTAACCAATTTTGATGAAATTTAATATCCTAATTAAGTACCTTGGGGACCACAAAAAAGGTTAAATAAAGTTTTTAGTAAAATTATATTTTAAAGTACTTTACTCTAGAGTTAGATGGTACTTTTTTAATTTTTTAAATTCTTTAAAATTTATTCATTTGAAAGTTTTAATATAGCTCATTTAGCCTTGCTTAAGTAAGAATGGATAGGCTTCTCTCTGTGAAATGCTAAAAATTTGGGAGGAATTTTTATGAGTAACCATAGCAACTGCGTTGTTTTCTTATCCGTTACCTTTGCTGAAGACATAGAGAAATCGATTTTAAACCAAAAATAGCGATTGATTCTCATCTAGTACTTGAGGAATAATCATTCTATATTGGATTTTTGACGTTTCGGTTTTTATTAGTAACCATTGCTGAAGACATAGAGAAATCGATTTTAAACCAAAAATAGCGATTGATTCTCATCTAGTACTTGAGGAATAATCATTCTATATTGGATTTTTGACGTTTCGGTTTTTATTAGTAACCATTGCTGAAGACATAGAGAAATCGATTTTAAACCAAAAATAGCGATTGATTCTCATCTAGTACTTGAGGAATAATCATTCTATATTGGATTTTTGACGTTTCGGTTTTTATTAGTAACCATTGCTGAAGACATAGAGGAATCGACTTAAAATCAAAAATAGCGATTGATTCTCATCTAATACTTGAGAAATATCCATTCTATATTTGATTTTTGACGTTTCGGTTTTTATTAGTAACCATTCCTGAAGACATGGAGAAAACAGTTTTAAACCAAAAATAGCGATTGATTCTCATCTAGTACTTGAGGAATAATCATTCTATATTGGATTTTTGACGTTTCGGTTTTTATTGGTAACCATTGCTGAAGACATAGAGGAATCGACTTAAAATCAAAAATAGCGATTGATTCTCATCTAATACTTGAGGAATAACAATTCTACATTAGGTTTTTGACGTTTCCATTATTATTGGTAACCATTGCTGAAGACATGGAGGAATCGACTTAAAATCAAAAATAACGATCGATTCCTATCTAATACTAGAGGAATAACCTTATTGCATTCCATTTTTGATGTTTTGACTATTAATGGAAACCTCTACTGAAAATGTAGAAGAATCGACTTAAAATCAAAAAGACTAAATTCTTTTTTGGTAAACAACTCAAGCTTATCCAAATTCGGTTTACATAAATCTGCCTTCGCAAATGAATCTTTATTTCAGTTAAGCATTAATTTTTACTATTCCAATCGAGTTGAATGGAGTGAAAATGAGTGGCTTTCGTTATATATTGCATGTTTGGAGGTGAGTGTCTCAAGGGTCTGGACTAGTTGCCCGGAAAGCATACTAGTGCTTGGGTTCGACTCCCGAGGGGACAAAACCCTCCTACATGCAATATAAACTTATCTATTAATATCTTTGATAAATGACCTAAATTCATGTTCATAAAATTAATTGATTCATATCACAAGTTGATTTTGAGAAAAAACTCAATCTTTCTTTCTCAAATAGATACTCAATTCTTTACATAAATCTGCCTTCGCATTGGTCCGATGCTGAATCTTTATTTCAGTTAAGCATTAATTTTTACTATTCCAATCGAGTTGAATGGAGTGAAAATGAGTGGCTTTCGTTATATATTGCATGTTTGGAGGTGAGTGTCTCAAGGGTCTGGACTAGTTGCCCGGAAAGCATACTAGTGCTTGGGTTCGACTCCCGAGGGGACAAAACCCTCCTACATGCAATGTAAACTTATCTATTAATATCTTTGATAAATGACCTAAATTCATGTTCATAGAATTTGGATAAAGTTTAGCAACGATCCGTTGCAGTTTATTTCTTTTACTTTCACATATAGTCGTCTTAGAGTGTAAACCTGCTAACTACATTTTTACTTTACCATACAGGGTATGGTCAGGTATTGTAATCGTGCATGAAAAAAGTGTTTTTTCCTTCTTTTTTTCGAAATATCTCAAAAACGGCTGAAACTATTTCGATTAAAAAAATTGATCGAAACCATGGCATTTCGCTCTACAAAAAAGCTATAATAAGTGAACATAGAAAAAATTATATTTTTAGAGATAATAATTGTTTTGTCAAAATGTCTGTTAGCCTGTCTGGTTGGTTGTCTGTTTGTCCGTTAGTCTGTGCGTTACCACATTTTTGTGGACGAGCTAGCTCAAAAACTAGTTTGAATATCGAAACCAAATTTCACACGTAGTTTTGGTCCATTGAGATTAAGAGCTGATTAGATTTTGGTGCACATAGACCCAAAATTAAGGGGGGTGGAGGGGTGGAGAGGGTTAAAAATTAAAAATCTAGGCCATTTGAGCAAACTCAACCAAATTTTGTATACATAATCAGTGGGCCCCCAGGAATCTAAAAATGCAAAAACTAACTGCCCAAAATGGGGGGGGGGGTGCAGGGTCAAAAAATGAAAATCTTGGCCATTTACCAAACTTAACCAAATTTTGTATACATAATCAATGGGCCCCCAGGAGTCTAAAAATGCAAAAACTAATCCCCTCCCCTATTATAAATAATTTTATTAAATATTAAATATAAGTGAGGGGCCAGGTTGTATGGTAAAGTCAAGTGGATGGCCACATCAGAACACATTCGCCTGCCGGGGTCCTGACAATTTGAGAGCTTTTATCTACGAGGTGGAAAAAGTTAATTTCATTTTGTAACTTCTAGTTGGAAGGAATCAATGCCCTTAATAGTTTGAAACCGGATTCAGAACATAAAACCGGATATTGTGGTCCCCAGAAGCCAAAAAGTGACCAAAAATTGATTGGTCAGTGAGTACTACGTATGTACCATCTCCCCTTTATATATATATATATATATGCTTTATTATAATAAGTAGTATAAAGAAATATAGAAGGATGCAGTTGTATTAATTCTTCAAGTTTAGTTTTTGAAAAATATCTCAAGAGGTTAAAACTATTTTAATAACAAAATTAAGGGAAATCAGGACGTTACAAAAAGGCTTTTTAGTAAAATTTAAAGAGACAATAATTAGTAGCTGGAACACCGAGCGAGGCTCGGTAATTTTTTGCTTAAGTTAAAAGAGATATATTAATATTATTTTTAATTTTAAATTCAAGTAAAAAGGTCATTTTTAGTAGGCTGGAAAACTTGACCAGCATACGGGGTACATTTTCCAACTTCAGATGATCAGACTTGACCATTTGCTGTCAAAAACTGTATTAACTTTTTTGAAAAATAATTGTGCTAGTTTGTAGATAAAGGTATAGAGAATGCAATGATATCCTGTTTACTTCAAAAAAGATAAAAATAAAAAATACAAAAATAAAATTATAAAAAGTTGGAAAACTTGCCTCGGTCTCCCCTACCATATATTTGCTCATTTAATAGTATAAAATAAGATATTTAATAATAGCCCAAGATCTGGTGACACATTTTGACTACGGATTTGACCCAACTAGAAATAATGCGTAATAGTACCGTCTATGATAGTTGTACAGGGAATGCCCAGTCTGGCTGGCTGTAGCAGGTTGGCCAGGTACTACGCATGGTGTGAGTGGGGTAAAAAATACATATGTGTTAAAAAAATTTTGACCCTATTGCTATTGCTATTTTTTTATGTTGTAAAAATACACTTTGGGTGGTCTGGTTCCACATCCCACCACTCAAATGGTCTGGGGTGAATATATTATGTTTATAATTGACTATAAATTATAACTTTTATAATTTCACTGTGGGTCAAAAATATTTTTTAACACATATGTATTTTTTACCGCACTCACACCATGCGCAGTACCTGGTCCACATGCTACAGCCAGCCAGACTGGCCATTCCCTGTACAACTATCATAGACGGTACTATTACGCATTATTTCTAGTTGGGTCAAATCCGTAGTCAAAATGTGTCACCAGCTCTTGGAATATAAGTATTAAGAATTTCCAGACTAGGTACCTCCGTCTTTGGTGGGATGTACAGCCATAGCGGCGGCTGTGGCAAGAGTGAGCCACACGAGGCAAGAGGCTGCAGAAATGGTGCCTCCGTAGCCACCACCACCATAACACCCACCAATCCCCGCGCCTCCTCCGGCGCCTTCGCAAGCCAGGCGTCGTCGTCGCATTATCGCTACTCCGACTGGCCGTCTTCGTCGTCGTTGTGGTCGTGGACGTTGCTCGACTCGAGGCAGGGCGACCTCCGTCGCGGACAATCACGCCCAATGGACACAGTTTGGTCTTGAATTTGGTTCGTAGGCAAGCAAAAACGGAGGCTTCTTAATGGAGAAGATCTCATTAGACTGTGACGACAACTCCCAAAATGACAACGGAGACCTTGCACGTGTCTTCGAAGGGTTTGGAGTTGCCGCTGACGGAGCGGCCATTCTGTTGTCCCCGCAAATCAATCTACAAATAAAAGAATGACAAAGTTAATACAGTGCCTCAAGACCAACTTCTATTCATTAATTTACAACTACTCTATTTTTCACAATATACATAGCCCAAGGAGTATTTATCATTTTTATAAGAAAATTCTCTAATTTTTACCATCGAATCATTGATGTATTAGATATTTATTCCCGAAATTTGAAGTTGATCGTCTGTCCCATTACCGAGAAATAAATTATTGAAAATTGTCCTTTTAACATAGAAGTAAATGGACCGAGCTTTTAAAAGGGCTATAGCTTCTATACAAATTATACCATTTTCAACAAATTTATACCGATCAATAATTTAACTTTTATGAATCGAATCATACATTTTGCAATAGATGTGACACTCTAGTTAATTAGTTATTCATAAATGTAAAAAAATAAAATGTTATTTGCAGTCAACAGAATATAACAAAAGCACAAGTGTAGAATTCCAACTCTATTTCTTGAAATCGTTTTTCTGTTAAATAAATGTTTTTATAATGAGAATAAAGTTATCTCAATATTATTTTTATTAATATTATCGAAACAAACATTTTTATCCAAAATCAACCTCATTATTAACAATTTTTTTATTAAAAAATAAAACTTAGTTTAGTAGGCAGACGTTGTCACTCTGCAGAAATTCAAAGGGTTTTTTCGAAGATCAACCAGATAGATAATCTGTCCCGAACTCACTTAAGAGAGGAGTTTCTTGCCACCCTGGATTCAATTCGGAATCGTGCCATTAAAAGAAATGAAAATTCGGCTTGGATACAGTGAACCCTTAAGCCAACATTAAAAGCTATTTCATCCTTTCATTTTATAAATGAAGTAAAATCAAAACTCCCCAAAAGCCTCATTGCGAGGAAACACTTTTGCAAATATTTATTTATTTATTTTAAATGATGCTCTGAGGCGATTCGCCTCATAGAGCAGATGACAAAAGTTTACTACTTATTAAGACATATTTAGAGTTAAATTATAACTATTATTATCATTTCCGTCAGTAATTTTAATTAATTTGAAAGTTTATAATAGGAAAATAAGGACAAGTTTTATGTGTGACTTTTTTATTTATCAGCCAACGTTTCGTCGACTTTGCCACTTCTTCAGAGACATAAATAGTCATGCCACACTCGTCTAAATTTTCTTGTTATCTTCGTTACCATTTGAAGACCATCAGAACACAAATTTCAAAAAACATTCGCCACATTCACATAAAGAATTTTCGTTCTTTTTTTTATATTAACAATTAGATTAGATATAAAATAGAAATAACATAAATAGAATGAGGCAACAGTATTTTTTAAAAACAGAATAGAATCTTTTTTCTTTTGATCCTTACATGAAGAAATCAAGTGAAAAAGAGTGTTGCCTCATTCTATTTATGATATTTCTATTTTATATCTAATGTAATTGTTAATATAAAAAAATAAAGTAAAAAAAATTGTGAATGTGCCGAATGTTTTTTGAAATTTGTGTTCTGATGGTCTTCAAATGAAGATAACAAGAAAATTTATGACGAATGTGTGGCATGACTATTTGAAGCCCTGAAGAAGTCGGCAAGTCTGACGAAAACGTTGGCTGATATAAAAAAGTTACACATAAAAGCTTGTCCTTATTTTCCCATTATAAACTTTCAAATTAATTAAAATATAACCCTGACAAATTTGGAGTAAAACTTAGAATAAAATAAATCATATAATATATAATGCAGATAGTAATATAAGGAAAAATAAAATATGTTCAATTGTATGTTCAATTGACAGCCCACCATTTACACTTATGTTTGTGGAAATCCTGAAATCTTCATTAGTTCAAAACACCAACATTTTTTATAGCGTTTTCTATTAGACTAAATAACCTTCTGAATAAAATTATTTAAAAAAAAATAAAAATTTGATCAAATTTGTCATTCAAAAATGAAGAAATAATATTAATTTAATATTAATTTATTTTCTATAACACAAATCAAAGGGTAGGTCCTAAGTTTAATGTAAATAAATATAAATATCTAATACAGATATAAATACATGTACCCACATAAGTACATATATCGGATGTTGCTGACTCATCCATACATTATGGAATCAACTTGAAAAACAACATATATGCATATTTCGGCTTACTTAAATATTTTAGAGCTCTATATGTAAAAAAAGTAAACAGAATTTAAAACTACATACAAAGAATAAATTTATAAGATTTTGTAAAACTTTTAATATATGACTAGAAAAGAATAAAGCATAATTAAAAGAAACTATTTATTTTTACAAATTATTAGTAAAATAATTAACACCTAATTAAGTAATAATTACCCCAATATACACACTATTTCCCTCATAAAGGAATTTTAAATAGTTTATCTTTTCACTAATTACGTAAGGTGGAACCATTTTGTGACTCTGATACAAACAATTAAATCTAAACAATCAACAACAAAACAATTTTTAAATTTAAATTTTTAAAATGCTTTTTTGTCATTTATTAAAAGTTGAACACAATTTAATTAACTTTAGCTTCAATTTCCTCTCAGACACTTTAGTTTCAAATAATTAGGAAGCAGAAATTTGAATAAATGTTTTTTTACATGTTAATTCCTTATGTCCATTGATTCAACCAATACCCAATATATTAAATATGTATCCCACCTAAAACAATTGTGTGAAAAAACAGACCAAGTTCGAAAAAGTAGTGAAATCTAGGAAGCAGCAAAAAAATTCAGCTTAATTCTATTTAATAAGGATATATCACAACCTATATTTTGTATCTTCTCACCATGAAAAATTCGACACTTTCCAAAATTAAAATTTTAAATACGATTTTTGACTTCATTTATCATTTTTTATTAAAATAAAGACCCCTAAAAAATCTTCTAATTGATCAACTGAACCATAAGAGAAAAACACACAGATCTCTCTAATAATAAGAACCAAACAAAGCACCGGTTACGAAAAAGTCTCTGTAGTTAAGCAGCATGTAGCACGGTTTGTTCTGAACTGAATGACACTTTTCTGACACCTTGAGTTTATTCAACTCTATCAACAGAGTAAAACACACAAATCTTGCTAATAATAAGAACCAAACAAAGCACGGCTACATGAAAAAGTCTCTGTAGTTAAGCATCATGTAACACGGTTTGTTCTGAACTGAGTGAGACTTTTCTGACATCTTGAGTTTATTCAACTCTATCAACAGACTAAAACACACAAATCTTGCTAATAATAAGAACCAAACAAAGCACCGGTTACCAAAAGATCTCAAGTTAAGCAACATTTAGCACAGTTTATTCTGAACTGAGTGGCCCTCTTCAGACATCTTGAGTTATTTCTAGTCTTCTCAACCTTAATCGTGTGCATGTAAATTCTAGTAAATTGTTTAAGAAGGGTAAAAGTAGATAGTGAGAGCTGTAACCCTGTATATTGGCTAGAAACGCAAAGGCTATAACACTTGAGGATATGGTATTCTCAGTAAAGTATTCACAGTAAAGACAGAAGCTCACCAATAAAATTAATTAATAAGTCACCGCCCAAGAACTCCATCTTATACTAGACGTTTTTAACTCTGATCAAGGGTGTTTATGAACTCATTTTCTTTTTTCAATAACAATAAGAGCATTCTGGGTTTTGAAGTAAAAAAATTACATAAAGCAAAATTTAATTGAATCAGCATATTGGTTATTCATTCTTATCGATGATTGAAAATTTGAAAATAAATTTAAAAAAAAAAGTAAACTTCTTGAGAGAATAAATAAAAATCACAACCCTCTTCGACAGAAAGTAATATTTATTATTAATATAAATTTTTTCATGAATTTTCTTTTTCCATTCTTTTGTTGAATATTTTTTAATAACTCCTTTTTAATTAAATTCTTTGACGCTTTTATTTTAAACTTGAATAAAAAAACAAAGGATGGAAGAAAAAAGTCCTTAATTTTTATTTTATATAGGTATATTTTATGTTGTATTTATGTGTGATTTTAAAAAAGTTATTAAAACTTTAATGCTGAAAAATGGCATGTTTTTTAGTTCATTTTGATAAAATAGTTGGCTCTTAGCGTTTCATACAAAAGTAAGACGGAGGGAGCCTTACTAGTGTAGCTACAATGGTTTTCTATCGATTTATTCGTCAGAATATTGTAGCTCGTAAACTTGAGAAGATACAACTTAAAATTTTTCATAACAGAAGCTATTCATAAAAAGCTTTTCTGTAGTCTTTGTAGCCATAGTAGGATTCCTATGCAATTGCATATTTTGTTTGCCGCCACATACGACCCAGTGGATCAATTATCTATCCGAATCATGCATCTAGGATACTCTGGGTTAAATTTTATACTGCATATTTTTCATATTTGAGTAATATTGCATAAAATTGCATGTTTGAAGAATTTTCCATAAAATTGCATATATGAAGGATTTTTTATCAAATACCAATACAATCGTGTCAGTTAAATAAAACTAACCTCCCACCCCGTATTTTTTCGTAGACATTTTTTGAAAAATTATTATATTATTATGTTGATTTTATTCAAGATTTCTTTGAGTTTAAAGATTTTTTTAATATATTAAATATAATGAGAATTTTGTGCAATTTTTTACGAAATAAAAGTTTATATTTGACACTTGGTCTCTATAGCCTAGGTACTTTAACATTTTATTTCTTTCATAGCACTCCTTCAAATGTATAGTCTTTTTGTCTTCAATTTTAATTTTTTAGTGCATAACATTTTTTTGCCATCTTTTACTGCATATATTTGAATATTTCAAAGTATTCTGCATTTTACTTGCATATTTCAGCATTTTTAACTACATATTTTAGCAGTTTTTACTGCATAAAAATCCGGTCTCTATTCATAACATACGTTTATTTTCGATCTGTAATGGAATTAAAATAATAAGGGATTTTTTTTAACATAGTAGAAAATTAAGAGATTGGAATAAAAATCAAGACTAAATAACTGAATTAATAAAGTAAAGGGTGTGTAGTTTCACAGTGAATGAAATAAAACTCAAAGAGGTTTATACAGACTCAATATATTTCGGATTATATTGAGTCTGTATAAACCTCTTTGAGTTTTATTTCATTCACTGTGAAACTACACACCCTTTACTTTATTAATTAATATCATGTTTCACCTACACCACTTTCTCTAAGTAAAACTAAATAAATGACAAAAGAACCAGGTTTGGAAAGGAAGTGGAAGTGAATATTTCGGGAAGTATTTAGCATATACAAAGGGGTGTCAGAGGAAAGGACCTTATTTGGTTTCGGGTGCTTTAATCCAACAATTTCAACACTTGGGAAGAGCGGATGTGACGTCAGCAAATAAATGGACTTCCAGACTGAGACGTACTCAGCTTCACGGACTTCTTAATCAATCTCGAGGCAGTTTAGCTTGGGAGACATATCAGAGGCGATCGTGAGATTGAGCGTTGGATATTAAGTATTTATTCGAACAATCTGGGCAAATCCCTACAGTGTGGCTTTTATTCTATCACTAAGCTTCACAAGCCGCCTTCGGCGGGCCTTTCTGCTAGGCTTCGCCCCCTGGACCCCCACGTGGCTGCTTTATTGATGTTTTATTAGTAACAGAGAATAAATATAATTGTTTTATTATAAAGTCTTAAATAGACATAATTTGTGATTCTATTTAACTGCAATATACACTCATAACAAATAAGATGAAACAAATATTTAAAATGTATTAAAAATCTCTATTTATAAAAAATTCTCTTATTCTCAAGCTTGAGTTGTTTATCATAAAAGAATTTAGTCTTATTGATTTTAAGTCGATTTTTCCACGTTTTCAGTAGAGCTTGCCATTAATAGTCAAAACATCAAAAATGGAATGCAATAAGGTTATTCCTCTACTATTAGATAAGAATCGATCGTTATTTTTGATTTTAAGTCCATTCCTCCATGTCTTCAGCAATGGTTACCAATAATAATCGAAGGGTCAAAAATCTAATGTAGAATTGTTATTCCTCAAGTATTAGATAAGAATCGATTGGTATTTTTGATTTTAAGTCGATTCCTCCATGTCTTCACCAATGGCTACCAATAAAACCGAAACGTCAAAAATCGAATGTAGAATGGTTATTCCTCGACTGTTAAATGAGAATCGATCATTATTTTTGAAATAAAGTCAACATCAGGCGCGGATCCAGACCTCTGATTTGGGGGGGGGGGCGGTCGCCGGTATATAAGATCTACTTTTGATCTCGGAAGTGTGTCGCAGTCGAATTGTCCAAGCGGGGGGGGGGGGGCCAGAGACGCCCCCCCCCCACATAGAACTTTATTTTCTTCAATTTTAAAATTTAATGTTATATAACAAAAAAAGATTAAATAAACATATAAAAATTGTTGATCTCCAATGCTTTGGGGGGGGGCGGTCGCCCCCATCGCCCCCCTGGATTTGCGCATGGTTAACATGAACTGCAAATAGCAAGTGATATCTGATTAATAATGAAGGAATAAACATATTAATATTTCAAATGAATTTGGATAAAGTTTAGCAACGATCCGTTGCAGTTTATTTAATTAAATAACAATTTTTGAGTTCGTCAATTAAATTGTCAAATTAATATTTGTGGGATTTAAAATTCATTGTAATTAAGTACCTTGAGGACCACAAAAAAGGTCATATATAGTTTTTTGTAAAATTATATTTTAAAGTACTTTATTTTAGAATAAGATAGTACATTGGATAAAGTTTAACAACGATCCGTTGGAGTTTATTTTTTTAATTTTTGTTTTTAAATGTACTTTAAAAAAATAGATAGTTTTTTTAAATCTGTGTTGCATTATTAAATTCCTCTTCAACGATAATGTGGTTAGATCTCTTTTCTCTATGCTATTAAAAATAAATGACATCTCAAAAATGTGACAGATAGGGCTGCCAACACAAAGTTAGTTTGCTAGTTTAGTTATTTTATTGTTTGGCAAGCTAGGTTGGCTAAACCCATTTTGTTTTAGTATTTCGTGAATTTTCCAATTTTCCGGGCAACTTTTCCAATTTTTTTTTACGTATTAACCTGAATTGGACTATTACGAACATTTTAAAAAAAAAATTAGCCAAATCGGTCCAGGCATTTGAGAGATCCGCGCTTACAAAGAAAAAGAAATTCATTTTTATTATATAGATTACTCAGACTAAAAAGTTTATGGAATTAACCTTAATTGATGAAATTTTGTAAAATGTGGGATAAATTGAAAATTGGGGTTTTTCTCCATTTTTAAAAAATATTTTTAAAGCATTATATTAATTCTCCAAGAAAGGACTAGACAAATACCATTGACTCAAATATAACTAGTGAATATTGTTATTCTGAGAGATTATTTCAAATTAGACCACCCATGATGAAATTTAAAAATAAATTAAAGATTCTAATGTTTTTTTTTTTTTTTTGGTGGTCAAAACTTAAATAATCGATGTCCTTGATCATTAGAATGATCAGTTCGAAAATAACTCTTTTAGTGATGGTAATTATATGACGTTTTTACCACCGCCTTATAATCTGTCGAGTTGTAAAAATCATAATGAAATTGGGTGATGCAGCAGAAAAGGAAATATTGGAAAGAGCAACCCCAAATCTCCCTCCACAAGCTGAGGCGAAACATCTTAAAAAAAAGAAAAATTTAGCCAATTAAATAAATAAGACTATCTGAAAACAATTAAATAAAAATTTCAGAAACACAGGGTAGTTTTTCGAAAGAAAAGTACGAAGCTGTAAGCTTCCTTTATTATTAATCAGATATTACTTGCAATTTGCAGGATATATTGACTTAAATTCAAAAATAGTGATCGATTCTCATCAAATACTCGAGGAATAACCATTCTACATTGGATTTTAAACGTTTCTGTTCTGTTATTATTGTTCTCTTGGTAGTGTTAGGAGACTGATGCTGGTAGATAGACTTTGCTTATGTTTGGTTGAGTCTGATTGTATGATTTGTATTCTTATATAATAATGCATTCTTGTAATTTATGTAAATGTGTGCTTGTAAATGTGTAAAAGGAATTGTTCCGTTCAAAATAAATAAATAAATAAATAAATAAAAAAACCATTGCTGAAGACATGAAGGAATCGAGTTAAAATCAAAAATAGGCATCGATTCTCATCTAATACGTGAGGAATAACAATTCTACATTGGGTTTTTGACGTTTCGATTATTATTGGTAACCATTGCTGAAGACATGGAGGAATCGACTTAAAATCAAAAATAACAATCGATTCTTATCTAATACTAGAGGAATAACCTTATTGCATTCCATTTTTGATGTTTTAACTATTAATGGCAACCTCTACTGAAAACGTGGAAGAATCGACTTAAAATCAAAAAGACTAAATTCTTTTATGGTAAACAACTCAAGGTACACCTAATTCCAATCGCGGTTCACCCCTCGGTTTAATTGAAACAAGCAGTGGACAGCCTCATTCATGTCTCTTTATAAAAATATTTTAGGCTTAGGTATTACCTTTCTTCCTTTGAAAAATTACACTGGGTTGCTTTGCTCAGGACTGTACAACATGTGATGTCATTTTATTACTTAAAAAATAAAATAAATTTGTATATACAGAATCTACGCTATTAGATGAAGGAGAAGGTATCAGCCAAAGTTGGATGCGCTGTGTTCAATAAAACACCCTGAATAAAACGTTTCGGTCTGAATTTATTTGGCCATCTTCAGTTGATTGGGAGTTATACACAAAATGCGGTACACATATTATGTGATCGAACCAAGCCTTGTCAAAAATAAAAATTGTAGCTTCATGTAAATTTATAACGTGTCTATGCTCAAAGGTTCAGAATTCAGAGTTCACATTCATTCTGAACCTTTGAGCACAGGGACGTTATAAATTTACATGAAGCAACAATTTTTATTTTTGACAAGGCTTGGTTCAATCACATATGTGCACCGAATTTTGTATATAACTCCCAATTAACTGAAGATGGCCAAATAAATTCAGGCAGAAATGTTTTATTCAGGGTGTTTTATTGAAGCCAGCGCATCCAACTTTGGCTGATACCTCCTCCTTCATCTAATGGAGTTTCATCACAGCCACAAACTCTAACAACATTTATAGTATCTACGTATATAATCGTCAGCCTTGAATTCTTCACCGAGCTTCCATCTCCATTTACTTTAATCTTAATATTTTATTTTATTTTGATTAAACGGTTGGAAAAACAAAAATATTCAGAGGCCAATAACCTTAAAGCCAACATTTTATTATCATATTTATAAAATGTATATATTTCGTTTAATCTTTATGAAAATCACGGCATTGGAACGAGATTGCTAATTAATGTCTGAAACGAGGCGCCATTGCTAATGGCGTCAGGTTTATTTACCTGGGCTGGTTGCTGCCCCTCACAAATGAATCTGCTAACTGTTAGCCCAGATGATTGGAGTGCATCTCTCGCTCATCCATGACATTCACTACCTAATTAATACAAATTTCTATCCATTTACTAAAGAAAAGCAAGATCAAGGTTCTATCTCTAAGGAAAATTAACAAACGAGACGAGAGTATTTTTTTATTTAAATATGCGAAAAGAACATCGAAAGAGTTGAAGAATTCCAATTGAAAAGATTTTGTTTTGCCGAGAGTAGCAGAGTTGTTGATTCATAAAGAGATTGTCCTCTCCTTAATGCAAATAAATATATACATTAGGTAGGTCAAAAAATCCATTATTTTTTTACAAGTGACACGGAAAAATGGGTTGCTAGATACCTTAAAAAATTCTTTCTAAATATGAGCTCTTAATTTTAATAAGAAGATCCTCGCATCGCAGTTTTTTATTTTTTCTCAGTCCAATAGAAAAAATTCATACCTCATCATTAATTGAATGTACAGAAAAATGTTCTTGAAGAATTTCGTAGGAAATTTAATGCTCTACAAAAAAGGTATCTTATATTTTTTCCGTAAACCTCACCATTTGAAAGATATTGAAGATTTAAGTTTGATTATTTTAAGACAAATTTCATTTTTGTTTATGAATTTCATAACTCGACAATAAATGGCTATTATAAAATTCGCAATACAAATTTTTGTAGAAAATAACTGCTCTATAAAAAAGGTGCCTTTTGTTTTGGCGATTAAATTAAGAGTTCAAAAGATATTCATCATCAAACTTTCATGTGTACTGAAGTTTGATGATGAATATCTTTTGAACGCTTAATTTAATCGCCAAAACATAAGACACCCTTTTTATAGAGCAGTTAATTTCCTATAAAAATTTGTATTGGGAATTTTATAATAGCCATTTATTGTCGAGTTATAAAATTCATAAACAAAAATGAAATTTGTCTTAAAATAATCAAACTTAAATCTTCAATATCTTTCAAATGGTGAGGTTTACGGAAAAAATATAAGATACCTTTTTTGTAGAGCATTAAATTTCCTACGAAATTCTTCAAGAACATTTTTCTGTACATTCAATTAATGATGAGGTATGAATTTTTTTCTATTGGACTGAGAAAAAAATAAAAAACTGCGATGCGGAGGATCTTCTTATTAAAATTAAGAGCTTATATTTAGAAAGAAATTTTTAAGGTGACTAGCAACCCATTTTTCCGTGTCACTTGTAAAAAAAAATAATGGATTTTTTTGACCCACCCTAATATACATAGGTACAAATACTATATACCAAATATAAATGTGTATTTATATACTTAAATTTATTTGTTTGAAACTATAGTTTCGAAGGTTTGACCATCATTAGTCTTTTAATTAGAAATATTTTATCTCAACCAAAACATTCTGTGAAAAAACAGGCCAAGTTCGAAAAAGCAGTGAAATCTAGTGTGTAGGCAAGTTAAATTCGCCAAGAATAATTAAGTTAAGAGATCTACTATTTTCTCAACTATATTATTCTTAGCGAATTTAACTTGGCTACACACTAGATTTCACCACTTTTTCGAACTTGGCCTGTTTTTTCACAGAATGTTTTGGTTGCGATTTCTCTTCTTTTTTGTAAGCTATGAGGGAGCCCGTTGGTAGAAAGGGCTATAATTTTTATTTTTTACCCTCCTCCCCATTTTTGGGTGGCTAGTTTTTGCATTTCTAGCCTTCTGGAAATGTATACAAAATTTGGTTGAGTTTGGTCTAACGGGCTAGAATTTTCACCCCCCCCCCCCCCCCACACACACACACATTTTGAAAGAGTTGAAAGATAGAAAGTTTTGATTTTTGGAATTTTTTCCTTTGTTTGTGTCCAATACCCTACTAGCAGGCGAAATTTCATGATGCTGGAATGATTGGGAGTACCTTATAGGTTTTGATGACCTGTCATTGAGTGAGTGAGTGCCAAAATTAGCTATTTTCTCAGGTCAATATCTCAGAATCTATTTAAGCTATATTAGTGAAATTTGGTACTCTCCTCAAGATGGATTACATAATTACATGGGTATAATTTCAGCTCTGTATCACAAATGGATTCCGAGGTGCAGGGGGTCGAAATTGGCTTCCTTTCTAAACGTCGAAAGGTAAAAGAATTCCAAAGCAACTTAGTTAGGTCCTAATAGCAACGGCTTAGGCGCTACCCCTTGAAGTATGCAACCATCTGTTCAAATTATAATTCAGTTAATTCTGAAACGATTGCGCGCAAAGTCACCAATAAACAGCCAATTTTCTCTCGCACACCGTAATTTTAAATTGAAATATAAAAATTAAACCTTATTCTACTTGAGAAGAACTTTACAGTGATAGATCACACTGATAAAAAAATTATTTACTTATGTGTCCACATAAAATACGATGTTCTCCGAAAACATCATTAGACTAAAATGTTTATATAATTTTTGATTCGTGGGAAAATTACTACATTTAACAAGTTTGTATCGTATTTAGTCTACGAGCTAAGCTGCTCCGAGT
This sequence comes from Forficula auricularia, assembly GCA_024734495.1. Classification (NCBI taxonomy): domain Eukaryota; kingdom Metazoa; phylum Arthropoda; class Insecta; order Dermaptera; family Forficulidae; genus Forficula; species Forficula auricularia. The sequence continues at coordinate 1,119,568 of JALMQS010000150.1, forward strand.
TACGTACATATATTTTTACTTTTTAAACGAACTCTTAAAAAAAGTTTAATTTGAAAATTACTCAAACAAAAATGGAGCTTATTAATTCGAAACAAAAATGATTATTCTTCTCAACGTTTAGGGTAGAAAATAGAGTGATATTGCTGAAGACATAATTTCAATTTTCTTGACGCAGTAGTTCCAGAGAAATAGTGACAAATTCGGACGAAAACATGATTTTAGAAGTTTTTCCTTGTGTTTTAGCAATTTAAAATTTGGATTAAAAAAAAACTTAGGTAGCAAGTATTTACCTCTCTAAAGCAAATCTTTACATCAAATTTCAAGATTGTATTTATTTAGTTTACTAGCTAAAATGTTCGAAAAGTCAGATTTACAGAAATTAGTAGGGACACATAAAAGGACCCAGTTTTTCTTTTTAAATGAAGGCATAAAAGTACCATCTTGCATTGTTGGTTCATGACGAATTCTACAACGTACAACCCTCAATTCCTCATGACCAAACCCTACAAATTGTAGGATTCTAAATCACTCACTGGAATAAAATTCTTTCCAGGATGCAATAGTCATTCTAGATTTATAGGTCTTACACGTGCCGGCATTAAAAAATAAAAGCAATATTTACTACTACTAGACAAGCTTTTGCTTACAGACAAGGTCGATCACAAAATGAGTTCAGCGAGTGTCAGGCCCCGTGATATATGTAAATGAAGTGTAAGGAAAAAGAACAAAACCAAAAGAAAAAAAAATTTTTTACTCAAGTCAAATGAATAAAATATATCATTTTTTTTTTACTTTATCCAATGCGATTTTCATATAATACTTGAGGAATAACAATTCTACATTAGGTTTTTGACGTTTCGATTATTATTGGTAACCATTGATGAAGACATGGAGGAATCGGATTAAAATAAAAAATAACGATCGAAAGCTTCAGTTGGTTACCAAAAAAGAATTTAGTCTTTTTGATTTTAAGTCGATTCTTCCACGTTTTCAGTAGAGGTTGCCATTAATAGTCAAAACATCAAAAATGGAATGCAATAAGGTTATTCCTCTAGTAGTAGATAAGAATCGATCGTTATTTTTGATTTTAAGTCGATTCCTCCATGTCTTCAGCAATAGTTACCAATAATAATCGAAGCGTCAAAAATCTAATATAGAATTGCTATTCCTCCAAGTATTTGATGAGAATCGATCGCTATTTTTGATTTTAAGTCGATTCCTCTATGTCTTCAAAAATGGTTACCAATATAACCGAAACGTCAAAAATCCAATGTAGAATGGTTATTCCTCGACTATTAAATGAGAATAGATCATTATTTTTGAATTAAAGTCAACATAAACTGCAAATTGCAAGTGATATCTGATTAATAATAAAGGAATAAACATATTAATATTTCAAATGAATTTGGGTAAAGCTTAGCAACGATCCAGTTTCAGTTTATTTTTAATACAATGACCGAATCAATTAAAAGCAATAATATACAAGTTTTTAAAGAAATCTTTGGATATAAATAATTCTACCAGAATTTTCAAAGTAGCAAATTCCAAATAAATAAAATGAAGGATTGATAATTACTAAAATTATATGCTATTAGAATTGTAATATTTTTTGACAACGAAGGTTATAAAAATGACTTTCGAATGGAAATTTTTCCTACAAACCAATTATTAAAATAATAGAGATCAGGATGTCATTTTAAAAGTTCATTCAATTTTTAAAGTTATTCAAAATAAAGTGGAAACCTTAAGCCTTTAAAACAATACGAGATTTAATAAGAAAATCACAAGGTTTCATCTACTAGATCCGAAATAGAATGGATTATTTTTAATTATATTATAGAAGTGTTGTTTTTATCCCTCGGGAATCGAACCTAAGTCGAAGTAAGTAGATTCTTAATTTAAACACAACGACATGCCATATTGTTTAAATAAAGGTGGTTTATTATATCACTAAAGAGCAAAATTTTACAAATGATTATTTAAATCTTTGAGGGATATATTTAGCGCGTTGGTTTCACCATACATATTATGGACGAGGGGTTCGCACCTTACGGGGTAGTCAATTAGCCCGGATTGCTGTTATTGGCCCTCGGGTTCGAGGTGGTAAAAAACAATCCTTTGACAAATAATTAAAAATAATCCATTCCATCTCGGATCTAATAGATGACACTTTCTCGCGATTTCATAAAAATTTTAAATCTATTTCTATGGGCTATTTCTATGGGCAAATCTCTCAAAAATACAAGATTTAATATATAGATATAAATATTAACCATAAATTAGGGTTTGAAGGGTCAGTGAAATCGAAATCTTTAATCAAAAGAAATGTGTGTTATAAAATAAGAGAATAGTCATTTTCAATCTTCGTTTCACTTGTGAATTAAATAATGTCCCATTCATGATGAAGTTTTTAATCTGATCAAGAATGTTGGGGGGATTTAGATATCTGGAAGTTTTATCAGGTTAGGAAGATAGTGACTGGGGCAAGGATTTGCACCTGAGTCGATTGATATGCTAACTTGTTAAAATTAAAAATAAGCTTTATGAACAAGACTCAATATAATATATATTATGTATACAGGGTGTTTCAGGAGGAATAGTAAATATTTTAGGAGGTGGTAGTATAGACGAATTGCAATAAAAAATGCCATATAACATGTGTCCAGTTTTTATTGAGTACAGAGATACAGCTGAGTTCAATGCATTTTAGTTTCGTGGGTTGGTACAGCGGTTGCTATGGGCGTTTTTCTCGAATGTCAGCAGTAGAGTGTTGATGTTTTAAGTTGTGAAGTTGTGCTTTAGTTTACATTGTGATTTGTTGGCCAAGTCTACTATACTGTAGTGTGTAAACATGCCGCACGTATTTACACATGCTGAGTATGCCGATATGGTATTTGTGTATGGGTTTTGTAATGGAAACGCTGCTGCTGCTTATAGAGAATACGGCATACGATTTCCTAACCGCAGATAACCAGATTCAAGAGTGTTTACTCGTGTGTTCAATACACTGCGTGACTCTGGTACAGTCCCCACCAGTCATATTGCACCTGAACGGTGTATCTCTGTACTCAATAAAAATTGGACACATGTTATATGGCATATTTTTATTGCAATTCGTCTATACTATAAGCACCTCCTAAAATATTTACTATTCCTCTTCAAACACCATGTATAATAATTCGGGCGACAGGTCCATTTTCTGGAGTTTATAGTACATTAATAATGATTAGTTATGAATTTAATCTCCTAAAAATGGGCTCGTCTATATATTGACTTGTTCATGAGACATATTTCTTTTATTTGTGAAACCTACCTAGCAATTCATTCTTAATTTTATAAAATTTGGTATGAGTTGTATCAATATACTCCTGAAGATGGGCCTACTCGTCCGAAATATATATTATATACATATGAGTCTTCCTCATGAGCAATATCTCTATTTTTTTTTTCATTTTTTTTTTTTATAATTATACTGAAACAAGAAGAAGTTGCACCGAAAAGGTTCAACCTCTGAAGTCCGCGGTGGACCCTTGTATCTTGGAAATAAGAAGAGATTTAGGGATTGGGTCGGAGTTGAAGGTGTTCGTGGATGCGTGTCTTAAAAGATTGAAGGTTTTATGTTGCAGGGAAGACGGTCGGAGGAAGATAGTTCCAGTCTCTAGATGTCATAGGGATAAACGAGTTGGCGAATGTGTTCGTTCGGTTAGTTATTTGTGAAACTTACCTATTAATTTATTTTTAATTTTATTAAATATGTTACCCCTTTAACGTAGGTACACCATTCTCCCTGAAAAAAATGTTAACCTGTTGTAAACCCCCTCCACCAAGGATATGGTCCTAAAGAAAATTTTGGGCTATTTAGAGAGATATTACTAATGGAAATATCCTAAATTTACCAGGATAAAAATAGAACAGGTAGTTTAAGAGTTATATCTGGCTTTGAGATTTAACACGAATACTTTTGGCGCATTGGACCTCCCCAGGTAAGGAAATTGAAAAATTAATTCGCTAAAATAACAAGTGACTTCAATGTCCAAACTGATAACAATTTGGAAAACCCCTCAATTATTGAAAACATCTAAGTTTAAGCTTAATGGTGGTGAAGAATCAAGCACCATCAGCCGAGCAGGAAGGAGAAAAATTAACGGGTTCGAGTTGATATGCTTGAACAGGATGTTACACATACCTTGTAAAATAGGATTAAAGAAATTCGAGTTTTTCATTATATTTCATGCCCAACATGTGCTGCTATATACTTCAAAAATACTTTTTAAAGACCCGAAAATTGAAACAGTGCAAGAGCACTTCTCAGCAAGAGAAAGAAGCAAAAGACTGAAACTTCTCTTTTAAGAAATAATTCAATATAAATACTTAATTTGAATAAAAATAAAATATTATTTGAGTCTGTGAAATTACCTAAATCAATAGTATAAATCACTTAGCAACAATTTTAATTCTTGTTAAGTATGTAATATCTTTTAATAAAAATTTGTTTTAATATAATTAAAGCTAAAAGACGTCATGTCATAGATAAACTGAAATTATCTATTCTATGTTTCAATTAAATAGATAATCCAAGAATTAGCCAAGTATGCTACTGAAAACATTTGATAGTATTATATTACTTCTAGTTCTCCAATCTAGGAAGTGTAATCCGCTCAATGCAATTGTTTGTCTTGTGAGACTTACTTTTTTTTAACAAGTTAATGAATTCAATGAAAAACAACTTCAGTAGAAACAAAACAACAGATTAATTAGTTTTTCTTTATTTAGGCAAGAAGAAAGGGATAGAGAGTTGTCATTTAAGCAGTTACCATATACATATATGTTTAGAAAAAGTGCTATAATCCAGTTAGAGATCAAAATAGATACGAAAGAAATACGCACTAATATATAGAATTTAATATAAATAGATACCAGAGGAAAATTAATAGTAAGATAGACATGTTTATATTTTTTATTTGTTACAATTTCTCTGATAAATAAAACCAAGATTCGAAAAAAAATATTTCTCAATATTTTTCACTATATAGGTGTATAACTTGAAAAAGTAGAAGTATTTATATTGGGGTTATTTGTTGGTAGATATTGTAAGGGTGTATATGTAGATATATGTTATGTATGTTGTGTATATATATATATATATATGTATATGTGTGTGTATGGAGGTAGTGGGTATAAATAAACAAGCCCTCAAAGAGTCAGGACCCAGACTGGCCATCGCAATACTCTCCCATTATATTCTATAGAATATAAATGTGAAAGTAATATACATACCAGGTGTATGCATATGAAATGGGCCTTTTTTATGGAAATAAAACACTTTTTTTAAATAGGAAAGAAAAAAATATTTTATTCAAAGTACTCTCCATCACTTTCTACACATTTTGACCACCTTTCTGGCAATTGGTGAATCCCCTTCCAAAAAAAAACTGCTGGTCTTTGGAAGAAAACCATTCATTGACCCATTTTTCGACTTTTTCGTAAGTTTTGAAGTGCTGCTCTTTAAGTGCGTGGCCCATCGACAAAAACAGGTGGTAGTCGGAAGGAGCCAGGTCTGGTGAGTAAGCCGCATGGGGTAGCAATTCCCAGTTGAGTGCTTCCAGCGTATCGTGAACCGTTTTTGCTTTATGTGAAGGAGCATTGTCATGAAGGAAAATCACTTTATGTTGCCTTTTTTGATATTCTGGCCGTTTTTCCTGCAATGCACGGTTCAAATCAATTAATTGTTGTTGGTAGCATTTAGCATTTACAGTTTCAGCCGGTTTCAATAGCTCATGATAGACGACACCTTTCTGGTCCCATCGTCATCGTCGAAACCATCTTTTGCATGTTGCTAATGATAGAGTATGACTACCATAAGCTTCTTCAAGAATTAGTTGAGTTTCTGCCTCGTTTTTCTTTAAATGATAACAAAAATTTAATGGTGTCCGCATATCGTATGCTGTAGTCACAAAATCCGACATTTTTAACACGAAAAAATGTTATGTTGTTGTAGTGCAAATCAAATTTTCAATACTGAACGTTGTTGACAGATGCCAAAGCAATGAAAAAATAAAAAGGTCATGGTTCGTTCAAAATAAAAATAATCTATCGTAAAAGTGTCTTTTCATATGCATACACCTGGTATATATGGATATATGTATTTATTTAATTATCGTCATGTATATTGTGTATTGTACATTTGTATGTTTAATGTTATATGTTATATTATAGAATGTATTAATTATCTTTATCTTTTGTACTTCATAATTGAATGTATTATTTAAAAACAAATTCCATTATTTGTTTAATTGCATTGTGTAGAATTCAGTCCTTGGTCTTGTCTCGTATGTGTAATGTATGTGTATATGTGTTTATTTATTTATTGTCATGTATTGTGTATTATACATTTGTATGTTTATTATTATATGTTATATTTTAGAATGTATTAATTATCTTTATCTTTTGTACTTCATAATTGAATGTATTATAATATTTAAAAACAAATTCCATATATTTGTTAATTGTATGATATATAGCAGAAAATAGCTAATAAAGAATTATTATTATTATATTACGTTTAATTTGTTAGGTATGACAAGTGTTTATAAGATTTATAGACAATTTTAAGTTAGGTATATTGAGTAAAAAACATTTAGAATTTTATTTAGAATTTTTTATTTAATATGTTTTTATTTGTTTATATTAATATATGTTGGAAAAACGAAAAACGAGTAGTACAAATTTTCATGTGCCAACTCATTTCGAGGAGGGGCTAATCCCTGGGGTATAGCCTTGATGAGTATAGTAAAGTAAAAATAAGATTTATTGATAAAATAGTTTAATGTTTATTTTGATTTAATACCTACATATTTAGTACTGATAAATTCGATAAGACAATTATATAGCCTAAGTATAATTACTCGAAAAATAGTATACTATGATTAAAACGAAAATTTATTTTAGATCTGGAAAATTTAATAAGCGAGCATTTGTGAGTAGTAATTTAGCTGAGGCCATATGGAGAAGTAGTGTGTGTATATGTGTGTGTGAATATGAATGAAGTTGGAGTTGGTAGGCAGAGTGAATGGGAAAGGAAAGCGGTATGTTGGCCAGCCGGGTTGCATAACCGACGCTCCTCAATGCGCAATATCACATTTTGGGGAGAAAAAAAGAAGGCAGTTTTCGAGACACGAAAGCTTGCGTGTGTGAGGCCTCAGGGATTAACCACCCGAAGGTATTATTAGTGTTTGTACTAGTGGACGAGTCATCAACGAAATTTCCCCCGCATTTGGTGGGGGGGGGGGGGGCATGTCTAAATTTATATTATGGGGGCGCAGGGGTGGATAATATCATTTATTTTGACGAGAAGATGTAGAATAAATAAATTGAGAGTAAAAAAAGTGAACTCGATTCTTTGATCTTGTGATATTTTATTATTTATGGGAGGGAAAGAATCTAATACACTTGAAATTTACTCAATTAAATCTTCTATCTATTTTTAATGTATAATTAATTTTGCATAATATATAAATACATATATACATATGTATATATATAAAATTAAAGTTTTGTATGTACATTGGTCCAAATTACGCCAAATTTTGGTTGTACACGTTTCAAGAAAAGTTATGAACGAAAACAGCCTCAACAAATTCCTATCTGCCTGTCTGTATGTATGTGTGTTTCGGTGGATTCCGCGAAAAGTTGTTCACGATTCACGTAAAAACGACTGCAGGGATTATTGTGAAATTTCATATTTGGCTCAGATGTCTTCTAACTTACGTTTATTGCTATATAACGTTTGATATTTTGACCCCAAAAGGGGGTTTGAGGGGGCGCACGAATGGAAATTATCAATTAACTCCTAAACTATTAACTCTACGGCAAATTTTGTTATGAGCAAAGTTGTAGAGGATGTGATTTCTGACAACGTTTGTCTAAAAAATATTCCCCAAAAAACCACCCACATAATCTGTGGGCCTCTATGAAAATTATTGTTATTGGACCAAACTCAACCAAATTTTGTACACATTAACTGTGAGCCACTAGAAGACTAGAAATGCAAAAACTGGGTGCGGGGACGGGGGCGGGGTTGTAGTGTAGGTGACGTTGGGGGTGGATGTGGGGTGCGGTGGGGGATGGAGGCGGCGTTGGGGGGTGCAGAGTGAGTGTCCGAGGGTGGGTCGAGGGGTGTGAGGTTCGGGGGGGGGGATCTAGGAGCCGTAGTCTACAGGCAAGAGGGCCGCCGAAGGCGGGCCTTGCAGCTAGTATAGTTATAAGATTTAACTGTTTTTCCAAGTAGTATCTTTGCAAGTCAGGGCTATAGTTTAAGTAAGTTTTGAAATTTTTTTTAGACATCTCGTTATAATGTTCCAATAAGAAAATAAAGTGGTAGCAATTTTTAAATTTAAATTTTTTTTCGCCCTAATTTTTATTCAACCCCTAATTAATGAAGTAAAATTCAGTTTCTTGAAGCGGATGCATGAGTAAATTTTTTACTCAGAAGTATTGCAACTTTTTACATCCGTATCATTCATTATTCATCGACTACAGAGAAAATTTATAATCTATCAGGAAATTAATCTTATTTTTAAGATATTATGAAAGATGTTTTTCTTTTTTATTAGAAATCCATGCTCACTAGGATACAGTGAACGCGCCAATAATCTCAATTACTATTATTATTCACCATATAGATAAAAATAATGATTATGTACATTCTGCATTTTCACGCTTTACTGGATCTGATTATTCCTTATAATAAATTATGTTTAAATTTTTTCTCTCTCATTTTCAATAGGCAAATATATATAACTACACCTAATATAATATAAAATCTTCGCGTTTGAGTCCCCCATTAATATATTTCAACAGGAATCTGATAAGTGCTCTTTTAAAAGGCAATCCATTATAATAAATATTTTGTTAAATGATTCCGCTATCAATTGTTCTTTAAACAAGACTATTTTTCATTTTGACAATTTTTCTACTCCTCTTTTTTCTCTAATGATATATATAGTAAAAGATATGAGGGGATTGGGGGGGGGTGCTTGGTTTGTGTGTGTGTGTGTGTGTGTGTATCTGTTTTCGAACATTTCATCTGGATGTGAAAAATAAAAAAATAAAATCTGTGAAGATCTCTTGATTTATCGCCAGTAGAAAAATCAAAGGCAATAAAAGTAAATCATGGGCGAAATAGTTTTGGCATCTTGTTTTAAGAGACACGAGAAGAAATAACAAATATCTTAAAACTCTCTATTAATCCGCGATTATAGCCGACTTCCTCTTTTTTCTGAATGAATTCTCTCAAATATAAGAATGTTCACTGAAATGATTTGGATCAAGATAAATGGCCGAATAAATGTCATCGGTTTTTATTAAATTTTTGAATTGGCTGAAAACAAGTCAAAATAAAATAAATATGAAATTATAGAGAAATAAATAAATGCAGCACCTTGACATCTTTTGTTACTAGCTTGGAACATATTTAAAACAAAATTAATGTAAGTAAGTTACTGAGTTACTGAGTTACTTTCTGTATTTCCTGAAGATGGGTCGATAGCCCGAAATATATATATTGAAAAAGAAAAAAAATTTTATATCTTTTAATTTTTTAATTTTAATGTGAAATAAGTGACCCAGTATCCTTAACTCATAGTAAATCCATATTAAATAAAATATTTATTTACTCTTATCTTTATTAAAGATGTTTCACCTTGCACCAACACCACAATCTCTACTGATTATTTATATGTTATATGTAAACATTTCATGCAAATTAAAAATTGTATTACAATTTTAGTTGAATGATATTTTGGAGAGAATCGAATTTTATATGGAATCAAAAATATCAAATATTTTTTAACATAGGTATTACTTTCGTAAAAAAATAAGTCATATTTTATGACTAAAATTCTAATTTAAGAACACCTTTTTATATAGATAATGGATATATATATATATATATATAGAAAATAATAATATGGAAAATAAAGATTTATATTTAATATTATGATAATTGCGCCAAACCAGACTTAGGATAATTTACTCCTTGTGGAAGAAAATTGAGCGAAAAATCGAATTTCTCCTTCTAATTGGAAATATAAACATTTTGTAAACAGAAAGAACTATCTACGAGCTTCTTGGGTCAGAACCGAAAAAATATTTTAAAATGATTTTTCTCCACGTTTCAAATATTTTCAAATCCGAATAAACAAAAGATAATAATAATAATCGAAAATTTTGGAAAATTTACTGCTGGGTTCAGAGAGATTTTGAAAATTAAAATAACAACGTTTTATTTAGGAACGTTTTAATTTATCCATAAGAAGTTCACGGTTTCATCTTTATCCCTCTTGACAACCCAAGCATCTGAGCAATATATGTATATTCTTAAGCAATGTAAGCTCAAGCAAAAATTATATTTATTTTAAATTTATATAATGCGTAAAGCAAAAAAAGGCTTTTGCGATAGATAGGTAGACAGGGAATCCCTGATGGTCTCGTCCTCCCAAAAAAAACAAACTAATTTTATTGAATGAAGATTTATAGAATCATTATAAAAATCTATCATTTAATTTGTTTAATTTAATATTACTATAAAGATATCTAAGTGCAATGAACATGGCAGTTAAGAGATTTTGCTATCTGCGAAATTAAAGAGACGGTGGAAGTAAAAAGAAATTAAGATTAAAATTGCTCAAGTTTAAATGAAGTTTCGAAACAAAAATTACTTAATTAGGAAGAAATGGGTTGATTAGAACATATGAATCAAGCATCGTGATGTTTGGAAGTGAATCCTAGTCGATAGGAGCTGCAAAGAAAAAACGACTATGTAATATGCCTTTGGAATGTCGTGCTATAGGAGAATGTTGAAGATTAACTGGGTAGATAGAATTAGAAATAAACAAACTTGATAGGATTAGAGAAAAAAGAGCTTTGTGAAAAAACTGAGAAGATAAGGGGGTAAATAGGGTAAATTTAGTCAACTTCTTACACTGTATAAGGCTCAAATTCCTCCTTGTCTCGAATATAGCTCTCATCTGTGGAGGGGGGGGGCCTCCAAGCATTCTCTTGCCACACTGGATGCGATTCAGAAGCGAGCAATTAATCTAATAGGAGACCCGGTCGTAACCAACTCACTCGATTCCCTGGCTCACCGAAGAACCGTTTCTTCCCTTTCCCTGTACTACAGATACTATCACGGTGTCTGTTCAGTCGAGTTGAAATCAATTATCCCCCTAAAGCCCTCTTTAGGAGAAACACGCGGTTTTCGAACGCTCAGCACCCCTTCGCTGTCAAATTGAATAAAAATCGAACAAGCGCTTTCGCCAACTCTTTTATCCCTATGACCTCCAGAGACTGGAACTCGCTCCCTGCCACCGTCTTCCCCGCGACTTATAACCTTCAGCTGTTTAAGACCCATATCTACAGATACCTTAGACCCCTGCCCAGCCCATAAATTCCCTCTTCTCCTTTTCAAGATGAAGGGGCCAACCCAGGACTTTAGAGGATGGACCTTTTTGGTGTAACTCCTTCTCTCATCATTTTCATTAATAAAAATAAAAAAAATGTTGAAACATGGAGGAAAGCTGAACGATATTTTAGAGAAAGGAAGAGGAAATAAAAGGATGTTAGAATATTTAATCCAGATAATCAAGGAAGCCTGGTCGAGAGGTAGAGCAAAGAGAAGAAGACTGGATAGCTTCGAAATATCGAATTATAGGAGGATGTTGAAAATTTTAGAGAGAATGGGTCAAATAATAGGGCACATATTGAGACATGAGGATTGCTGACGGATATTTTGAAAGACTGAGGAGAAAAATTACTATGATGAAGATGCTCATCATAGTAGATCAACGATCAAAATCGAGCAAGGCATTTGAAGAAGAAGGAGGGAAGAAAGGGGAAAGATTAGAATATTTCATTCAGATAATGGGGACTTTTAGAGAAGTGAAAGATTTGTCATAGAATAGAGTCGAATGGAGGCAAGTTGTTAGCAAACCAGTCTTAGGAGTGATTACTCTACGATGATGATGAATTAATTTTACAAATAAATAATATCATTCATAATCAGTACTTAGTCAAATATTTTGATTTGATTTGAGACAAGCTCTTTAAAATAATAATAATATTAAATAAGTCATAATCTATATATAGATAAGTATATTTGTAAAAATACATATTAGATGCTATCACCTTGACTTTGACATTGGGAGAACTGCAAAATCTCGAAAGAAAATCAATTGGCGAGTTATTCCGGAGGGTAAAAGCTACCTAGCTGGACCTGTTGGAATTCTGCGGCATTGAAGCAGAATAGAGGGCAGCTGCTTTGAGGCGAGTTTTATGACGACTAGTCATTTTATTAAGACCCAGATGGATAGGATAGCGTTTGCAACGAGAAAACGCCATAAAACATTTAATTCAACGAATAGTGTGTTGCAGTACAAGGTATATATACTTGGCATATCAAAAGTTGGTTAAAATAGAGTGTATCAACATTCAGAAAGGATCTGTTAACGAAATTCTAGAATTCGCGGTTCCATTTCATTAAGCAAAATGAAATTAAACTGAGTCTTGCATTTTATTTTTAAATTAACATTTCGTGTTTAATGTCTGTAATTGGATTTTATAACCTACACCGTAAAAGGGAAAAAAGATCGTGCATATATAGGTATACGATTGTTTTAAAAGATCTATAAATTAATGATTTTTAAATGTAAATAAGATGAACAATGAACAAGCAGTTGTTTATTTTCTATTGAGGAGAATAAGTATGTTAATAATAATTTCCATCAAAATACACATGTCGGATAATTTTCATATATATTTAAGTATATTATATACCTACCAATATATATCTTTTTTTGGATTTATTTATTAAGTCGATATATTAAACATGATACTTCAGATACCAGAAAGTCCTAGAGAGATTGATTTTATTTACTAGAAATAATATCAAATAAGGATTTTGATTGATCCTGTCTACGACAATATTTTCTATTATCTAGAAGCCGTTACAGGCGTAGGGAGTTTCAAGTTTCAATATTCCTTTTTTTTTTTTTTTTTTGTTTCATTGGAAGAATACAAACAATAGAAGTATAACTTATTTTTGTTTTTTGACCTAGTAGGTATAATGTTTTTCCATAACGGAGTATGAACATCGGTAATGGTTACTCCAACAATAATAGGAATTAGAGCTGACTGCTATTAATAGAAGTAGTTAGGCCATTAACCATTGGTTGAGACCAAAAATACAACTTTCACAATTATGAGAGATATTCTACGCGGTCCAGTCTATTCCTGATTTGGACTAGTGTTTGTTTGTTTTGTTTTTTATGAAGTAACATCTCAGATAAGATTGAGTTATGCATTGTAGAAGAAAGGGGATGATAGACGATAGGCATATTTAAGTGTAGAATTATTTTAAGAAACAAGACCTCAGTCATGATCGGCATTTAAGCGAAAAGTAGAAAATGATAGAATATTGGCATATTTAGGGATTCGCTAAGAAGTCGAAGTTATGGGACTTGAAGGATTGAAGCCTGTAAATATAGAAAGGAGTCGAAGTAATTGATTAACGAATTGGTTTGATTGGTCTACTATTTGATAGATGGATTGGCTCCAAGTCCAAGATATTACAATACTTAGTTTTAATAATCAAACACATTAAAGGATTAATTCCCTAAAATGTAGTGGGTTTTGATAAGAGTGTCAAGTATTTTGATAATTAAATAATAATAATAATAATAAATGCTGTTATTTGGATGTATTTCTTTTGCAAAAGAAGAAACTATGTATAAATGGCCAACCAACAAGGGGCTACAATAAAAAAGTGCTTCTTTATTTTATCTTATTCCCCAAAACACAAAAACTACGGTTTTTAATAATATCTTATTTCGAAAGTAAAGGTCTATTAAAAGAGAGAAAAATTTTAAATAACAAAAAGAATTCCTCTTTTACAGAGTTTGTCGAAAATGTAAAAACTTAGAAAATTTGATAAATTTTTATAGATTGGCTATGAAAATAAAAATGATCCTCCTTATTTCAACAACACATCAAACGTAAATTTAAATTTAAAAAAATCAATTAAAATAAAGTGATCCAAACCAATTTAATCGATATTTTTTATAAGAAAGCGTATTCTATTTTACCATAATGTTAAACTTTTAAAAACTTTTCTTTTGTCATTGAGAAGTCCTTCCCCACTGCTTTATATAAATACAAAAACATCTCATTTGAAAACAAACACCAAAAGATCATTCTTTACTTAAAGGTTCATCTACATTGGTTATATAAATTCAGGCTCAAGATACTGAATATTTTAACATTGAAAATGTTTTTCTTGGTATATGTATATCTATATTTATAATGACATCATCGCGTGTAGTTTTTGTAAGTTTTTTTCTGGATTACCCCCTATCAAATAATAATAAAAGCTATAATAGCAAATAAATAAATACCTACAGTTCTTAAAAATAATCAGAAAATTGTTTATTTTTTTCGTAATTGTTTTTAAAGAACATTATTAATTTATGTGCAATAAAAAACATTCAAGAATTTATTTTAAAATAATATAATAGCATTAAAAATCCTATATATACACTGTATATAGGTAATAGGTATATTATGTGTGTCATTTTTTCGTAATTATTTTTTTCAATTTTACAAGTAACCTCATTTAATATTTATTTTAGAGTAATGAAAATACCTGAGATAGTGTAGATATTTTTAAGACCAGTAAAACTTTTGAACGTAGTTCCTATTTTTAATGTATCGGCAAATAAATCGCGTCCGTACCTGAAACAAAAAGAATAAAAAAATTAAATTAAAATAAAAGGAATAATAGTATATATATATAATATATATAATGATGTAACTTTGCGCGCTATATACTAAAAAAATACAGTTAAATTGTTTTAGAACAGTGAACTTCCAACCTCCCTTAGATGGTATCTTATGGCCAGTTCTAAAAACCCTGGGAAAATTTTATAAGTTTTCTTAAATAATTATTAACAGTCACTAATTAATTTCTTAATCCATCTAGTGAACAAGCATATCAGTAATAAAAATATTGTATATTTGATAGAATAATTACAGCTACATTTATTGTTCATATACCTTCTGAAAAAATTCTGGCCTTTACGTGAGTACTTAAATTTAAGAAGAATTTAATTAAAATAGTTTAAATAAGTATTTTATGAGTTAGAGAATTCCTTCAGGTTGGGTCAGGCATGGAGAAATCAGAAAAGTTAACATTTTCTGACTTTTCAGCTTATAATTTCTAAAAAATAGATCGAGTCAGCTGGCTTAGAATGATGTTAAAAATTTAGCTAGTGAAATAATTAGCTAAATTAGAAAATTAATAAAAAAAATTTAACCAAGAGTGGTCGAACCCAAGAATTATCCTAGCCATCCACTAGGACGATCAAAGTCACAAAACGGGGATCAAGACAAGTTATTGTGAAAAAAATTTTAATTTTTACAACACAAATTGGCAAAGAGATTTAAATTTAGTTTAGAATCATTCGAGTCATTTATTATTAGTAAATAGAGAAATTATATTCAAAATGCTGGTTATTGTGATGATTTTATAAAAAAATTATAGATATTTGATGTTGTTATAAAAATTTTATTTTTAAAAAGCTAAAAGTAGTCTTAAGATTTTAATTAAAATAGCAATTATTAATTACTAATTTAGAACTAATATCAATTTTCTAATTATATCATTGAATAAATAGTTGATAATAGATAGCTTCAGTCTATTTTCTACAAGTCGTCATTATTATTATAGTATGCTTGTTGTCTAAAATGCAAAAACAAATGCGCATAAAAGATTATTTAAAAGAAATGGATCCTATATTTATATATCATATCATAGAACGCAGGCAGGCTTGGAGGGTGCTTGGCACAGCAAGTTCTGATAAGAATGCTCTGTACTCTCTCTGGAATACAGACTAGAATTGATGATAATAAATTCTGTTAGAAATAATTATTAACTCCTATGAAGCGAATTTTCAGAAAAAAAGAAATGAAATTTTTTCTATTTATTTTATACATGGGTAATAGAAAAAAATACGATATTTCTAATTATTTATAGATTTTAATGATTACTCAGGTTTTTTCCTCTTTCTACACATGTAAAGTGTAAGAACCTGGGCAGCACAAACACACAAAGTGTAAGAACCTGGGCCCAGCACAAAATGTAAGATTCGAATAAAAAAAATGTCTAAAAGAATCATCGTTTGCAAAAGTTTGAACACATCAAATTATAAGCAAGCCCCTTAAATATAGTCAACTGAATAAACTCATAAATTAAGGTAGTTGTTTCGCGACAATATTAGCAAAAAGTGAATGCTAGAGTATATAGAACAGGCAATAAGGATTCATAATTCATAAGCCCAAAACTTTTTGCTGTTTATGTACCACTACTAGCCAATCCCGTGCTCGTTTGACAAATCTGCAACACTGTCGGAGCTTGAATATTTTTACATAGAAATGACAGATAAAATACATTATAAAGGTCGATTTATAAAACAAAAAGTTCTTAATAAGTGATTGAAAGCTGTTGCGACAATGGCTGAAGCGAAAAAACGTCAAAAAAGTACTAAAGTTAACCCACTTTTTAGGTTAAATACATGCGTTGTTGCCAGCTTGTTTTTAGTGTAAATTTTTCATTATTTATTCCTTATTATCTCAGAAACTGTGTTGTAACTATGAATTAAAATTTTCTTAAAAAATATATTAGTTATTGTTTAATCTTGGTTTAGTTTTTTATAACAAATGTAAGAAGAGTTTCTTAATTATATATAATTAAATATGTTTGTAAATTTTTCGATATCCCGTATAGTGCAATGTATAAGAATCTGAAAAACTTATCGTTCAAATTTAATATCTCCGGAACTATATTGTTCATAAATTTCGTTTTGCCACAAATCGATGCAGAAGTATTTAAAAAATAATATGTCTAAATTTCAAAAAAAAAAATCCTACGAAAACCCATATGGTGAAACAACTACCTTAACAATAATTTCAAAACTTTGTCTTTTTAGATAGGAAAGGATTAATCAGGTTATGGCCATTAAATAATAAAATCCTTTTCTATAGAGCTGAGAATGTGTGAAGATTTAGAAAATAATTTAATCAGTTTTTTTTTTTTTTCTAATGAATTTTTTGAAGTGTTGCACTAACCCTTGGCGATTAAATTAGATAGTAACCGAATAAAAGCATTCGCCAACTTGTTTATCTCTATGACTTCTAGATACTGGACTACTCTATTTCAGAATCCGTCATTACAGCTGCATTGGTCTTTTAAGATCTGGAGTCATATAGGTACATTGAACCTCAACCAAATAGCTGAAATTTATTATTTTTCTTTTCTCGATCTTTTCCAGAGGTTGTACAATTTTATAACATATTCTTGCCTCATCAATATTATAAAAAACCTATTTAGTTCGGGGAAAACCCTTGCATAGTGAAAAGAAGATGGAGATTAGAAAGAAATTTGGGGAATTGGGTTGTAGATTAATGTATGTACCGTGGATGCGGGTCTTGAAAGACTGAAGGTTATATTATGGCGTTGAAGAGACGGATGGTTCTAGCATCTAGAGGTCATTTAGATAAATGTGTTTGACCGATTTGTATTTAACTTAATAGCGAAGGTGTGTTTCGAGCAAATGAGACTTTAGGAAGGATTATTGATTTTATTGAAACAATATGGGGGTATCTAGAAAAAAACGAGAATGAGCTGAGACGGTACTACGATGGGTCAGAGAATCGATGGATCTGGTTAAGGCGATCTATCAGTTTAAGATTTCGATTCAGAATTGCATCCGGGATGACAAGAAAATGCTGAGACCCCCTCGGCGAATGTGAGATAGCCGCGAATTTGAGCTTTGTATAAAGTAAGAAGTGGACCTGGAAAAGGGCCTGTTACTGAATAGAAAGCCAAGGAGCTTTTGCTACAGAAGTAAGGTAGTCATCCCAAGAAAGGTCAGACTTCTGATAAACACCCAAAACACCAGTGAGTTTGAATCAATGAAAATATTTCTAACGATGCTCCTAGTACTAGATATAGACTTTAGTCTCATTAAATTTATCCAAATCAAGAGATCCCGAATTATCAAATCTAAATAAATCTAAATTTAGACAATAATTTGTAGATATATAAATAGAAAATAGTAAAGTCATTTGAACTTATTTTTATCAAACTTCATTAATAATCTATTTGAAATTTCATTCACAATTTGTTTACATATTTAATCCTAAAATCGCAATCTAAAATTATCGCCTAAAAAAGATTAACAAAAATAGTCGTCATTTCGACGTTATTATTAAATTTAATTTATAAAATAATTTCCACTGCCTTTTTTTCAAAAATAATTAATCCATTCGTTGGTATATAATATACTTATATATGGTACCTCAAAGGAAAAATGATAAATGGATATATTTTTATTTTACTAGATTTAGGGTCCATTAAAAGTTTAATTGAAAAAGTAATTGCCATTCCATTTTAAATTGAGAAAAAATATTAGGAAATGTATTGTGATTACAAAACCTAAATAATATTCTTGTTCTCTTGGTAAGTAAGATGAAATTTAATTAAATATAAATTTTTCCGCTTTTTCAGACTTATAATTGGCTAGTTTGTTTTCTGAAAATGATGTAAATTTTTTTTATTATATTCTTTAAAGGATTCATGATGTTTTCTCAAAGATAATTTGGAAGATCTGATGGCCACCAAAGGTGTTAATAAAAAAATTATAAGTTGTATTTAATTTTCAATAGATAGTGAAATTTTCTTAACGTGTAGCGTGAAAAAATGAATTGTTATTGAGCTTTTAGAGGCATTTTAGGCCCATAAGCCATGATGACTAAATTGTACCAGACTTCGATGAATAAGGAAAAACATTAAAATTGATAAGTACACGAGATTAGAGGCTTTAATTAGTAAAATGCAAACTTGATAAGTAGATTGGTAAATAAACTGATATGACCATCTACATGACATTATCATACACCTGCCCCCTCGAATATTAAAACTAAATTAAATATAAATCGATTTTTTTCTGGGTTATTTATAATTATTATTATTTTTTTTTGGGGGGGGGGGGGGATTCTTCTCCCTATTTCGGGTCACTATCAATTTGTCAAGGATAGTAGTCATTCTCGTTAAGCTCTTAAAGAGCATTTATGCAAAAATTGGCAGAGAATGAAAGGGATTAGGACTTAAGGGGGTTCCGGACTGTTTATCATTTTTATAAGAAAATTCTCAAATTTTTACCATCGAAGCATTGATGTATGAAATATTTATTCCCGAAATTTGAAGTTGATCGTCTGTCCCATTACCGATAAATAAATTATTGAAAATTGTCCTTTTAGCATGGAAGTAAGTAAATGGACCGAGCTTTTAAAAGGGCTATAACTTCTATACAAATTATACCATTTTCAACAAATTTATACAGATCAGTAATTCAAATTTTATGAATCGAATGATACATTTTTCAATAGATTTTTACAGTCTAGTTAATTAGTTATTCATAAATGTAAAAAATAAAGTTATTTGCAGGCAAGAGAATATAACAAAAGCACTAGTGTAGAATTCTAACTCTATTTCTTGAAATTGTTTTTATGTTAAATAAATGTTTTTGTAATGTGAAAAAATGTATCTCAATATTATTTTTATTAATATTACAAAAACAAAGATTTTTATTCGAAATTACCCTCATTATTAATAAATTTTTTTATTAGAAAATTTGGTATGCAAAAGTTGTCACTCTGCAGAAATACAAAAGATTTTTTCGTAGATCAACCAGATAGATAAGCTGTCTCGAACCTCCTTAAAGTGGCAATCTTATTTTTTTGTATCCCTCCCTATAATTTATGATAAGCCACCGAAAGAAATCCCCCATATCCTTTTAAATAATATGGCACTCTTTTATTGTAAATTTCAGTTCCAAAATTTATAGCTGTTGTAATAATCACCAACCCCTATATCTATGCTTTTTTGCTTGCCTCTCCTCTTCTTCTTGAACTTTTCTTAATATTATTATAAATAAATCCATCTTTAATTTAAAATATTTATTTTATTTTTCTGGAGTGCGAACCATTACTCATAACATTCAAATTAAGAGTTCAGTTAAAAGATAGAGAACCAAAATCAAGGGAATTGAGTTAGGACCTCAAAAACGCAACACTGTTGTTTATTAAGTAGGTTTGAAAAAATATGTTAAAAGAAGACACATGCAGCTTCTTTAATTAAAAACTCCTGAAAACATTTAGGTCTTAGATTAAGGTAATCTTCAGAGTTACAATATAAAAAACAATATATTTAAAGAGCTACAAAAAAATTTCAGCTTTCTTGGTTTCATAGTATGAAAAT